>QAOC01035927.1:7976-36496 GCA_003255005.1 Begonia fuchsioides | reverse complement strand
GTGGTTTGGATCACCCTTCCATGCCACGGGTACACTAAGTACCCTTACATGTGCACAAATTTAAGCTACTAATTATCCTCCTAATTATTACATAAAACTAACTAAATTATTACACAAAGTTGTCAAAAGGAAAACATGCTTTCCCCTTCATGTTTTGGTGATTTGGGGCCACCTTAATGTGTCACCCTGAACTCATCTTCCTTCATCAAGTGTGGTTGGCCCATGAAATGCATCAACCCCACTTGACAACTAGGGCTCACCATGCCCTTCATCTTTGGCTTCTTGATTAAACCTTTATAAAACAAGCTTCCTACAAAATCAACAAACTCATTAGAAAATAGTTTGCTTCCACTTCTAGATGTGCTAATCCGTGGCACATCATAAGCCCACAACCCTAAGCTCTAAACTCTAATTCATAAGCCCTAAGCCCTAAGCTTTAAGCCTAAAGTTCTAATGCCAAAAGACATATGCCCAAAGGCATAAGTCATCTGCCCTAAGTTGTAACACTAAAGCCCTAAGCCATAAACACTCTAATCCCTAGGCCCCATGCCCAAAGCCTTGCGTCGTGCTTGATGTACAACCGGCATACACCACCGGTCTAGCCCCAATGAGCGCACCAAATTTCACTAACTTAGTTGATCGTTTTACAGGAAGAACACCTTCTGAGGCTGATCGGGAGCGTCCAAAGGTTGTCAACAATTGGTGTCTGGGCACTCCCGACCACGACACACCCGACGTGCCCGGCCGAGACACCCCCGACGCTCCCAGCCACGACACACCCAGAGCCCACCTGCAAGATCATGACCCGACGACCAATGAAGAATTGGTCGTCGGCCTTGCCGAAATCCTCTAGGATTTCGGCCCAATGGAATAAGTGACCGACGTCAAGAACGCTCGATCCAAATAATTGTTCAGGGAAGGATGAGAAATAGGCCCAAAGAGAAAGAGTGGAAGAACTCGGCTAAGTGTTGAATGCGCATAGTTGGAGACCTCGGTCAACTAAAGAAGGGCTTCGGTGAACCATAAGTCTTAGGCCGGATTTTATCGATCCCTTGATTTAATTATCTGAGTAATCAGATTATTTGGTCAAGGGAAGGTCACGGTTCAAATTGGCCCGAGCAAATCCCAAGATGTTCGGAGATCTTTCCCGGTTGATCCAAGGCGTCCACCGAATCGAAGGGCTTAGATTAATTCTTTCTCATTTTTAGTTTAATGGTTATTTAAGTGTATCGGCTTTCCACTTAGAAGGCAGAGAGAATTTTAATAAAATTGTGCTACGCACCTTCTTTCTAACAAGTTGAAGCTCTTTCCGACGTCCACTTCTCCAGTGAGTCATATCCGGCCAAGAGCGTCACCCCTTGCGCGTCCGATCGGTGCGTCATATCCGAGTACGAGAAAGGCCTACCATCCGAACACTTTGATTGCTCAAGTGTTCGACTTGCCCGACCATCTTAAACTAAAAGCTCTCCCGAGCCCATTTCCTTCCACGAGCGATCACCACCACCTTTTCCGATCACGCCCTTCATTTAACCACCTGAGCCATCTTTCCATCTCTTCAAGCCATTTCATTATTTTCCACGACATTCTCCCACATTTCCCTTCCATTTCAATCTTCCATTCCAAACCCAACATTCGCCAGAACCCATTTTCCCATGTACCGCACATCCACCTCACCTGAGCCCCACGTGCGGCACTAGTCTGACCCACGACGTGCTAACCCTTCTGGATAGCACATCAGTGCCTAAGCCCAAATCCCTAAGCCCGAAGCCCTAAGCCCTAAGCCCTAAGCCCTAAGCCCATCGGGCTCTCGGTGTAAGAGCACGATTATCGGGCCTTCTTGGCCGAGGGTGCGCGCTAATTCTTTACGGCCCATGAAAAGAGCTGTTTTGGCCTTGGCCTCTTTTCGGTCGGCCTCGTCCTTGGCAATTTGGGCCAGTGTCATAGGAGCCAATGTGATGCTTCGGCCATCCATCTTGAAGGAATAATGGTTGGTGAAGCCGTTATGCATAACCCTTCGGTCGAATTGCCATGGTCGGCCGAGTAGGAGATGGGTGGCGCTCATCGGGACCACGTCACACGTGACCGTGTCTTTGTACGTGTCGATCGTAAAAGTTACCCGGGCTTGTTTGCTTACCCGGACATCTTCACGGTCGATGATCCAGCGTAACTTGTAAGGCGTCGGTGTGAGGTCGTGGGCAGCGCAGCTCGGTCAGCTCGCGGGACGCGACATTGGTGCAGCTTCCGCCATCGATGATCACCAAACAAAATTTGTCCTTGATCATGCAACGGCTATGAAATAACATCTCCCTTTGTAATTCCTCGGGCTGTGGTTGCGCAGAAAGAATTCTTCGCACCATATACATACTTTGCCCTTCAAATGCTTGACAAATTTCTTCTTCGGCCGGGGCCAGATTCTCCTCGGCCTCGATGGTCGGTGTCTCGTCATCGCTAACGACCTCCTCGGTATCCTCGAGAACGGTCATGACACAATTATTTGGACAATGTGCAGCCATGTGTCCCAGTCCGAGACACTTGAAACATCGGATTTCTCTAGCCCTTTGTGGATCGGCTAGAGTGTCCGAAGGCTTGGAGTCCGTGGCCGGTTTGGGGGCCCATGGTTTCGGCGGTGGCGCCCGATCCTCGATCCGTGGCGCGGGCCGATACGGTGTTGCGGGCTTTGGGACGGGCCTTTGAGCGATCGACTTCCCCTTTCTCTTGAGTTGTCTTTTGACTCTTAGGGCCATTTGGATAAGCCCATCAAACGAGTCTATGGGCTGCAACTCAACCACGTCACCAATCTCATATCGTAGCCAACTAATGAATCGGGCCATAACTTGTTCTATGGGTTTGGGCAAATCACACCGAATCCGTAATGTTTCAAAGTCCGTAAGATATTCATCCACGGTGGAACTTCCTTGGCGAAGGCTTTGGAGTTGTAAAAATAGATCTTGAAGGTAATGGCTCGGTACGAACCGTTTCCTCATCAATTCTTTCATTAATCTCCACGAATTAATTTCCTCCTCGTGCTCTCTTCGTCTTTGTGTCTGAAGACTAGTCCACCATAGTGAGGCATAATCCGTAAGTTCCAAAGATGCCAATTGGACTTTAAGCTTCTCGGAATAATTATAAAGGTCAAAAATTTTCTCGACCTTTTCAATCCAATCAAAAATATCTATCTCCATTGGAGGCTCCATTGAAAGAGGGTAAGTGTACATTGGGGAGCTTCCATTCTTCATCATGATCCGAGTAATTATCGGGTTCATACTCATAATCCTCTTCGGATTGGTCGGATTCTTGCGGGCGTGCTCGGGGTTGTCCTCCGCTTACCGGTCTTCGCCGAGGAGGTGGCGCGGGCCGTGCCAGGTGGGCTCGGCCGCACTCGGCCAAATCTTCGAGCCGCTGGAGTACGATGTCAATTCGACGATTCACTACGTCAAATTGCTCTCGTGACATGCCGGGAGATACCTTGCACGGAAACACACTTCAAGGAGCGGTCACCCGAGCTCGGGCCAAGGAGCTTTCTATTTCGTTTGTTTTTTTTTGTAGGAAATGTGGAACTAGGAGTAACCATGGAGAATCCAACACCGAGGGATTTGGAGCAACCTAAGCATCTTCTCATTTGGGAGAACTTGGAAAAGGAGATCGGAAGTGAATCATCATCAAGCTTGGAGCATTTCGGGAAAGGGAGCATCACCAAAGCAAGTGAAGGAGGAGAACCGGGTTCAAGTCGGGTCTAGGCCGGGTTTAGGTCGGGCCCCGTGGGTCTTGGTCTAAACCCGACCTATAATTCCCTTTTCCATTTCGAGTTTTTCTTTTATCTTTTCAGCAAAAACATTTACTTAGGGTTTTGTATGGGTTTTGCATGGGTCTTGTATGGGTTTGCATGGGTTTTCATGGGTTTGGAGTGGGTTTCCTTTTTGGCCAAGAGGGACTCACGGTTGGCAGCCAAAGGAGAGGGCCAAATTTTGGGACCACCTCCCCCTTGGTTCCCCCTTTTCCGGTAATGTTTGGGTGGTCCTCTCCCCCTCCCTTTTTGTGCCACTCCAAATCGGGTAAGCTTGTGTTTAGCCACCCGATTAGGGGTTCTTCCCTCATGCATTGGAGATCAAAACTCTCCTTCAGCCAAGCATTGTAGTTAGTTGACGTTTTGAATACAAAGTGCTCTGCATTTTCATCTCCTTGGCTGTGGTTTTTCCGGCAACCAAGACTCGGCTCTCCGGTGAGTAATATCCGGCGACTTCCGAGAGGTACTCCTAGGTTTTGGCTTCCCTTCCGAGCTAGGGGGAGCTAGGACTTGCTGCACGTCTTCAGCCACATCCCCGTGGTCCTAGGGTAAGCGTGTAATCCCCATAGCTCCTCTCCACCCCGCCGGTAAATCTCATTTTCCGGCCATCCCCATTTCCTCTCTGATTACCCACTTTTTGACACCCGATAATCCTCTCTGCATATCTTCCGTTTCCCTGAAGCTTTCACCCTAATTTTTGGAGGTTAAGCTCCTCCCTCATCCACAAATCATCCCTCAAAATCTCGGTTGCAAACTCTGTATGCAACCCGAGAACCACCCGTTACAATAACCCTCCTTTTTCGGTCACTTTCTTCCCTTCCTCCTTACCCGAACCAACTTTTCTTCCCCTCTCCATTCTTGAAGCGTGTCATCTCGGGATCCCGTTGGTCTCGGGGATCAGAGAACATTGTTTGCTCACTCGTGGCTTGATCACGGGCGGCGTTGTGAATGGCGCCACTTTGAGTATTCATATCAAAAGTTTGAAAAATTTATAGAAAGTGTAAAAATCGAACCTTTAGCTCTGATACCAAGATGGTGTGCAGCGGGCACCAGGATCGCACACACTTTACCAAACTTTGTCTCTTTTCACGTAACCGGGAAGGTCGTGTGTACGGCGATCGAAAAATTGGCTCGGGCCAATTTAGGATGGGGTTTGCGGAAGCGTAAGGTGATGGAAATAAGGAGGTTTGATGGTGGAATTTCGGGAATGGTTCGATAGTTTATGGAGATGGCTCGGTGGTGATAATGTGGACCGGAATCGGCTTGTGGAGGGATTTGAAGGCTCGGGGATGGAAACGGGAATAGGTAATGGATGAAGGTACGTTTGAACACTTGAGCAATCAAAGTGTTGACTTCGGTAGACCTTGAATGTCTTCTCGGATATGACGCACCGATGAATACTCGAGGGTTGATAACGCTCGGCCAGATATGACTCACCGGAGGGGAGTTATCGAGAGGGAGCTTCGATCCTTTCGGGAAGAAGGTGCAATGCACAATTTTTACTAAAATTCTCTCTATTGAAAACGGAAATCGAATACAATACTTAAAGACATAAAATTGAACTAACTATCTAGGAAGAAGGAAGCTATCGGCCTTTAGATTGATCAAACGCTTCATGTTGACTTTGGAGAAGTCCATGTCCGTGATTCATGCATGTTCCTCGCGGGTTGGTACGAAGTTAGACCGAGGTTGTCTTGTTGTTGACTGGTTGATCGAGAGGGTGCGTCGGTATGGGCGGAGCTCCGAACGAATAACGGATTGGCTCGAGCCAATCTAGATCCGGGGCTTCTAAAGTCTCTTCGGTGGTCAACAAAAGGTAGCGCACGTTCTGGTTCTTTGATGGACCGGTGATGACTCGAGTTGGTGCGCGGGCACGTCTAGATGGACCGAGCCGACGGTCGATCATGGGCGAACTTCAAGGGATCCGTGAGTTTGTTGAGGAAATCCGTTGATTGAAGATCCTCTAAAGATTTAATAGCTGCTCCAAGGATTTGGTGCAAGAAAATCCCTTGATACTCGTAGGTGGTTTGGTGATCGGCCATGCTCGTGCGTTCGAGGATTGATCTACGGTCATCACGAAGATATGCTCGTGCGATTCATGAATCTCTTCCATATCTTAGCCAAATAACCAAAATACTTAAAGATTAAGTAAGTTTGGCCGATAGAATTTGGCTAAGTCTTCGAATGGGCCGATAGTGCGCCGTGTCTCGTGAGAGGCTCGGCCATCGTGGGCTTCCAATGGTGCATTCAGCGTCCTCTGTCTTTAGACTTCATGCTTTCTTCACTAAGTCTTCTAAATGCTGAAAATAAGCTAAGGTGGCCGGGCTCGGCTTTGGGTTGGCCGAGGAGTTGAACTCCGTGAAAGACCGCGCGATCCAAGGGGATCGGACCGTGCGTTCCTCATGCTGGCCACTTATTGCTGGGCCGAAGCCCTAGTGGTCTTCGGATAGGCCGACGACCAAAGCTTGGGTGGTCGTCGGGTCGGGTTCGTGGAGCGCCCGTTGGGTGCAGGGCGTGTCTCGCCCAGGAGCCTTGGTTGCGTCATGGGCCGGGCTGCCGGGTGCGCCGTGTCCGGGTACGGTCGGACACGACTCGATGTAAGCGTCAAGGCTGGGAATGGCCGAGCACCAAGTAACGGAGTGCTTAGGCCGTTCCCGGTCATGCTCGAAAGGTGTTTCTAAGACTAAGAGACCTACAAAACGAGCAACTAGGTTAGTAAAATCAGGTGGGCTCGTTGGGTTGGTCGGGGCTTGATCCATGATGTGCTCGGGTTGCACATCATGCCCCTCCTCATCTTCTTCATTCTGTCCCAAATAAGGGGAAAGGTGTTGGACATTGAAAGAGGCAGATACTCCATAGTCCCCGGGAGCTTTAACTTGTATGCATTTTTGTTGATCTTCTCGGTGACTTCAAATGGTCCGTCGGCTCTAGGAAGGAGCTTAGATTTTCTTTGGCTCGGAAACCTCTCTTTCCTTAGATGCAACCACACAAGGTCTCCCACTTTGAACTCCACATCCTTACGGCCACGGTTAGCAAATTTGGCATAGGCTTCATTCTTCCTTGTTATGGCTCGTTGCACCTTTGCATGCATGGCTTGAACTTGTTTAGCCTTTTGTACTCCATCGGGATTAGCTAGTTCAAGGCTCGGCAAGGGAATCAAATCCAAGTGAGTTGAGGGATTGAACCCATAGACAACCTCAAAAGGAGAAGCTTGAGTAGCACAATGCACACTTCGGTTGTATGCAAACTCTACATGTGGTAATTGTATATCTCAATCCGAGAGCCTTTTCCCAACAATGCTTCTTAACAAGGCCCCCAAAGTTTGATTCACTACTTTTGTTTGGCCATATGTTTGAGGATGGAAAGAGGTACTAAACAACAATTTATTTCCAAGCTTCCTCCATAAGGTCTTCCAAAAGAAGCTTAGGAACTTTGTATCCCGGTCCGAAACAATTGTGATTGGAACTCCATGCAACCGAACAACTTCCTTGAAGAACAAGTCGGCTACTTGGTTGGCATCATCGGTCTTGTGACAAGAAATGAAATGAGCCATCTTGGAGAAGCGATCAACAACCACCATTATTGCTTCTTTACCTCTAGGGGTCTGAGGAAGCCCCAAAACAAAGTCCACGCTAACATCCACCCAAGGTTGAGAGGGAACCGGCAATGGCATGTATAACCCTTGGGGAAGCACTTGGCTTTTAGTCTTCTTGCAAATGATACATCTTTCTATCCACTTGTGCATATCCCTGATCATGTGGGGCCAAAAGAAATGCTCCTTAACTATCTCCAAGGTCTTCTTTTCCCCAAAATGACCTGCTAGGCCACCACCGTGAGCTTCATTCACCAAGGATTCCCGAAGGCTACATTGGGGAATACAAAGTTGTCCCCCTTTGTAAAGATATCCATCCGCTAGGTGATAGCCACAACTTTCTTTGTTCACACTCTTTTCATACCATTTCTTGAAGTCGGGGTCTTCTTTGTAGGAAGTCGTTATCCATTCAAATCCCAAGATCCGGGAATTGAGTTCGGTGAGTAGAACAATTCTTCTTGAGAGAGCATCGACCACCACATTTACTTCTCCTTTCTTGTACTTGACAATATATGGAAACCTCTCAAGAAACTCCACCCACTTTGCATGTCTCTTGCTGAGTTTTCCTTGGCTTCTAATATGCTTCAAAGCTTGATGGTCGGTGTGTATAATAAACTCTTTAGGAAGGAGATAATGCTGCCACACTTCAATTGTTCTCACCAAAGCATACATTTCTTTTTCATAAGTAGAGTAATTCAAGGCTGCCCCTTTTAGCTTTTCACTAAAGTAAGCTACGGGCCTTCCTTCTTGCATTAACACAGCCCCTATTCCTAATCCCGAAGCATCACAATCAATTTCAAACACCTTATTGAAGTTCAGGAGCATAAGGAGAGGAGCATTGCATAGGGCTTCCTTGATCCGATTGAATCTTTGTTGACATTTTGGGGTCCATTCAAAGTCCTTCCCCTTCTTGGTGCAATCCGTAAGAGGGGCCACAATGGTGCCAAACCCCTTTATAAACTTTCTATAGAAGGAAGCCAAACCATGAAAGCTCCTAATGTCCGAGACACCTTTTGGGATTGGCCATTCTTGAATAGCCTCAATCTTGCTTTGGTCTACTTCCATTCCTTCCTTAGAAAGTATAAACCCAAGAAAGTGCACCTTTTCTTGGACAAAAGAACACTTCTTCAAATTACCAAACAACTGTGCACTTCTAAGTGTTTCAAACAAGAACCAAAGGTGTGCCAAATGCTCTAAATAATCTTCACTATAAACCAATATGTCATCAAAGTAAACTAACACAAATTTTCCCAAGTAATCTTTCAACACATGATTCATTAATCGCATAAAAGTACTCGAGGCATTAGATAGCCCAAATGGCATGACTAACCATTCATATAAGTCATACTTGGTTTTGAAAGCTGTTTTCCACTCATCCCTTCATGCATCTGTATTTGATGATAGCTACTTTTTAGATCAATCTTTGAAAAGAAAGATGCCCCACTAAGTTCATCCAAAAGGTCGTCAAGCCGTGGTATTTGAAACCGGTACTTGATAGTAATGTGGTTGATTGCTCGGCTGTCAACACACATTTGGGATGAACCATCCTTCTTTGGTACCAAAAGAGTCGGCACCGCACAAGGGCTGAGAGACTCCCGGATATAGCCCTTCTCCAAGAGCTCTTGCACTTGCTGGTTAAGCTCCTTGGCTTCTTCAGGATTCATCTTATATGCTGGCCGGTTTGGAAGCACTACCCCGGGTTGGAGGTTAATCTGATGCTCAATCCCTCAGATAGGAGGTAAGCCAATCCGTAGCTCCTCAGGGAACACATCTCCATATTCATCAATGAGTGCTAAAACTTCCTCTGGAGCTCCTCCTATTTCTTCCATTCTTTCCGAGAATAGGATCAATACAACCGGTTCTTCTTGGAGCACCATCCGAGATAGCTCCCTTTTGGTAATGAACAAAACTTTGTTGGAAGATTTCTCCCTTCTCAACCTCTCATCCCTAGCAATGTCCTCGGGTGCTAGTGGTGCAATCTTGATGTTCCGGTTTTCCCACTTGAATGAATACTCATTGGATAAACCATCATGCATGGCGTGCCGCTCAGATTTCCATGGTCTCCCGAGAAGAATGTGGCTTGCATCCATAGGCAATATATCACAAAACACAGCATCCTTGTAACTACCAATTGAGAACTCCACTCTTGTGCGCTTAGTCACCTTAAGGTCCCCTTCATCATTCAACCATCGGAGCCTATAAGGAGTGGGATGATCCTCGGTTTTCAGCCCTAATTTTTCTACAAGCTCTGTGGAGGCTACATTTGTACAACTTCCACCATCAATGATTAAGGAGCAAACTTTATCTTTGATCAAGCACCGGCTGTGAAATATGTTCTCTCTTTGGATAGAATTTGGTCGGCCATTCGTAGTGAGGGTTCTTCGAATTACCGTTAGGAGGGGGCCCTCTTGTGCTCGGCATATTTCCTCCTTCGGTTCAGCCACTAAGTCTTCCTCTTCCTCCATGGGTTCATCTTCACTTACAATCTCTCCACTACTTTCAATAAGCACCATCACTCTCTTATTAGGACATTGAGCAGCAATATGTCCTAATCCAAGACATTTAAAACACTTTATCTCTCTTTATCGTGGCTTGTTAGCATCTTCAATCGGTTTCAGAACAATGTTCTTTTTTTGTGTCCACGGCTTTGGTTGATAAGTCTTGTCTTCCTGCCTTGGAGGTGGCTTGTAAGGGGTGTTAAAAACCGGAGTTGGCCGTGATGTGCCTTCCTCGGGGGTCGACGCACCGTGGGTTGGATGAACGTCGTGTACGGCAAACAGAAAATCGGGTCGTGCGAATTGTGAGGTGGGGTTGCGGAAGCGTATTGTGATGTAGATAATGGTATTTGGTGGTGTGAAAAGCGGAATGGCTCCGGTGAATATTGGAATGGCTCGGTGGGTGATGATATGGGTGAAATCGGGTAAAGGAAGGTTTGAAGGCTCGGGGAATGGAATGCTCAAACTCTTGCGAGTTTAGATAGAGGATGGATGGACAATTTGAACACTTGAGCAATCAAAGTGTTCTCCTCGGTAGACCTCGCCCGCACTCGGATATGACTCACCGAACGTACGTGCAAAGGGTTGACGGTCTCGGCCGGATGTGACTCACCGGAGAAGTATTCGTCGGAGAGAGCTTCAAGCCTTTCGGGAAGAAGGTGCAATGCAAAATTTTTATCTAAAAATTCACTCTATTGATTCAAGTGTAAGTGTTACACTTAAATAAGCAAAAACGTAAAAGATAACAAATCTACTAAAGATATACTAAGAAGTAAAGCTCCCTTTGATGCTTTGAACGCCTTGGATTAGCTTGGGAAGCCTTTGGTTGACTTTAGGCTTGGTTCACTTAGGAATGGCACGGTCGGTTTGGAGCTTGGAGTGGTGGTGCGCGCGGTTGACCGAGAGGGTGCGTCGGGTGAGCGGAGCTCCGAACGAATGAGAGATTAGCTCGAGCCAATCTGGATCCGTGGCTTCTAAAGTCTCCACGTAGCGCACGGTCTGGTTCTTCATGGCTCGATGATGACTCGGGTGTGTGCGTGGGCACGTCTAAATAGACCGTGCCGGCGGTCGGGTACGGGCGAGTTTCAAGGGATCCGCACGTTTGTTGCGGAAATCTTTTGATTGAAGATCCTCTGAAGATTTAACAGCTGCTCCATGGATTTGGTGCATGGAAAACTCTTGTGGTTTGCTGGTGGTTCGGTGATCGGCCATGCTCGTGCGTCCGATGGGTGATCTACGGTCATCATCAAGATCTACTCGTGCCAATGTGATCCTCTTCCTATCCTTAACAAAATAACCAAAATACTTAAAGATTAAGTAAGTTTGGCCGATAGAATTTGGCTAAGTCTTTGAATGGGCCGTAGGTGGGCCGAGGTTTGACCGTGAGTCGGTCAATGATCGGTCATGGCGGTCCTCCGTGGGCTTTCACTTGAGCGTTGAGTTCTCTTCCTCTTGGGCTGGCTCTCCTTCCTCTTCTACGCATGACCAAAAATAGGGCCCATGGTTGAACACTCGATCCAAAGGGTTTGGACCATGCGTTCACCCATGTCGGTCAAGTGTGCCGCTGGGCCGAAGCCCTAGTGGACTTTGGCGGGGCCGACGATCGGGTCGTCGGGTCGTGGTCGCGGGGCGCCAGGCGGGTCTCGGTCACAAGCCTCGTTTGCGTCGTGGGCCGGGCTGCCGGATGCGACGTGTCCGGGAGCGTCATATGTCTCGGCTGCGTCGCGGGGCGGGCTGCTTGGTGCGCCGTGTCCGGGTGCGTCATATGTCTCGGCTGTGTCGCTAGCCGGGCTGTTGGGTGCGCTGTGTCCGAGAATGGCCGAGCACCAAGTAACGGAGTGCTTGGGCCGTTCCCGATCATGCTCAGTCGGTATGTCCGAGGCTAAGAGACCTGCAAAATGAGCAACTAAGTTAGAAAAATCACCCGTGCTCGTCAGGATCACGTCTGTGGCCGTGATGGTGTCTGTGATGTGCTCCGGTTGCACATCAGGCCGTGAGATAATTTTCTTACCCTTTCTCTTGTTTTGGCTTATGGCTTAGGGCTTATAGCTCTTTAGCCTTATGACTTTTGGATTATGGATTAGGGCTTAGGGCTTACAGCTTGGGGCTTAGGAATTAGGGATTAGAGCTTAATGCTTAGAGTTTAGGGTTATGGTTTAGCTCTTTGGGCTTAGGACTTTGGGATTAGGGCTTTAGGGATTTAGTTAGGGCTTAGGGTTTAAGGTTTAGGGCTTAAGACTCATATCTTAGTTCTTTGGTCTTGGAGATTTAGGCTTTGTGCTTAGGGCTTTATGCTTTACGGCTTATGGTTTTGGGCTAAGGCCTTTGGCCTTAAGGCTTTGGGCTTTGAGGTTAGGGCTTTGAGCTTATGGCTTTATATGGCTTAGGGCTTAGGGCTTAGGCTTGGGGCTTTGAGGTAAGGGTATTGAACATTGTGATTTGGAATTTGTCTTTTTTTTTTGTTTAGCGCTTAAGGCTTAAGGCTTGGGGCTCTACGGCATTAGGCCTAAGGCTTTGGGCTTAGGTCTTTTGGTCTAGGACTTTAAGCTTAGGGCTTTAGGCTTTAGGCGTATGTGTTGGGCATAGGTCTAAAGGCTTATGGGTTAGGGCTTTAAGCTTTGGGCATAAGGCTTAAGGCATATGGATTAAGGCTTAGTGTTTAAGACTTCGGGCATAAGGCTTTTTGCATCGGCTTCAACTTTGTGCTTTAAGCTTAGGGCTTTGGGCTTTAGGCATAAACCTTAGAGCTTTGGGCTTTCAGATTTGGGATTAAGTTTTTCAGCTTTGGAGTTTGGGCTTAGAGATTAGTGCTTAGGGCTTAGGGCTTTGGGCTTAGAAGTTCAGGCATAGGGCTTAGGCTTAAGGTTTAGAATGTAGGGCTCTGGGCTTTGGTCTTTAAGCTTGGGGCTTTGAGGTTAAGGCTTTGGTATTATTGCTTATAGAACTTTATGCTTTTGCCTTTAGGCTTAGGGATTAGGGATTTAGGCTTAATCCATAGGGCTTTGGGCTACCACTTTTACTCTAGAAAAGTTTTGCTTAGGGCTTAGGGTTTAAGGATTATGGCTTAGGGCTTTGTGCGTATAACTTATAGCTTATAGCTTAGGACTTTTGGCTTATCACTTTGGGATTTTAGCTTAAAGCTTTTAGCTTTGGGTTTTGTGCTTCAGGGTAGTGCTTAGCTTATATGGCTTCAGGCATAGGGTTTAGGGCTTAGCGCTTAGAAGTAGGCTTTAAGCTTTGGGCATTGCGCTTTAGACTTTGTGCTTTGGGCTTCAGGCTTGGATTTAATAGCTTTAGGCTTAAATCTTAGGTCTTAAGGATTTGGGCTTATGAAGTAGGGCTTAGGTTTTAGAGCTTAAGGCTTTGGGCATATGGCTTTTGCCTTAGAGCTTAAGGCTTTGGGCGTAGAGCTATAAGCTTAGGGCTATGGGCTTAGGGCTATAGGCTTAGGGTTGTGGGCTAAGAGTTTGAGGCTTAGAAATTAGAGCTTAGGGTTAAAGGCTTAGAGCCTTGGGCTTAAGGCTTTGGGGTTAGGATCTAGGGCTTATAGCTTAGAGCTTTATGCTTTATCCTTTTGGGTTAAGCCTTAGGGCTTTAGGCTTGATCATTAAGGCTTAGGTTTTAGGCTTTGGGCTTAGGGCTTTGGGCTAGGGCTTTTGCCAGAGAGCTTTGGACTTAGGGATTAGAGTTTAGGTCTTATGGCTTAGGACCTCGGGCTTATGGCTTAGGGCCTCGGGCTTATGGCGTAGGGTTTATGTCTTAGGATTTAAAATTTAGGGCTAATGGCTTAGGGTTTTAGGCTTAGAGCTTAGGGCTTTGGGCTTTGTGCATTTGGCATAAGGCGTTGGTAGTAAGGTTTAAGGCTTATGGCGCAAGACTTAGTGCTTAGAGCTTAGGGCTTAGGATGTAGGGCTTATGGCTTAGAGATCAAGGAATAGGTCTTAGTGCTTAGGGCTCGGTGATATGTTTCAAGTATGGAATGGGGAATAAAAGGGCTATCGGGTGAGAAATAAGCAAAGAAAAGGGGCCGAAAATGGGTGTTATTGGGAAAAGTGGTTCTCAAGTGGCAGAAGGAGTGTGCAACTGAGATTCAAAGGGGCTGTTACGGAATTAGAGGGGAGCTTAACCTCCAAAAATGAGGGTAAAAGCTTGGGGGAATCAAGAGATATGCAGGCGGGAATATCAGGTGCTAAAAAGGGGATGATCGAAAATGGAAATGGAGTTGATCGGAAAATGGGAGGTAACCGGAGATGGAGAAGAGCTAATATAGATTACACGCTTACCCTAAGACAACAGGGGAGTTGTTGAAGTCGTGTAACATGGCCTAGCTCACCCTAGCTCGGAAGGGGAGAAAAAACCTTGAAGGATGCTCTCGGATATCGCCGGATATTACTCACCGGAGAGCCTAGTCTTTGAGGTAGAAAAGCGGCCAAGGAAGAAGATGCAAAAGCACTCTTTGTATTCACTAAAAACTAAGTACAAACCTAGGTGACAAGAGGGTTTAAACCTCTCTCAAACTAGAGAGGGAAAACTCAATCAGATGGCAACCAAAGGCCATACCCGATTTTGTGCATGCACAAAAAGAAGGGTGGAAAGGACCACTCGACACTTACCGGATTTTGGAGGTGCATTTATGTGGTCCCCTCCAAGCTTGTCTCGCACGTATCTCTCTTTGAGCTATGAGCTATCCAAGAGAGAGAGAGAGATCCTCAACACAAAACTAAAAGCATAAAACCCGCAAACCCACAAAACCCATGAAACCCATGGGAAACCCATTTTGCAAACACTAACCCTAAAAGTAAGTTGGTAAAGCTGAAACAAAAAAAAAACACATTCAAAGGCTGAGAGTAAGGCGTCCTTATCCCTTTGAATTGGGCTTGGACCAATGTCTTGAGGCTTGTGGACTTCAAAAAGAGGAAAGTATTTTTCCCAGGTAAGGCTCTTCTTGGATATGGGCTCTCTGTGATTGTATCTTTTGACAGAGCAAACCGTGTCCAATTTGAACGTTCTTTAATTCTCTAGAAACCTTGAGAGATTATATACATTTCTTATGAAGACATTGTATTGATTAGAGACCGGCTCTGTTGTCAAATTGGCAGAGCAAGCTTTAGAGGTCTAGCTGTACCAGATCAAATTGGGGTCTCCATGCTTTGTTTCTTGGACCACTAGCATGGCGGCTTTGACTCCTTCTTCCATCCAACCTCCATGGCCTCCCGAGTTAGCTCTACAAATGAGGAGTTGCTTAGCCTTCTCCTTATCTTTCAATGTAGGGTCCATTATGTTGAATCCTTGCAAGACATCCCCTGCAAAAAGAGCACACTTGTTTGAAAATTCTTTGGTCCGAGCTCAGGTCATGACTCCTTGAGGCTTGGCTCCCATTGATGGTTCTCGTGGCATGTCACTCGGCTTTGGCCTTTTGGATTAGGACTTTAGGCATAGATGCCAGGGCTATTGCCTTAGATTTGAGGGCTTATGACTTAAGACTTTAGGGTTTGCACTTTGGCCGTAGGGCATAGGGTTTAGAGTGTTAGGCTTAGAGCTTAGGGCTTAGTAGTTTGGTATTATGGCTTAATTTTTTGGGATTAGGCCTTAGTTCTTAGGCGTTAGTGCTTAGGGCTTTGGGTTGCGTGCTTTGGCCATAAAGCTTTTGGTTAAGTCTTAGTGTTTTGGGCTTAGGGCCTAGGGTATATGGATTAGGGCCTAGGGCGTAACAATTAGGGCTGAGAGCTTTGGGCTTAGGACTTTAAGATTAGGGTTAAAGGCTTTGAGTATAGATCTTTGGGCATAGTGCTTTTAGCATAGGACTTAGCACTTAGGGCTATGGTGTTAGGGGTTAGGGCTTAAGGATTAGGGGATTATGGCATAGAACTCTAGGCTTTGTACTTTGGGTGTAGGGCTTAGGGCTTAAGGCGTATAGCTTAGCGCTTAGTGCTTAGGGCTCTAGCCTTTGTGCTTTTTGCTTTGTTCTTTGGTTTTAGGGCTTAGGGCGTACAAAATTAAGGCTTGGGGCTTTTAGTGCTTAGGTGACAAGCTTCAAGAGTGGGAAGAGGAATAAAAGGGGCTTCAGGTAAGAAATAAGGAAAGAAATGGGCCGGAAATGGGTGATATTAAGAAAGGGATTTCTCAGGTTGCATACAGAGTTTGCAACCTAGATTTAGAGGGGTAGTTTATCGATGAGAGAAGAGCTTAACCTCCAAAAATGAGGGTAAAAGCTTTGGGGAATCGGAAGTTGTGCAAAGGGGAGTATCGGGTGCCAAAAGGGTGGTTATCGGAGGAGAAATGGGGGTGGCTGGAAAATGTAAGGTCACCGGAGATGGAGATGAGGTAATGGGGATTACACGCTTACCCTAAGGACACGGGGGAGTGGCTGAAGATGTGTAGGATGGCCTAGCTTTCCCTAGCTCGGAAGGGAAGCCAAAACCTTGGAGAACCTCTCGGATAACACCAGATATTACCCACCGGAGAGCCGAGTCTTGGTTACCTGAAAAACCACAGCCAAGGAGAAAATGCAAAGCACTTTTGTATTCAAACTTCAACTAACTACAATGATCGATGATGGGAGAGTTTTAATCTCCCTCACATTGGAGAGAAACAACCAAATCGGATGGCTAACAAGAGCTTACCTGAATTGGTGTTTGCACAAAAGAAAAGGGGAGAAAGGACCACTTAACCTTTACCCGATTTGGGGAGGCCAAGGGAGTGTGGTCCACGAAAATGGTGCCCCTTCCTCCGGCTGCCATCCATGCATTCAAAAAAGCAAAAACCCATGCAAAAGATAAAACCCACACCAAACCCATGCAAAACCCACAAAACCCTAAATAATTATTTTTGCAAAATTTAAAAGGGAATAATAAAGCTAGAAAAAGGAAGAGTCGGTCGGGTTTGTGCCATGCTCCATGGGGCCCGACCTAAGCCCAACCTAGACCCGGTATGAACCCAGGTTCCTTCCCTCCCTTGCTTCGGCCTTGTCTTTTCTTCTGAGGTGTTCCAAGCTCGAAGGTGCCCTGATCTCGACCTCCTTTTCCAAGACTTCCCAAGTGAGAAGATGCTTGGGCTGCTCCAAGTCCTTCGGGGTTGGTTCGTCCAAAGTTATTTTGCGTTCAACATTTCCTACAAAAAAAAGACAAATTGATTAGTAAACTCCTTGGCTCGAGATTGGGTGATTGTTCCTAAGGTGTGGCTTCATGCAAGGCATCCCGTGGCATGCCATTAGGTATTAGGGCGTAGGGGTTATTGGTTTGGCTTACAAATTTGGCTTTGCGGCTTAGGGCATAGGGCCTATGGATTACGGCTCATAGGTTTAGGCTTTGGGCTTAGGGCTTTGGATTTTTTGCTTAGAGCTTAGGACTTTGGGCTTATAGCTTGGGCCTGAAGGTTTTGCCTTAAAGATTTGAACTAGGGCTTTGGGTTTAGGGCTTAGAGCTTAGGCTTAGGTGACACGAAATGGAAAGGGGTTTAGGTTTAGGAAGAGGGAGGATAGTCGGTTAGGGTTTGTAAGGGAGGAATATCCGGTATTCCAGAATCGGGACCAGATTTTGGGAGAGGATAACTTGACGATGAGATCGATTTTATGGCTGAAATTTTGAGGGAAACTTTGAGTGTAGCTTGAGTAATAATCCTCTAAAAATTAAGGAAATCACACGAGTGGATTGGTCGGAGTACAATGGAACAGTAACGATGTTCTGGAGGTGGCCAGAAATGCTGGACGACGGAGGAGATGAAAATTGCAAACAAAATAAACGATGGAATGAAGAGCTTATGACCTTCAAGCTCACCCTACGTCCTTGAAGAAGGCTGGAGACTTTGAAGCAAGAAGAAATCTCCAGCTCGGAGGGAGAATTCTTGAAGAGAACCCACGGTGGCCGGAGAACTTCCGGCTACCGGTTGAAAGTGGAAAATGCCCAAGAAGGGAGAGCTACAAAGCTACTTAAATTCAAATTCCAAATTGAGAATTACAATCATGCAATGGGGAAGGTTTTATCAGCTACGAAGAGAGGAAAAAGGGAGGGAAAACTAAGGGCCAAAGTCATGCAAAAAGCATGCTGTAAAATGAATAAAAGGAGGGAAATTTGGACCAATGAGAATTCAAGAACGTGCAAGCCACGTTTCCTTGAATTCTTTTAGCCAAATTTCCTTTGTTTCTTGGCCCTAAATACACTTCTTCCAGCCAAATAAACCCTCATGCCAAACCCCATGCACGACATGCAAAAATCCAAAATAAACCTAGCCGAGAAACCCTCTCGGGTTCTCCAAATGTCCACGCAAAAATTCATGTAAAAATTATCCTAAAAATGCTATAAAATTCCTTCAATCCTTAGAAAGGCTGATGAGTTGAGTCGTGGGATGATTGTGCACGATTGCATGTGACTCCAACTCGCCATGCAAAGTAAACTTCAATTGGGTTCGGGTGCGGGCTCGAGTCCGGCGGTCTCGGTTTTAGGTTTCAAATTCACCTCTTCACCATGCCAAGTTATCACGTGTTTTGGCCTTGTTTGATCCTCCAAAGTTGGCTTAGAAATATATAATTCTTCAATTAATTTTCCTGCAACATTAACAAACATATTAGAAAAATCTCGAGCTCAGGCTCGGGTGATTGGTCCACTTGGTATGCCTTTCTGTGGCATGTCATTAGGGCTTTAGCCTTAGGGCCAGAGCTTAGAGCATATTAGGGCTTTGGTCTTTATGCGTAGGTCTTAAGGCATAAGTCTTAGGATTTATTGCTTAGTGCTTAGAATTTAGGATTTGGGCTTTGGGCTAAGGGCTTAGAGCTTAGGTCTTAGGGCTTAGGGCTTTGTCTTTAGGGCTTAGGCCTTTGTGCTTAATGCTTTTGGCTTAGGGCTTTTGGATTAGATCCTACTATTTAGGGCTTAGAGCTTAAGGCTTTGAGCTTAGGGCTTAGGACTTTTGGCTTTGGGCTTAGAGCTTTGGGCTTAGAGCTTTGGGCTTATAGCTTTGGCCTTAGGGTTTGGCCTTAGGGCTTTGCGCTTAGGGCTAAGGGCTCAGAGCTTAGGCTCAAGGCTTTAGGCATAAGACTTAGGGTTTAGGGTTTTGGGCTTTTGGTATAATCTTTGGGCTTAGGGCTTTGGGCCTAGTGCATTTGGCATAGGGCTTAGCTCTTAGTGACATAAGAATTAAGTTTTAAAACTTAGGGATTAGGGTTTAGCGCTTAGGGCTTAGAGCTTTAGCCTTTGTGCTTTTTCTTTTTGTCTTTAGGCTTATGGCTTAGGGCTTTGGCATTTGTGATTTTGGCTTTTCTCTTTGGGCTTAGGGCTTAGTGTTTAGCGCTAAGTGGTTAAGGATAGGGCTATGGTTATTTGGCTTTTGGCCTTGTGCTTTTAGGATAAGGCTTACAACTTAGGGCTTTGGGCTTTTGGCTTACATCTTTGTGCTTTGTGCTTTGAGCGTAGGACTTAAGGCTTAGAGTTTAAGGTTTAGCACTTAGAGCTTAGGGCTTTCGCCTTTTGTGCTTTTGGCTTTTTGGTTTAGGCTTTGGCCTTTCTACTTAGGGCATAGGCCTTACAACATAGGGCTTAAACCTTAGGGCAAGAACTTAGTGCTTACGGCTAAGGACTTAGTGGTTACGGCTTTGGGCTCAACGCTTTGGGTTTTGGGCTCAACGCTTTGGGCTTAGAGCTTGGAGCTTAGGACTTACAGCCTAGGACTTAGGGCTTAAGGCTTACAGTCTAGGGCTTTGGGCTTATGTCATTTGGCTTAGGTATTAGGACGATGGCTTAAGGCTTTGGGCTTAGAGCTTTGGCTTTAAGGCTTTACGCTTAGGGCTTTGAGTTTTGAGCTTAGTGGTTTGTGCTTTATTATTTATGCTTGAGGCTTTGAGCTTTGGCCTTAGGGCTTTGTGCTTAGGGCTTTACATTTAGGGCTTAGAGGCTATGGGTTTAGGGCTTCAGCCCTAGTGATTTTTGGGTTTGTGCTTTAGGCTTAGGGTTAGCCCTAAGGTTTAAATCTTAGAGCTTAGGGCTTAGTGCTTTTGGCTTAAGGCTTTGGGCTTAGGGCTTCGGCCTTAGGAGTTTGGGCTTAGGGCTTAGGGCCTTGGGTTTTGGGCTTTGGGCGTGGTTAGGGCTTAGGGCTAATTGTAGAGTACCTTGGGCCTAGTGCTTTTGGCATAGGGCTTAGTTTTTAGGGCTTGGGTATAAGACTTTAGGTCTAGGAGTCTGGTGTTTTTGCATAGGTCTTAGCACTTAACGTTTAGGGCATAGGGCTTATGGATTTGGACTTTAGGGTTTGCGCTTTGGACGTAGGACATAAGGCGTAGGGTTTAGCGCGAGGCTTAGAGCTTAGGGCTTAGTACTTAGGGATTATGACATAAGGTTTAGGACACTAGCTTTGGGTTTTGGATTCCGGTCTTTGTCCTTAGGGCTTTAGGTTAAGGCTGAGGATTATGGGCTTAGGGCCTAGGGCTTAGGAATTAGGGCTTAAGGCTTTGGACTAGGGCTTAGGGTGAAAGGCTTTGGGCCTACGATTTTTGGCCTACTAGTTTGGGCATAGAACTTAGCACTTAAGGCTAAGGTGACACGCTTCAAGTATGGGGGGAAGCGATTTGAGCTAATCAGGTATAAAACAGAAACAAAATAGTTACCTCCTTCGGATCACCATTAGAAGTGGTCCTTCTTGTGCATGAAAAACCTCCTCCTCGGCCTCATGCTCTTCATCCTCTTCTTCATTCTTCTCCTCTTCACTTACAATTTCGTTGGTGTCCTCCTTCAAGATCATGACTCTCTTGTTTGGACATTGGGAGGCAATGTGGCCGAGACCAAGGCATTTGAAGCACTTGATCTCCCGGGATCTCGGCCGGTTGTTGTCTTCGGGAATCTTTCCTTCTCCTTCTTTCTTTTGCATCCACGGTTTAGAATAAAGGGACTTCTCATCCACCTTTGGTAATGGCTTGTATGCAGATGAAGACGTCGGGTGCTCAAACAGAAAGTTTGAAACAAGAAATGGTAGTGTTTCGGAAAATGTAAGAAAAAGAAGATGGAGAAGAGCCAACAGGAAACTACACACTTACCCTAATGTCCACTTTGGAGTGGCTGAAGACATGCAGCAAGGCCTAGCTCACCTTGACATGCCTCGGATTGGCATTCCAAGTGGAGCAATCACTTGAGCCCGAGCTCGGAATTTTTTTAATATGTTTGTTAATTTTGCAGGAAAATTAATTGAAGAATTATACATTTCTAAGGAAACTTTGGAGGATCAAACAATGCCAAAACACGGGATAACTTGGCATGAAGAAGAGGTGAATTTGCAACCTAAAAGTGAGACCGCCGGATTCGAGCCCGCACCCGAACCCGATTGAAGTTTACTTTGCATGGCGAGTTGGAGTCACATGCAATCATGCACAATCATCCCACGACTCAACTCATCAACCTTTCTAAGGATTGACGGAATTTTATTGCAATTTTAGGATAACTTTTACTTGGATTTTCCGTGAATATTTAGAGAACCCGAGAGAGTTTTCTCGGCTAGGGTTTTTAGCTTGGATTTTTGCATGCCGTCCATGGGGTTTTGCATAAGGATTTAATTGGCTAGAAGAATGATATTTAGGGCCAAGAACGAAAGGAAAATTGGCTGAAGGGATTCAAGGAAACGTGGCTTGCACATTCTTGAATTCTCATTGTTCCAAATTTTCCCTCTTTTATTCATTTTACAGAATACTTTTTGCATGACCTTGGCCCTTAGTTTTCCCTCCCTTTTTCCTCTCTTCGTAGCTGATAAAACCTCCTCCATTGCATGATCGTAATGCTCAATTTGGAATTTGAATTTAAGTAGCTTTTTAGCTCTCCCTTCTCGGGCATTTTCCACTTTCAGCCGGCAGCAGGAAGTTCTCCAGCCACCATGGGTTCTCTTCAAGATTTCTCCCTTCGAGCTAGAGATCTCTTCTTACTTCAAAGTCTCCAGCCTTCTTCAAGGACGTAGGGTGAGCTTGAAGGTCATAAGCTCTTCATTCCATCGTTTATTTTGTTTGATAGGTCCATTTCTTTCCAACGGACCTCACTTCCGGCAACCGCCAAGCCCGGTTACTGTTCCATTCATTTTCAATCGATCCACACGATGATCGCCTTCAAATTTTGAGGTGTATTACTTAACCCTTCCTCAAAGTTCCCCTCAAATTTTCAGCCATAAACTCGGTCTCATCGTCGAGTTATCCTCTCCCAAAATCCGGTCCCGATTCTCAAATTTCGGATATTCCTGCCTTACAAACCCTAATCGACTATCCTCACTCTTCCTAAACCTAAACTTCCCTTCATTCCATGTCACCCTTAGCTCAAAGGAAAGCAAAAAACCAAAGGAAACCCTCGGAATATCGCCGGATATTACTCACCAGAGAAACAACAAGTCTTGGGATAAAATTGCCAAGGAAGAGATGCACAAAGCAATCTGAATTTTCTCAAGTCCAAAAAGTGCCACAAAGAGGTACCAAGGGTTGTATTTATAGACCCTTGGCCGTGATAAAAAAGCTCAATCCAATGGCTCAAAATTGAGTACCCGATTTGGGTTTTGCATACAAGAACAAGCAAAAATGATGACCTCCTTCAATGGGCAGGGGATGATGGCTCTCTAGGGTGGCTCCTCTGCATTTTCTCCCCCCAAGGGTGGCCATTTAATTGTGAGAAGGCCGTGCTTGCAGCTGGTTGCTTGTGGAGTTTGTTTACATCACCTTTTGACAAAAATAAAAAACAAAAATAGTAACCCACTCACACAAACTCCAAGCAAAAACTATGCCCCAAACAAAGGGCCCTTAAAGCATTGTTTGTGCAAAGAAAAAAATAAATGGATTGGGCCAATAAAAATGGGGAAGAAAGTCGGTCATCTTCAATTTGGGCCCGGCCTCTACCTGACCTCTACCCGCTTCCTTATGCTTCTTGGCTTCCTTCTTGAATTCCCAAGCTATCCTCCCATTTGATGAGGTGCTTAGGTTGTTCTTCATCCTTTGGACCTGGTTCCTCCATGAAAATATTAGATGCTTCATCACCTACAAAAAGAACAAACTTGTTATAAAATCCCCGAGCTCTGGCTCGTGTGATTGCTCCTTGAGGGGATGCATCCCAAGGCATGTCATAAGGTGTTACGTCTTAGGGCTTAGGGATTACGACTTTGGGCTTAGGGATTTGGGCATTAGTGTTTTGGCTCAAGGTGCAATTACACAGTCAAGAGCCAAGACTTTAACTAACAAACTTGTTCATTTTGCAGCAAAGAATATTGAGACGAACTCTTCAATTATGGACATGGAGCTTCCTAAGCATGTACTACATTCGGACTTAGCTAAAGAAGTTACTTGAATAATCCACTCGAGAGGTTGCTAGAATCTACTTGAAGAAGCAACCTCAGAAGTTGAATAATAAAGATGTGTTATTAATTAGCATGATATATTATTATTATGTAATGTTTCATTTACTAGAGTCATAATTAGATTGCAATGTTTCCAAAAGGATAACCATGTAAGAGTTGTGTCTTTGAAGAGTTTTTTCTCTTGAAATGTTGTCTTTCTTTTGTATCTATTTACAGAGCTGTAACTTTGAAGAGATTTCTCTCTTTAAAAGTTGTGTCTTTCTTTTATATCTATTTATAGAGCTATAACTTTGAAGAGTCATCTCTCTTCAAAAGTAGTATCTTTCTTCAGAGTCACAAATTAATGCCTTAAGGAGTCTATGTAGAAGGCATTGCAATTTGTAATAATCATTGGGTGATTGTTGTTAAGTGTGATTTTTACAGATTATTCAATCAGTCAATGCATCAACCATTGATTGTTTATTCCGATCGGTGAGTCATATCCAAGGGTATTCATTATTTGTGTTTTTACAGAAAATCTTGGTGAGTCACATCCAAGAGTTGTTATTTCATTTCGTATTGTCATCTCCAACTTCGTTTTATTCATCATTTCCATCTTTAATTTCGTGTCCCAAGTAACACAAATTACTTAGTCAACAAGACTGAGTGATACTTAAATTTTTCCACGCACATTCTTTGGCTTTCACGAAGTCAAGGCATATCATTTGGTATTAGAGCCCTATTGTAACATTGTATCAAAGCTACAATGATGACGAGAAGTGCAGCCACAAATCAAAACAAGGAAGTAAGTGTACCAACAACAAGTGCACAAGTTCCATTACCGCCGATCACTCAAAAAAGTGAACCTTCTTTCCAAGTGCTAATTGATGAATTGAATCAAAAGTTCAACACAATTCATCAACTTCTCTTGGAGGATAGGTGGCATGCCACAGATTGGCATTCTGAGAGGAATACTCATCCGAGCCCGAGCTCGGGAATTTTCTAATTTGTGTGTTAATTTTGCAAGAAAAATACTTAAAGATTTCCACATTTTTAAGCCAACTTTGGAAGATCAAAAAAGACAAAAATATGTTATAACTTGGCTTGGAGAAGAGGCGGAACTTCAACCAAAACCCAAGGAGTCTAGACCCAAACCCGCATTTGAACCAGGTTGAAGATGCTCGTTGCATGGAACCCGAGAGGGTTTCCCGAAGCTTTTTGGCTTTTTTTGATGATCTTGGCGGCCTTAAATCAAAACGACTCCATCTCAAGAAAGATAGCTAACTTCTGAAGATTTCCAACGAAAGGTAGAACATTAAAATTGAATGTTGTTTGCCTAGTCAACTACAGCCAACACAGAGAGGGCAGCACAACCTACCCGAGAAACAATCTTATTAGTTTTTTTTTATTTTCACGGGTTTATTGCATGGATTTGCATGGGAAATTCTAGGGTTATCTAATTATTATTTGGGAGGGCATTTTGGACATTTCCTAGGAGTTTAATGAGGTGAAGGATGAGCATCCCATGAAGGCTTCTCATTGGTCCATCTTTGATGCCATGGATTGTGCTTCTTGGAGATGTTTTGGGCCGTCCGATGAAGAACGTGATGTTTCTTATTTTTTTCTATTTAATATTACCTATGCTGAATGTAATTCTCAGATTTTAATTTAGAAGATTTTTCTTTTCAAATTTTGAATCTCCCCCTTTGGAGTTGTTCTTCCAAAGACTTGGTCTCCGGAACCAATATTTCGGCCACCGAGAGACAACCGAAGTTGGTCATCATTTCGAGCTAGGATGACCTATCCTTACCACATTTCTTCAGCCATATTCATGGTCTAAGGGTGAGATTGTGGATCATCAGCCCATCAGCATATATCTATAACCCTACGTGAGAATATTCTAACTTTTGGAGGATCTCTCATACATTTATACATCAAAGAAACCTCAAAATTGCAGCCCATAACTCATTCATGTTTTTGATTTACACATGTCCAAAGTTTACCTTAGTTTCTCGGTTATTCTGAGAAAACCCTAATTTCCTATCACCACCTTCGGTTACTCATTCCCGCATATCTTTTATTTCATCCGTGAGGATCTTTTAAAATTTGTAGGATCATTTTATCCCTTATTCATCTCTAATCTCTCAAAATCTCAAATCAAGAACCACTACCATTTTTAAGATATTGCCTCCACAACTTCACTCTGTATCTGTCTGGCCCCCTCTTTGCGCATTATTATTCACGATTCCATATCTCCCTATTTACCTGTGAGAATCCTCTAAAACTTTGAGGAATCTCTCTGCATCCATCCTTTTGCCTCTCCTCAAAATTTTCGCTCCAAATTAACTCTCAATCCCAAGATCTTTGCCTTCCATTATCAACTCCCTTCCCTATTTTTTGGGATCTTTCACTCCTTACCCGAGTTTGTAATTTTCCCGCTTATTCCATTCTTATTTTGTGTCAATAGGCTTGCTAATGCTAAAGCAACAGTAACTTTCTCATTAAGAAGAAATTCTCCAGCACCACCAAGGAGAGGCCGTGGGGGTCTAAAGGGCGAGGTGGACATCATGGTAAGCGTTCAGTCAAAACTGATGGGGATTATGACTCAAAGGGTAATTACCATGAGTTTGGCCGACATAGGCACAACTATAACAATGAATTACATAATGTCAAGGTGAACATGCCTTCTTTCAATGGTGTATGCAATGGTGATTTCTTTTTAGATTGGCTGGATAAAGTAGAACAAATTTTTGACTGCTATGAATACTCCGAACATGCTAAGATCCAACTTGTTACCATGGAATTTGAAGGGTATGCAAGCCTTTGGTGGAAAAGTCTGAAAGTACAACGAAGACTACGCAATATTATGGAAAAGAGATTTGTACTGAAGCACTATAAACAAGAGCTTTTTCTGCTCTTGCAAGGAACATGGGAAAATCAATTATCCGTGGTAGATTACGTAACCAAATTTTAATTGCTTTGGATTTGATGTGGACTTGAAGAACCAGAGGAACAAATGATAACACAGTTTATTCAAGGCCTACATCAAGAGATTAGAGATACAATAGAGTTGTATACATATGAGTCCATAGATGACATCATACAATTAGCACTCAAAGTGGAGCGCCAGATAAAGAGGAAAGACAAAGGAGTTAACTCTCGATTTACACAAAAAACCATTCAAACTAATAAGCCATCACCGAAGATAAAAGACAAGAGGTTACCTTCCAAAATTTTGCTGAACAAAGCAACAGGGTAAAAGAACCTCAATCTCGATCCTAAACCAAGGTCACGGGAGGCAAAATGTTTCAAGTGTTTAGGGTTGGGGCATATTGCTAATCAATGTCCTAACAATACAGTTATGCTTGTACAAGAGGAATCAGGAGAAATCATTAGCGACGATGAACATCTAGGTCAAAAAATCGAGGAGGAGGTCATTCAAGAGGAGGTTTGTCATGCCCATGAAGGGCCTTTACTAATGATAATTTGAAGGACCTTGTTCCTCTTATTTTGGAGGTACGAATCAACAAAGAGAAAATATTTTCTATTATCGTTCCTTGATCAATGGCAAATTTTGCTATCTGATAATTGATGGAGGAAGTTGCACCAACGTGGCTTCTACCAACTTAGTGGAGAAACTTGGACTTCTAAAAACCATACATCTTACGCCTTATCGCCTGAATTGGGTGAATGATAAAAGCAATTTGAAGGTAACCACTCAAGCAAACATTGATTTTTCCATTGGTGGGTATAAAGACTTAGTGTTGTGGGATATTGTGCCTATGAATGCAAGGCATCTTTTATTAGGGGGGGCCCTGACAGTTTGACAAGAAGGCCATGCATGATGGTTTCACTAACTACTATTCTTTTATGGAGAATGATCGTTTGGTAAAATTGGCACCACTTCAACCCGAGCAAATTGTGAAGACCAACGATGCTATGAGGTCCTTTGAGGTGGCTTTGGGCACTGAGCTAAAAAAATTGGGCTGTTTGAGTATGGCTTAAGGCATATGTCTAGGGAATTAGGGCTTATCGCTTCAATCTAATGACTTATCACTTTTATTTTAGGGCTTAGGGCTTAGAGCTTTGGGCTTAGGGCTTAAAGCTTTGGGCCTAGTACTTTGGGCTAGTGCTATTGGCCCAAGGCTTAGCACTTAGGGCTTAGGGCTTAGGGCTTATTGCTTAGGGCATAGGACATTGGGCTTTATGTTTTTTGTTTTGTGCTTTTGGCTTAGTGTGTAGTGCTTAGGGCTTAGCGATTATAGCTTTAAGCTTAAGGATTTGGCCTTACGGCATTAGCCATTGTGATTTTTGATTTGTGCTTTGGGCTTAGGGGTTACGTCGTAGTGTTTAAAGTTTAGTTCTTAGGGCTTAGCATAAGGCTTGGTGGTTAGTGCTTTTGGCTTAAGGCTTTGGGCTTAGGGCTTGGGCCATAGGGCTTTGGGCATAAGGCAATAGGTTTTGGGCTTTCGGCAGACATAGGTCTTTATGTAAAGTACTTTGGGCGTAGGGCTTCGAGCCTAGTGCTTTTGGCATTGAGCTCAGTGCTTAGAAATTATGGCTTAGGGCTTAGTGTTTAGGGATTCGAGTATAGGACTTTGAGCCTAGGGCTTAGCACTTAGGGCTTAGGACTTAGATTATTTTGCCTTAGAGCTTTGGGCTTTTGGCATAGGTCTTCAGGCGTAGGTCGTACAGCATAGGGCTCAATGTTTATGGCTTAGGGCTTAGAAATAAAGCCTTAGTTCTAAGGGCTAAGGCTTTTGAGCCTAGGGCTATGGCTTTGGGCTTAGATATTAAGACTTAAAATTTAGAACTTTGGGCATAGTGCTTTTGGCATAGGACTTAGTGCTTAGTGCTTAAAGCTTAGGGCTTAGGGCTTAGGGCTTCTACATTAGCTTAACTACTTCACTAATAGTCCGATTCAAGGTAATCCGAGTAGTGGCTTTTTGCTGCTCGGTTTGATCTCGAATGTGGTGCAACTCTTGAACACATCTTAGCACTAATAAAACCACAAAATACAGAGGTACAAAAAGAAGGTGGGATGGGATGCTTGGCTCTGATACCAAATGACACGCTCGGGATTATGAGAAGTGTCGGGAGAAAGAAAACACAAGGGTAATCTGCCAAGGAGAAAGTCCAAGACAGAAACAGTGAGGTGTAACGGTTAATATTCCAAATGCATACAGGATTAAGTCAAATAAACTCAGCCAAATGAAACTTTAGGAAGTGGAATAAGTGTGACCCGAATTGCAGCTTACAAGCACGTGCGGAACATTAAAATACACGGAGACACTTTCAGATGCACAAACAGACCAACAGGAAGAAAACAGTGCAGGGGTGATGGGGAAACTTCTACACAACTTCCAAT
>QAOC01035924.1:0-12333 GCA_003255005.1 Begonia fuchsioides | reverse complement strand
TTTCAGTATATAACTGTCAAAGAAACCTTTAGGGTATTGTTTTTTAATAAACGGAAGTTAACCATTCCACCTATGTTTCAATTGCAGACTGATCAAAAGCTACGCGTCTGTGATATATGTGGAGCATTCTTGAGCGTCTACGACAGGTAAAATTTGTCTTATACTATTGTAAGTTGTCAAAAATGGTCACTAGCTTCTGAGGCAACTTAGGCGACTATAGAATAGGTTTCAAGTGGTTCATCTTTTGACTCGACAATCATACCTCCTTGTCACCAGCAGGCTCTTTGGCCCAGTTTTACGAGGATTACTTTTGCAGCTACAGAATGTGCGTTATTTCTGTTTTATATTTGTGGATCGTGTTATCTGTTGGATTATTGTTGTAGGGTCGATAGTCTTGAGTACCACAATGTCGATGTGATTCTTTCCTGATTAATAGAACATTTTGATTTTATTGTTTCAGTGATCGCCGTTTAGCTGATCATTTTGGAGGAAAGCTTCACCTAGGCTACATGCAAATCCGTGACAAGTTAGCCGACCTTCAGGTAGTATAATTTCCCACGGAGATTTATCTTTTACTGTTGTTAATATTATACATCAATATCTCCCATCTTCTGCTAATTTCATCCAATGGTTTTATCATATATTTGATTTCCAATTTTTTTTTTATTTAACATACATGATCACAGCCATAAAACTTGTTTTTATTATAGATTGTGGACATGTTTTTTTGTAACAAATGAACATTGAGAATTCATATTTGCGTGAGGTGATAGGGAAAAGAAGGGAAAATTTTAATATGGAGAGAAAATTATATTGATTAGGTTCATTAGGTTGATCATCCCCTTTGAGGAAGGGTTCACTATATTCCTTTGGTTTGCTTCCTAGATGCAAAGACCCTTTCAGTTAATCATTTGACAATGATCTGTTTGAAAAGGAGTGAGTTAAAGTGATTAAGTTCTGACATGATGGAATAGTTAGTTGGGGTCCAAACAGCCCCCAGTGAGAGCTTTTTGCCGAATTCTAGAAAAAGAATTGGGTGTCTCACGATTATTGGATGGGTGGTAGAGATATGAAGATAAATTGACTAGATTCATGATTTTTTTTTTGTTTTGGTGTGCTTGGAACAAAAAAGACAGCGATTTTTTAGAGGGAACCTGAAATGAGTGATATGGAGAAAATTATTCCAAGTTTTTTTGACTGTTTGTTAATAAGATACCGTTCTATTTGTTTGGTATGCTTGCAACAAAAAGAAAGCAATTTTTGAGAGGGAGAAAATTGTTCCTAGTTTTAGCTTAAACAAGTGCCTCATTTGCAATCGTAAGTAGCATTTTACTTTGGAAGAGAATGATTTTATGAAGTTTTATGTCAGCTGTACAGTTTCTTTATATATTGTTTGTTACGTTTTTAAGGTGGCAAATTTAAAAATGACATCCTTTGTTATGCTTTTTCTCTCTCTAATATTTGCGACGTAAATTTTTTTAAGAAGTTTCTCATTTGTCGTCCTCTGTGTTGATGTGCCAACCATGTGACCTTATACATTGATCTTTCGTGGTAATTATTTGTCAGGAAGAAAGAAACAAAAGTCGTAAGGTTAGCCTACCAGATGAAAGAAGGTTCGTAGTCTTTCCTCCGAACATGGTTTATCTTTTCTTGCTGCATTCAATAGATGTGTGCATGTATGTATTGAAAGTTCTATCATTAGATCCAAGGAGAGAAGTAGAGAACCTGATCGTGGGCCCAGCAAGGACCGTGAACAAGGTGATAGTCGTGATCGTGGAAGGGACCGTGATCGTAGGAGCAGAGATCGTGAGAGGTATAATGACCGAGAAAGGGGTTATGAAAGAGACCGCAACAGAGATTCAGGCCGCTCATATGATTCTAGAAACCGCCGTAGATCACGATCAGTGGAGCGTGAACGACCACGAGATTATGATCGCTACAGGTGACTTTAATTTTTTATGCATGTTTTTATCATATCATCAAACTACAGCTATAAAGCAAGATGCAGTGTGTGTATAGCAAGAATGTGAGGTCTAAAATACTGCAGAGATCTGTGTTATGCATACATCTGGGTAGCTGATTTAGTTGTCAATTTTTTTTGAAGCAGTGCCTAGTTTTCTGCCTCGTGCTACATATCAGGATTCAGAAAGATGACTGTGAACGTGCAAATTGGTTCTTGATTTTTTTTATTCAATGAGCAAACATTTGAATCTTAGGGATCTCATCCCTTTGGTACATTTGGCAAATAATACTATAGTATATCTGATTTGACTGTCAAATTTATCAACTCTTCGTATTGTGTCATCAGTGTTGATACAATTTCATAATATATGGTTTTCTATAAAGATTCGTGTCATTCTTAGAATTAAAAGAAAAAACTTGTGATATCAAAAATTAACTTCTTAGGAATATTGATAACAATAACAAGGTGACACCGGTGCTATTTTGTTTATCCCAGGAGCACAGTCAAATCCTCTATCAGTTATTGGGGCTTATTGTCATTTTTGTTATTATTAATGTTATAGTGATATTTCATGCACTAATATTTGGTCTTCTTTGTGCAGGAGACATGATCGATATTAAGTCTCTTGTCCAAGTCCAGACCTAAAAGTTAGTGCCATTGTCCGAGTTAACAGATAATGACCACGCGGCTTTTGTTGTGCAGTGAAGTTATTTTCTGTAACGGATAACGGTCCACAAGGGTTTTCTATCATATTATGTTTAAGGTATGCATCACATTGTTTTTAAGCTACACCTGGATTAATGCTCTTGCTGATTATGTGGACTGCCGTTTTAGTTTCAATGTTCAGGATTGAGTGATCAAAAGCTAGTTCAGACTTTTAAAATGGTATGAATGCTCTATGTATCATTCTTCTTTTGGTCGTTATTGAGGTAAACATGTTGAGAAAGGTATGTTAACTTCTTTATTTTTTCTTATCTGGTATCCATATTGCATCGAAATGCTTAAAATGCATTGATCTGACTCGAAAGTGGTTTAGAAAAATCAGGAGAAAGATAATCTCCTGTCTTTGGCTAAATCAGAAAATTGATTTAGATTAGATGTATAATATTCAAAGAAATTGTATGGTACATGCATAAATAATTGCAACAAATCGATGCATGGAACAAAGTGATTAATAATTCAGAAAATAGTTGCATTTACAGCTTCTTGTGATATGGAAAACTCTTTTTTTATATGGGTATCTGGTTTAAAATCTGAGGTTTGGATTTCAGTAAAGTTATTTGCTTATTTACATTCTCCCATTTATTAGAATGAAATCTAATTTCTTTGCTGTCTTTTAACTCTAAGTTGAGTTGATGTGCATTATTGATCATAATATTGCATGGGATGTGGCATTCGAGGGCATGGATCATCTCTGTAAGTATTTGAACTTAAACCATGCAATTTGTATCTATAATCACGCTATATACACTCTAGTTCCTGAAAATTATAGGGTGACTCATTTCTTGACATGGCATTTTCAATGTTTCTCGTATTTCGTCACATGTGTGCAAACTAAAACTTGGTCGGTTAATCAAGTTATCGGACTCGGCTAATGATTGCTTTTGACAATTTATTGGTAGCAAAGAAAATGGCAAATTTGCTAAGATCCGATGGGATCGGTGGGAATCTTGTTTTGCATATAATTTTGTTTTGTGATAGGTAGGGAACTAATTAGCAAAGTATGCATGTTATAGCCCTGTGGATTAGTAATGCCACTGTCAAGATTAATGCGACAATCTTAACTCATATTCTTGAATTTTAGTCGCATATCCCGATTCGTACTATTTTTATCAAATACATTCAGGTGTGTATTATATAGAATCTTCTTGAAGATGGTTGTGGAATCAAATAATATAAGTAGCTTGTTGTGATTTTAATTTTTACAGTTTCGACATCAATTTCAAGGTAAGAGATTCTTGGTATGTTAATTAATTATATATTAAGAAGAATTATTATTCAAATACTAAAAGAAATATTTTTCAAAACAGTTGATAATCATATGAACTGAACACAATTTAATTTGCGGTTCAATAGATTAGTATAATTTTCTACAAATGGTTTGTATAAGTGTAATTCAAGGTTTTTTGCCTTAACTCTATTGTTTTTTTAAAGTGAAAATAAATGTCTGATGGAATTTTTATGAATTATATAAACTGTTAATTTAAATAATATCAATATAAGTAAATACTCGTAAATTAAATTCTCAACTACTGTTGAGAATTATGTTAGAAATAAATGTAGTGAATTTCCTGAAGTTTTGATATTAGTTAATTTTAAAAAATAGTAGTCAATTTTATTGATTGGTCATTTAAATAGTAAAAATAAATTAATATTTATTTCAATAAACGAAAAAAATAAGGAACCAATAAAAAATAATCTTTATAATTGTCTCATAAACTTGACAAAACATAATTCATATTGATATATTAGTAAAATTATGACACTTAGAGAAGTTAGTATCGAATCATTTATTGCAACAAAACCATATATTAGGGGTGCATTGATGATGTTCATCCTAAACCCAAATGATTGTCCTCAAATTTATCCACACACAGTTTAGGGTTTAGAATTTAAGATTTATAATTTGGGGTTCAGAGACAATTTCAAGCAAAAATCTTGAACTTATAAGGTCATACAATAAGTTCCACCCAAATACCATGGCCATGGCTATATTAAAATTATAGATATCTCGTCTTCAGGAGGACACCGCCAGAAAATCACACCGAGGTCAGAGGATCGTCACAGTTCATCCTGCATCCAAAACAAACATGGCCGGTTGATTAGCAAAACCATATAGCATGTATTGGATTATGTTTCCGATCATGATTCTATCCCTAGTTATGGCACTTTTTCTAGTCCGCTTGGTAAATTACAAATTGTGATTTGTCCCAGGGAAATGAGGATTTGACCAAAACCAATGAACTGTAAATTCCAATGAATATTTCACTATTCTGAATAATTATGAAACTGATGATTCCAAACGCCAAAAATATAGATAAAATTATAGGAAAATGAAATATGCAGGCAACTGCCAGTATTTGAATACTTACATGATAATCATCGAAGTCGTGTCGATCTCGCTGCAAATAAATAAATTACAGAGTAATTAAATGCATGTCTATGAATAGGTCCATTTAAGCTATAATTTTATTTGCTGTTATCTATATTATGTTTATTTGAAGAATTGTTTTAATTATCTAAAACAATTATACAATATTTTCTTCTTTTTTTTTTTGGTTATTTCAATAGTGCAGAAAATATTTCTGCCTATTTGAAGTATTGTTTTAACCATGGACAACTATCATACAATATTTTCCTCTTTTTTGGTTATTCCATTCGTGCAGAAAATATTTCTGCGTAAAATATATTTGCAAATAGATGTAATGTGATCCTAACCCGCTTATATCTGTCTTTGTATCTGTCTCCATATCGGCGATCGTGACCACCCCTCTCACGCCTCCTCCTTTCACCTTCTTCTCTTGCCCTTTGAGCTTCCTGGACAATGTTAGCCCAGTATACTTAACAAACTTTTTTGACAGTAATGGAGATTGGGAATTTAATCTAAAAATGATTCAGCCAGTTACCTGTTCCTCTTTCTCCTTTCTTATTTTCTCTGCTTCCTCAAAGGCTTCCTTTTCTGCCTGCATATCAAAAAGATTAACCCAAATAATGTTGTATCATCGGAAGGTTTCAAATAGAGAATAGTCTTACCTCTCTATTCATAAATACTTGTTCAATAACATGTTTTGCATATGCCGGATCATCGCATATTAAAATGTTGTCAAAAACTGACCCAGCCTTAACCTATTATCCACCAATAATGATTATAAGAATCTAGCATCAAATAACTAAAAGACTTCAAGTCACAATTTCTCGGAGTTGTGCATAATTTAGGAGACTTCAATCCATTTCCAACCTGCCAAACTTCAATGCCAAGATATTTGATTGGCTTAAGCACGTAAAGATCAGGATCATCTTCAAATTCTGGATAAAACAACAAAGTCTAAGAGTTTTTATTTTTCCAAGTTTGTAACATGCAACTCTCCTATGAGTATATGTTAATGACAACTGTGAAAAGGATAAATATAATAAACAATACCAGGATTGTCGATCCACGGAGTCTTCCATTTGCCTTTGTAGTTTGGATTCTTGATTTTCTGTGGTTTACAAAAAAATGATTCGAAACTGTGGAAACAATTTAATTTAGGCTTCCAGTCACAATCTTAAAGGATCAATTTATACCTTGCGCTTCCATGGTCCTTTATATGCAGGATTTGGTATCTTTGGAGCCCTCCATAATCCGTCCTCATCCTCATCCCAATTATCAGGCTAATTAAATAAAATAGGACAAGTTACTCTAATTATAACATTGTGTGCTATTTTGTAGAAAAACAGACACGTCAATATGCTCGAAATATATCTTCTTAAACTCTCATCCTTCCACTCCCTTTTAGAAAGAAGAAATGATACTATCATATTTATCGTTAGTAGAGCAGACAAGGTACCACCACCATATGGTTGTAATATTCACTAGCATTTTTTTAAATTGATAGACAAAAGTAAATTAACTTAAAAAAATTAGTTAACTCTACTACATAATAAGCATCGATCCAAGGCATCTCTTGGATAAGTCACCTCTTTAGCTTTTGGGTCAGGAATTTCAGATGGAATTGAATCGTATCCCTGCAATAGATCATCAATCCAAATCAACCACGAAGCGATATAGCAACGGCTTAGAGAGGAAAAATGGTTAATAATACCTCCGGTTTGATATCATTGGGATCATCAATGTATTCTTTATCATCCCAGTCAAGAGGCTAAAAAGACATCAAGTTTAGATTAGAATGAAAATACGTCGCATAGCAAAAAAAAATCAGCAATAATGAGTATCAGATATCAAAAAACCTTTTTTGCTTTGACATCTTTAATCTTGCGTGGGGGGAGAATATCCCAATCTGTATACATACTCCCGGAATCCCTCTCTCTGTTGTCAATCAGCAAGCTATAACTTGCATCTGGCCTAAGTATAAATGTGTAGAAATGAGTTAACTTATCCGTTTCACATTCCAAATCCTTCTTGATGGGATAGTTCTGGCCCTGGTACGAAAGTATGACATGTAGCTTCTTTTTTTGCGTGCCACATATATCTGGTCCAAACATAAAACTGTGAAAAAGGATAAATTCAGTAAACGTGAGTATAGGGGATCAAAAACAAGGTTTCGAATGGAGACATGTTTGAGAAAGTAAAGGAAAATCAACCTGTATGGAGTGTCTCCGCCATATTTCTTTTGTGTTACATATGCAGAGTGGAGCTTTATGTAACCACCGCCACATTCAATGTCCTGCTCAAACTTAATAGAATATTGAAGGACTAACGTTCTGTTTTTATTACTAAACTCTGGAATTTTTGCAGATATGGCAAAATGTCTGGCATCTGTTGATGTTTGAATACCTACAAATATCATTTAGCAACATATGATATTTGAATCACTTCTGACCTGTAAAGTCCATTGAATAACTTTGCCCTTTTGGGAAATTTTGACAATAATTTTTATATTTGCCGGAGAAGATTGAAGAAGTATTGGTTCAGCAACTTAATTTTGACAACTATGCAACATATTCGATCTTGAAGCATATTGAAGAACGACATATACCTTTATCATCAGGGTCTCCAGACCACTTCCCAGCAGTATGCTTAAACGAACCAGCTTTACCCTCAGACCTTTTCCAATCGGATTTCACCCAATGATTTTGCCAGCCATCTTACGTTTTCATCACCAAAAACAAAAATCACAATTAATTTCCTGTTTTGTTTAAAAAATATTTAATACATGGAGCAGTTGAAAGATTAAAGACATGATAGATTTACTTCAATATCATGTAAAATTGCCATAAAACACAAAAGGCTGAAGTTGCTGTAATAAATCTAATCATCAAATTATTTCTTAAAAACGACATCCATCGCTTAAAAAATGCTCATAATCATTTTCCCCTGGTTTTCCCCCAAGCAACTTCTCAGTTACCAAACATGATCGAAATTTAATAATGAAAAATAAATTCACCAACACTCAATAAGCCACAGACGCATTTGAAACAGTATATAAACCGGTAATACACTAGCCGCTTAACCTATCGCTGATTTTCTATCCGCAAAATGATACCAATAAATGAAAAAAAAAATGTAAAACACGCATTTTTCAAGGGAAAAAAGGAGTGCGGTAAATCACTATTCTCTCTCTCTCTCACCGTAAATTTCTCATTAACCAAACACACATAAAACACTAAAAAATCCAGCAAAGAAAACAAGATGAACTGAATAAGTTCGAAAGAGATCAAAGTTCAATCAACGAAGAACCTTCAAATCGCTCTTCAAAAATGATCTCGCAAACCGTAAAATCAGCGAGAAATGAAAGGAAGAGTAGAAGTAAGAGCTTGTGGACAGAAGCTGAAAGGAAGCAGTTAAAGAAACCCTCCGCCATTGGAGGTGAACATGAAGTAAAGTTGCAAACTGATTCGTTCTATTTATAGTTCGTTCTAACCATAGTGGAAAAACTACAAAACCACCCACAATATTTGTGTGTATTACACTAATGCCACGCCTAGTCAAATTAATTGTTATTTTTGTAACTATTAATTTTCAAATTTAATTAAATTATAATAAAAATATAGTAATTCATACTAATTAAATATTTGAAAATAATAAATCACAACGCAAATACAATATCCACTTATTTAAGAAATCTAATTTTCCCGTTGAAGCAGCAAATGATTTCCCATTTTTTTAATTTACTCTAATAAATCTTATAATATGAATAAATAATTTTAAAAAATCAATAATAATAATAATAAATAAATGACACAAATATTACGGCAATTTTAGAAGGAAATGATAATGTATGAGAAGACTTTGACCCGTAGAATTCTTTGTGGAAGCTTTCCAAGTCTTCTCTCTCTCATCGCGGGAGACTTCTAGGTCTTCTCTCTCTCTTCCCCCATTGTCCAGAATGACTTTCAAATACTGTTTTGAACAACACTTGGTTAAACACGAAAAACTGCTTTTTCTTTCCAGCACTATCTGAGATAACCCGACCCAAACCCAATTTGGGTTGGGTCAAGTTGGTTGGGTTTTTGGTCGGGTAAAAAAAACATTCTTAATCATACAAACGCATATCCTTAATCTTCGATATAAAAAGATTTGATTTTGGGTACGATTTTAACAGTAGATAAGATCACAAATTCACAATTTAACAGAGGTTGAAGAGGAGCTTACAGCAACCGAAATCCCAACCATGATTAGAATTCAAACCAATATGATACCCACTGGACTCAGAATTCACGATCTTTGACATCTAGAAGTAAGCCTGAACAGTAAAAAAAGGATTTTTACTGCCTGAAACAGTAATCGAAGGGCTATATCAGACAGGACCCAAGCAGAACAGATGCTTCCAGGTAAAAACCATCTATCAAATATTACATGAAAATGACTCTTCTCATTGAATTCTACTATCAAATTCCGATAATATCTGTTTAATCAATTCCAACATTTGACCAAAACAAGTCCAAAAACAGTTTTCAAAATCAGATTAATTACAGAATCTGATTAATTCAGATTAACTATAGAGTCTGCAAACTATTTGTACCTCCAAAGTCACAAACTGCATCCTATCATAGTATCATTCAAAAAACTGGGAATCTGATTAATTCAGCATGTTCTAATCAAAATGCTGTTCTATTAATCAAATGACAAAGAAGAAATCTCATAGTTTTCATCAACCAAGTAAATGAGGTTGGAGCATTTGACAATCAACCAGCACTGACACGTGTTTCATGGAAATTTAATACCTCATTGTAGAAGAAAAATGGCTATCTACTTAGCCTGGGGGTGGGAAGCAATAAAATCGACTGCAAGATTGATCGAGTTGATTTTTTCAGCCTCGTTATCAGGAATCTCAAATCCAAATTCCTCTTCAAGAGCCATTACAATCTCCACAGCATCTAAACTATCTAATCCAAGATCATTATGAAAATTGGCATTTAGTGTCACCTGCCAAACATATAACCTATGATTATGAACCATACCATGAGTAATAACAGAGCTGACCATAAAAATTTACGGAATAGGTTCAAACATGGCATGCATTTCGTTCTCAACAAGAATTTAACATAACAATGAATATTAGGACAATGAAATTTCCACTGTCAGCTTTTTTTCAATGTATACAACTCCAATATTGGACTGAAAAACTGTCTATCACCATCTCCAATAAAATATGCATGTAAGCTCGTTCTCACATTACTTGGATTCCCTTTCAAAGATTACCTTTCAAGTAGAGAACCATAAAATACCTTATGCTACAAACCAAATTTACCACAAAAGGTCCATTGGCGAGATAGATTAGTGCCCAAAATATATCCATTCACTATTTTTTGATCAGATAAATAATGCTTTTCTATCAATAGCTGAAGTTTACAGTAAAACCGTGGCACCTTAATGGGAATATTTGGTGGTCTTTCTCTTCCATTAAGGTGCCACACTTCTGCCGTAAAATTCAGCTCCACGTGCTCACAAAGTATCAACTTTTAAATGTCTTAAGTTCCAAGAAAAATAAATTTGAATTTTATTTCGACAACTAAAAAGGACTGCCCCATCAATACACATTCATTTGTGGAAAAATGTGTATTGAGGAAGATAGATGGCCAATAAATCGAACTATATTTTAAACATGTCAAAAGTATCACATTACATTAAATCAGCTTATAGAGTTTTCTTGTTTAGACTAATCTAGTTAGACATGAATGCTAGATAAAAGTAATGTATCATCTCTTCATTATGTAATGTATCATTGTTTCTAAAAAAACTAAATTTGAACTTTCTGAACATTTGAACCTGCTGTCGTGCCACAACTATAAACAGTCAAATGAATGAAACAAGATAAACATAAGCAAGACTACATCAGAGGTGAGAAAAAAGGCACACTAACTATTCATCAAGAGACACAATTTAAATACCAAGTCATGAAAAGGATTTCAACTGATGAACCAGAAGTTTATTGAATAATTAGTAGTTTAAAAAACAACCATGAGAATATTTATTGAAAGCCTTCAGAAAAAGAAATGAAATAACACGAGATAATATGAAGTATAAAATTCAATTATTAGAGCAGCAGGCGAGGAAGTGTAATCCAACCAATTTTCATCGTATCATACATTTAATGAAAAAGACATTCAACAAAAAACTAAAGCTGAAACTTCAAAGATGTAAGAATTAACGGACGAGCACAGAACAAGGAATATTTCTTACCAGTGGCTACAGGAATCTTACTCATTAGTAATACACTANATTTTAAAATTAAATGCATGACTGACACTGCTTTTAATCAGAATGTTCATGACAACAAAGAGATGTTCATCCATCCTAATGATGACACTGTCACAAACGTCCAGAAAACGAAACATTAAATCATTGAATAAGTCAGTACTGACATAGAAAATGTCCGCACAAGAACTCATTGAATCCCAAACATTAAATCACTGCATTGCATAACTGGAACCCAAATTTTTACTTATAAGAAATTTGGAACTTCAACATAACCACGAAAAATGTTAGCTTTGTTCATACTGACTTTTTTTTTTTCTCTTTCATTTCCTCGCAGACTTGAGCACCGAAACTCAGAACTAATAAAAAAAAAAAATGTAGCACATAAATCATCCATCCGAAAAATTAAATCACCACAGAATCGCCCGAACCCTATAATTCTTTTCGTTCGATTATCTTGTCTATAAGAATGGCAAAATGATCACAAAAGAGCTAAAATTCTTTATTCCATTTGGGATTACCTTCGACGGATCAACTTTCTGGAAGTTCTTGACGACTGAGACGACGCGGTCTGTGACCTCCGATTTATCGAGGAAAGAACCCCTAACCTCCTCGGAGAAAAAACGGTGGTGAATTGCGTTGAACAATAGGGAGTGAGAAAGACGCCCACGATACTCCGGCACAGCCTGTACGGTCACTTTCAGATACTTCAACAAAGCTTCTCTCGCCGCCATTGATGGATGACTTGGGTGCCAAAATACTCTTCAAACCGCTGCAGGTTCTCTCTAAAGTCGAAGAAGAACGAACAGAGAGAATGGATTGGCAAATAGACATACCTACTAAACGACGCCGTATTGTATATAACCTGAAGTGAGCCTGTTACCAAGCCTAGTCAACACTAGGCTTTTTATGCCAAAATAAAAATTATAAAAATTGTGATTATTACGTAAAATACATTTAATTACGATAAATTATAAATAATTTATTGTAATAAATTTGTGACACGTACATT
>QAOC01035916.1:0-30957 GCA_003255005.1 Begonia fuchsioides | reverse complement strand
CCTGGCGTTTCTGTCAGGCCCCTCTCCGGGTCGTGACAGTCGGCGTCGGCTGATCACCGGAAAGTGGGGAAACCACATAGTCCAGGAGCGCCACCCCCGGAGCAAGAGCACCTTCTTTGTCCCCGCTGTGATTCCTTTAATACCAAGTTCTGCTACTACAACAACTACAACTTTTCTCAGCCTCGCTATTTCTGCAAGTCCTGTCGCCGGTACTGGACTCATGGAGGAACCCTTCGCGACATCCCCTTCGGCGGCGGAAGCAGAAAAAACGCCAAGCGATCCCGAACCATTGCCTCTTCTCCCTCTCTTTCTGTCTCCACTGTTTCTCACTTCGTTAACCCCCACCCACTCGCTGCAAACACAGTCCCAGGGGGTTCAACTGCGAGCCACGGTTCATCCCTTCAGTTTCCCGGCGGTGGGAGTGTCAAGCAGAATGATCTGAGGGGAAGCTTTACGTCTTTGTTAAACACTCAGGGACCTAGTTTTCTAGCTCTCGGAGGGCTGGAGCTCGATCTCGGCGATCAATTCGACGACAGATTCGGGGTGGCAAGGGGAGGGTGGAGTTTCTCCGGCGTCGGAGACGGCGCGGGCGCCATTGGGAGCCATGCAATCGGAAATACGTGGGGATTGGATAATGGTGAAGCAGTTTTTGCCGGCACTGATGGCTTTCATTGGCCGGACTTGGCCGTCTCCTCCACTGCTGGAAATGGTGTAAAATGATATAAATCCAGTTGGTAGCTTCTTGGATAATTGCTGGGATTCGTCATTTTGAGGGTTGTTTTGTCAAACCCCGAAAGACATTGTGTTGGATTTTCTTAAAGCCTGTAGTTTCACATTTTCCTTGCCACTCCATTGCTCCTTTGCCTTCTTTTTATGATAAAATCTCTGATAAATTCCCATACATTTACGGAATTAATAACATAGAACTACACATCTCTCCAACGCATATATTTAATAATATTTATATAATAGTCATAATGAAGTGATCAATTACTGTGTAAAGTACCTTCATTATTATGATTTTTCTCATTTTAGGAGTAAACTCTCAAGTGTATTTTTATTTATATGTTTTGATCACAAAAGAGAACTTAACAAAACTAAATCATTTCTGATCAATTATACGTTTCGGGTCGTGGATACTTTTTTTTAAAGATTAGAAATACACTTCAAACTAAATTAATCGAGTGGGTGGCCGGTCCCATCCAACACCCCTACTAATTATCAATCCTAGGGAAAATGCAACAAATAAAATAAAATATCAAAATGAATTCCCTATCTCAAGTTTCAATGTAGGTCTTGATGTGCAACCCGATAGGATTCATTAGGGGTGGGCAAACGGGTATTCGGACTGGGTATCGATGCGAGATACCCGGCCCGAACGGGTATCGGGTAATATACACTATCTGATACCCGGCCCGGACCCGGTAGGACGTACTGCTACCCGGGACCTTAAGGTTCCGGGTCGGGTTCGGGTAATTTCGGGTACCCGGTAGGGGTGGGCAAATGTATTGGTTTTTTTTTTTTATTCAAAAATAATAATTACCCGATACCCGGACTTAATACCCGATACCCGTTCGGATTTTCAGCAGTTTTTTTATTATCCACGGGTATTAAACGGGTATCGGGTATTTCCACAGTACCCGATACCCGGACCTAATACCCGTTTACCCGGCCCGTACCCCTAAATTTCTACCTGTACCCGAACCGTACCCGGCCCGGAGCTTAAGGTTTCGGGCCAAACCTTAAAGTCCGGCCCGGGTTGCCCACCCCTAGGATTCACGTCGTGATCGGGCGGGTGCGCGCATACGGGACTCGGGTAAGGAGGGTTGTGCGGCGCACGAAAAATGAGCTCGTGCAAATGGAAGATTTAGAACAGGAAAATGAAATGAAGGAGGAAAGATGGAGAATAATGTGGAAAATGGAGAAATGGCTCGGAGGAATAAGTGGTTGACTCGGGTGATCAGAAGGTGTTTGTGATCGGGCAAGGGAGGAGGGTTATAGCTCGATGAATGGATAATGGGCTCGGGAAGGTTAAAAGGGGTGGTGAGGTCGAACAATCTGAACACTTGAACAATCTAAGTGTTCGACTTGGTAGACCTTGATTGCACTCGGATATGACTCACCGATCGCGCTCACAAGGGTTGACGCTCTTGGCTAGATATGACTCACCGGAGAAGGTCACGTCGGAAAGAGCTTCTACCATAGGAAGAAGGTACAATTGCACAATTTTATTAAAATTCTCTCTGCCCCTCTAAGTGAGAGGACAATACACTTAAATGCTATTGAAAGGAAAAAGAGAGGGAATGAGTCTAAGCCCTACGATACGGCGGACGTCTAGGATCAAATGGGAGAGGATCTTCTTTCACCATGGTGAGACCAAAGACGCTCCTCTTCGGCTGAAGGTTAGATCTAACAAGGGTGTGTGCGGCTGGATTTGAATGAAGACTATGGTAGATTGGGGGAGACCCTTGGTTGATCGAGAGAGTGCGCGCAGGCTCTTTCAAATGGCGATCGTGGGTTGACTACGCTCCGGGCATCAAGGAATTGTCGTGGGCCAATTTAAAATGGAGACTCCAGACGCTCATTGGTTGACCGAGTGAAGGTGCGCGCGCAGTGAATTTGAATAAAGATCCGAAGTTGCTCATTGGCGCGTGCGGGCTCTTTCAAAAGGTGACCGTGGGTTGACCACGCTCCTGACATCGAGGGGGTTGGCGCGTGCCAATTTAAAATGGAGACTCCAGATGCTCCTTAATTGACCGAGTGAAGGTGCGCGCGCGATCAATTTGAATAAAGATCCGCGGTTGCTTTTGGGTGACTATGAATTCACGCAATCCGAAAAATTTACGACTATAAATATAAAAAAAAACCAAATTTGAATTTACATGTGACGCCTGAGATTGAATTTCTTATTCGATTTTCTCAAGCAACTCACGAGGCACAAATGACAAAATAGTATCCTGAATACAACAAACAATTAGTCAAACGTCGAGAAAAAGTTTTCATAAAATTCGGGAATTTAAAATACAGGGTATTACACCATAAGACCCTCAAAATAATTTTGTCTCTAAAATTCAAAACATAGTTAATAAAAAACTTCAAACAGCTGTGAGTACTTTTCCAATATCTCATACTCCAATTTTTAAGTTACCTTACTTTTTGTATGGTTTTGTCACGGACTACGAAACTTCTTTCTTGCGAACAATGCAAATCTCTCTACCAATGATTCGTTCAGGATCTTCCTCGTACGTTACATCTCCTTCAATAGAAACATCAATCCACTCAAGCACGCACGAAGAGTCCGGTACAAATTTTCTCAACATGAAAATGTGAAATACATTGTGAACATACTAAAGTTTAAGTTTGTATGCCATCGTACCTACACGTGCAACAATTAGAAAGGAACCAATATACCTAAGGGCTAATTTTCTCTTAATTCTAAAACAACTGATTCTATGTCTTGGTCGAACTTTCAGGAATACATAATCGCTAACTTTAAATTCTACCTCTCAACGCTTAAAATCAGCATAACTTTTATGTCTAATCTGCACTGTAATCAGCCTCTCCCTAATTCACGTAACATGTTTGGTAGTCTCATGAACCAGGGCCCGAAGTAGCTCTTTCCTCACTCTTAGCCCAACAAAGAGGAGAGTGACATAGCCTATCATACAAGACCTCAAATGAGGCAATTTCAATATTAGCCTGAAAGCTGTTATGATAAATAAACTCGGCAAATAGATACTCTAATTATTCCTAAAGTCAAGAACGAAAGCCCTAAGCATATCTTCCGAGGTCCGAATCGCACACTCGGAATGTCCATCAATTTGAGGGTGATGTGTTGTGCTCAGATTTAACTTCATGCCCAAAGCCTCTTTTAAGCGCCTCTAAAATTTTGAAGTGAATGTGGGATCAAAGTCAATTACAATGCTTAACGTAACCTCACGTAGAAGGACTACATTCTCAATATGTATAGACTACTTAACTTGGCTATCAAAAGTTCATGCAAATCATGATGAAGTGTGCAATTTTTGTCAGGAGGTCCATAATAACCTATATGGAATCTAGTCCAAGGAATTCTTTTGTAGACCAACTATAAAGTCCATGGTGACGTGGTCCCACTTTACTTGAGCACAAATAAAGGTTACAACAGGCCAACAAATCTTAGGTGTTCAACTTTGACTTGTTGACACACTAGACAGCATGTCACAAAATTGGCCACCTCACTAGACAGCATGTTACAAAATTAGCCACCTCATGCTTCATTCCTCACTACAAGAATTATCGTTTCATGTCCTGGCACTGGCACATCTTTGTGCTCACACAGTAAATTGTGAACCTTGACTAGTGAGCCTCAGTCAAGATAGTCAATCTCAAATCTTGAACATCGGAACTGTTACTCTACTTCTAAATTAGAGTGTCTTCTGAATTCACCTCCCACTCGCCAATCTATTCCCCATTACGTATATGTTTAATTCGTTCCATCAGGCATTGTATCCTCACTCTACATTAATTTAACTCTTGCCAGCAATGCAAGAAAGACGTTGATGTTGTAGGCACATGCCTCTTCACCATTCTAAAATAACTTCAGATCAAAATCTTCAATGGTAACAAACATTTTCCAATCGTACAATATAAGGCAGGTCATAGATGCCTGAGGGTTCCGACTTAATGCATTAGCCACAACATTGACTTTTCATAGATGGTACTCCGATTGAAATCGAAATCTCCCAAGTACTCCATCAAGTGGCGTTGCCTCACATTAAAACCCTACCGATAAAAAAAATATTTCAAAGTCTTTTGATTCAAGAAAATTCAAACTTTCGCACTATATAAATAACTCCTCCAAATCTTTAATGCAAAGATTATGACTACTAATTTCAGATCATCAGTGGGGTAGTTCTTCTTGTGAGGCTTCGACTACCTTAAAGCATATGATATCATTCGGCCATTCTGCATTAGCACACCACCTAGACCAACCCCCAAAGCATCTATATTGACAACATATGGCAAACTACCGTTAGAAATGGTTAGAATTGGTGCACTAATTGACTTGCTTTTAAACTCCAGGAAGGCGTTCTGACAACTATCTTTCCACTCAACTTTCACTCTTTTCTTAATCAACTTGGTCATTGGTGCAGCAATAACAGAAAAACCCTTCACGAACTATCAGTAGTAGCCACCTAACCCAAAAAATCTAATGATCTGCAAAACATTTGGTGGCTCCCACTTCACCTATGCTTCGATCTTTGATGGGTCCATAGAAATCTCTTATCAGGAGACCACATATCCGAGCAACTTGACCTCTGTCATCAAAAACTTGCACTTGCTCATTTTTGCATACAAGCAGTATTCTCTCAATGTTTGCAACATTATCCTCAAGTTTTCAATACGTAGATCTCGAGTCTTGGAGTAAATGAGAATATCATTGATAAATACCACCACAAATCCATGTAGACTACAGGGGCATTATTCAAACCAAAAGGTAGCACCTTGAACTCAAAGTCTTCATATCCTCCTCTCTAATCTTCACCTGATAGTGTTAGGAAATAATATATTTATGTCAGTTTCTTTATTCAGTTTTTTAGGTAGTTGTTTCCTTTTAGGGTTGAACTTTCCTTCGTTTGGTTGCTAGTATATATTGTAACTCAAGTGCTGTATGAGAGGCAGGTCATTCTATTCAATAATTTTACATGGTATCAGAGCGGGTTTAGGAAAGAAAATTTTCCCTAAATCTCACGTCTTTTTTTTTTATCTTAACGTCGGAGCACCGTTCGACGGTCTTCTCCTCCGGCTCCACTCCGATCGTCGATAGGGCAGCGGCACAGCAACGGCAGCACCCCTTCCGGCGACGTCACCTCTCCCGCGGCGGCATATTGGTTCGGACGAGACGATGGCAGCAGCAACCAAAATCAAGACGAGTGACGCACGTTCTCCCTTTTATATTCATCCGTCCGAAAATCCAGGGGCTACCTTGACTGCCGCCAAGCTTCTCGGTGAGAAGAATTATGAGACCTGGGCGAAGGCGATGAAGAACGGGTTGAAGGCGAAGAACAAGTTGGGGTTTGTTGATGGCACAATCGAGATTCCGACAGATATGACGACGGATGAGGGCTACTGCTGGAACACCGTTAACTCTATGGTTAGTGGTTGGATCCACAATTCTATTGATGCAGGTTTACAGCCTTATATTTCTTTTCAAGACACAGCAAAGTTGTTGTGGGATGATCTGAAAGAAAGGTATGCGGTGGAGAACGAAGCACGTCTTTATCAACTGAAGGCGGCAATCAGCACTTTCAAGGCAGAAGGATTGTCCGTCGCTGAGTATTATGCAAAATTGAAGGGGATGTGGGAAGATGTAGCAGCTACGTCAACAATCCCAAATTGTGCATGTGGAGCGAAGTGTGATGTGTTAATACATCTTCTCAAGGCTCAGGAGCGTGATCAACTCTACCAATTCCTCATGGGACTTGATCACAGACAGTTCGGGACCCTTCGGACCCAAATCATCAATACCAAGCCTCTTGCCTCGGTTAATCGTGCTTATTCCATGATTACTCAAGAAGCAACAAGCCACGCCATGACACATGAGAAGGAACCCAAATCCGACATCATCGGATTCGCAGTTCAAGGCGGGACGCACGGGGGTGGATCGATTGGCAGAGGGAAGAACAAGACAATGTGTGCCTATTGCAAAAAGATTGGGCACGAGAAAGATACATGTTACGCCTTACATGGATATCCCGAGGGATATGGAAGAGGACGAGGAGGAAAACAGGCGGGTCGTGGCCGTGGCGGCGTAACCGCGGCTGCTGCTCAGCAGGCCGGCGGAGACACGGCAGCAGGCAGCGGGGCTGGTCTGGGCGGAATCGGGCAGATTGGGAGTGTTCCGGGGCTGAGTTCGGAAGTCGTTGCACGACTTCTTTCATTGCTCCAACCGTCCAAAACCACGGAAAAACTAAACGGTAAAAAACGTCCTCCCGATTGGTTAATTGATAGTGGTGCTGCACGCCACATGACAGGAAACTTGTCCTTTCTCCGCGACACCGTGAGGATTGTGCCGTGTCCGGTAATCTTGCCTGATGGAACGGAATCCAGTGCCACCATGCTAGGGACAGCCACCCTTAGTCCCGGTTTTGATGTCACAGATGTTTTATATATACCGAAGTTTACTTGCAATTTACTGTCTGTATCTCAACTTGTACGGTTAAAAAGTTGCATAGTAACATTTTGTCTTGGTTTATGTGTGATACAGGACCCCAGTTCGAGGATGCCGATTGGGATAGGTGAAGAAAAAGACGGAGTGTACTGGTACAGGGCGTTGCCGGTCAAGGGGTTAGCCGCTCAGCGAGGGACCTCATCTGCTCTCTGGCACAAGCGCCTTGGCCATCCCTGTGATCATACTTTATCTTTAATTTCCTCTATTCCTAATCTAGCCTCCAAAACAGTTTCCTGTGATATTTGTCATCAGGCCAAACAAACCCGAAATATTTTTCCTAATAGTACCAATAAAGCTTCATCTTGTTTCGATCTTATACACTGTGATATTTGGGGGGCTTACAAAACACCTACACTCGACGGCGCACGTTTTTTCTTAACCATTGTTGATGACCATAGCCGCGCCGTTTGGGTCTACCTCATGCAACATAAGAGTGAGGCAGGTCCTCTTCTTCAATCTTTTTGCACCATGGCCTATACTCAGTTCCATAAACTTGTCAAAGTCATTCGCAGTGACAATGGAACTGAGTTTCTTTCTAACCCTATGAAACAGTTTTATTCTGCCAGGGGAATTATACATGAAACTTCTGTCGTTGACACTCCTCAACAAAATGGGAGAGTCGAACGCAAACACCGTCACATTCTTGATGTTGGTAGGGCTCTTATGTTTCAAGGTAATTTACCTCGATTTTTCTGGGGTGAGTGTGTTCTTTCCGCTGCTCATCTCATTAACCGCACTCCAACCCCACTACTTCAAAATAAAACCCCCCATGAAATCTTGTTTAACCAAACCCCCTCTTACTCACATCTTCGTGTTCTGGGGTGTTTATGTTATGCCCATGTTAAGTCAACAGATAAATTTGCCCCTCGCAGTCGCCGATGTGTCTTTGTTGGTTATCCCTATGGGAAAAAGGGTTGGAGGCTATATGACCTTGATACTCATACTATATTTGTTTCTCGAGATGTGACTTTCTACGAGGATCAATTCCCCTATCCTGGTGATACACAACCTTCCGACCCAATTTCCACGGTCTCTCCACATCCAGCTGTGTTTGATGAGCCTCACGACTTCAACACCGATATAACCACCCCTCCTCCCCACGGCCCAGTCGTCGCGACTTTGCCGATGCCGACAGTCGTTCCTGTCGCCACCGAACCAACTGCTCCGCTCAGTTTGGTCACGGCAGGGCCTAGTTCCCAGCCAGAGTCTCCGTCCGCACAGGTGGCTATCCCGCCACCAGTGCCCCTCGGCCGCGGGTTCCGCACACGTCATCCTCCGAGCTACCTCAACGACTACCTTTCCTCCGCTGCACGCCTGCCCAGTACATCTCCGGCTAGTTCTCTACCGCTTCTGCTCGGCTCCTCATCAGGTACTCCTTATCCTATAGCCAACTATGTTTCTTATGGTAACTTTTCAGCTGCACATAGGGGTTTTATGGCTGCAGTACTTGTGGGTGTGGAACCAAAATCGTACAAGCGGGCGTCCCAGGACCCGCGTTGGAGGGAGGCAATGGCAGTCGAGATTGGGGCGTTGGAGGCTAATCATACTTGGCAAGTGGTTGATCTTCCGCGTCATAAGCGGGTAATTCCTTGCAAGTGGGTGTACCGAATCAAGTACCACTCGGACGGGTCCGTTGAGCGCTACAAGGCGCGACTGGTTGTCGATGGGAGTGTTCAGACTGAGGGGGTGGATTACAACGAAACCTTTGCCCCGGTGGCAAAGATGGTTAGTGTTCGAGCTTTCTTGGCTGTCGCCGCTGCCCAGAACTGGGAACTCCACCAGTTCGACGTGCACAATGCGTTCCTCCATGGAGATTTGTCCGAGGAAGTGTACATGCGGCTTCCTCCAGGTTTCTCGGCTTCTAAGAGCTCCAAGGTATGTCGGTTGCAAAAGTCTCTATATGGCCTCAGGCAATCCCCTCGGAACTGGTTTGCCAAACTCCGTAGTGCTTTGCTGTTGTTTGGTTTTGTTCAATCTCGTGCCGACTACACCCTGTTCACTTTTCGCCAAGAGGGGGTGTTCCTAGCCCTTTTGGTATACGTGGATGATCTTATTTTGGCAGGGAACAATGCCGCAGGCTGCGCAAGGGTGAAGAGTTTTCTTGGTGAAAAGTTCCCGATTAAAGACTTGGGAAAATTGAAGTATTTTCTAGGCATTGAAATCGCCCGTCAACCCAGTGGTATATTTCTATGTCAGAGAAAATACACGTTGGATATTTTGCAGGAAGCTGGACTATTAGGGTGCAAGCCAGTCGGATTCCCGATTGAGCAGCACCATAAAATGGCGTTGGACACCTCGCCAGCCCTGGCCGAACCAGATAAATATAGACGGCTAGTTGGGAAGCTGGTTTATTTGTCAATTACGCGACCAGACATCGCCTATGCAGTTCATGTTTATTCTCAGTTTATGAAGGCACCAACGGAGGTTCAGTATGAGGGAGTACTGCGTGTGCTGCGCTATCTCAAAGGGTCTCCAGGTCAGGGTGTTTTACTGAGTTCTCGCTCCCCTTTGAAACTCACCGCTTATTGTGATTCTGACTGGGCGGGCTGTCCATTGACTCGACGGTCGCTGAGTGGGTATTTTGTATTCTTGGGAGAATCACCCATCTCATGGCGGAGTAAGAAACAGACCACTGTGTCCAGATCATCAGCTGAAGCAGAGTACAGGGCCATGGCAGCTACCACAGCTGAACTCTTATGGCTTCGATCGTTGTTGGCTTCGTTAGGAGTAAATCACAAGGGGCCGATGAATCTGTTTTGCGATAATAAGGCTGCTTTACACATTGCCGAAAATCCTGTGTTTCATGACCGGACGAAACACATTGAGGTGGATTGTCACTTTGTTCGAGAGAGAATTGTTGACGGGTCTATCAAAGCCACACACGTAGGTACTCATCTACAATTGGCAGATATCTTTACCAAGGCACTTGGTAAACAACAGTTTGAGTTTCTACTTGGCAAGTTGGGCATTTGTTCGTTGCATGCTCCAACTTGAGGGGGTGTGTTAGGAAATAATATATTTATGTCAGTTTCTTTATTCAATTTTTTAGGTAGTTGTTTCCTTTTAGGGTTGAACTTTCCTTCGTTTGGTTGCTAGTATATATTGTAACTCAAGTGCTGTATGAGAGGCAGGTCATTCTATTCAATAATTTTACAGATAGTAACTGGACTTCAAAACAATATTTGAAAAATAGCAGGATTCGCCTAACTGATCGAATAAGTCATCAATTCTTGGCATTATATACTTGTTCTTCACTCTCATGTGGTTCAACTTATGGTAATCAATGCAAAGCCACGAAAAATCATCAACCCTCTTAGTGAACAAAACCAGTGCACCCGAGGAGAGATGCTCTCCCGTATGAAGCCTCTATCCAACAAATCATCTAGTTGAGTTTGTAACTCCTTCAACTCGGTCGGTGCCATGGAGTACGAAGGAATCAAAATTGACATGACACTTGAGTTGAGGTCGACACAGAACTCTGTCCAGCGGTATCCATCTCTGCATCAACTGACTTAGGTCCCCGTACTGTTCCATTTTTTAGTGACCACCTAAACCATCCCTCATCATGAGATCTCTCGACATCACACCTGGCCTACTGCGATAGACAACTACAAACCAATATTATGCCAAAATGTGTCATTGGTATTACCACAAAGTTGGCTGCAAACTTGTTGTCACTAATTACTAAACGCGTAGATCGACTTACTGCGTCACTCCACCTCATGCACTAACTGGTTGTCGAGCACTAATGGCAGATGTAAATCCTCAATATTTAAACCAAAAGCTAAAACAACTAATGTAGAAATAAAAGAGTGTGTTGACCCGTGTCAAAAAGTGCATGCGCAAACGAATGAAAAAGAAAGATCATACATTGACCACCTCCTGGTAGCTGTAAACATCTGTGCAGTCTCTCTCTCTAATATCCTGCCTCTCCCACGACCGCATCTAATGGAACTATGGCTGCCTCTACCTGTCTCTTGAGTACGAAACCCTTGTAGTGGAATATAATTAGAGTCAAAGCTCTGACCATCTGATCGCATTTCGAGACTCCTTCAGAATAGGCTAGAAGCTGGAAACGCCTGTAGTACTCTAAAACAGTCATAGAATCCTGGCTGAGCTCGTTGAAGGCTCTAGTCATTGTGTTTCGATAATTGTCATTGCTAAACTGGTTCCTGAATAGACAGTTGAAGTCTACCAATCCCATGGACTCCACATCTGCATTAGTGGCTGTGATCACATTCCACCAACTAAGTGCCATCTTTTCCAGGTAACGGGTGGCAATGCCCACAATGAACTCATCAGGAAGACAGAGGGTCCTAAAATTACGCTTGATCTTCTGTAGCCAAGCCTTCGCCTAAGCTGCATTCACCTATCCCTCGAACACCGCTGGGTGCAACTTAAAGAACTCCTAGAAATCTTCCATCTAAGAGGCCCTTTAGTCATGTTGAGCACGGCCTCCATCATCCTATCAATCGCCTCTTTAGTGCTTGAGTTACTGCTTTATTCTCTCGAGTTTCTTTTGGCATGCATGATTATCTAATGTCCAAATATAATAATGTTAGATCTTATTCTAGCCTACAAAAGACACAAAATTATTATGCTATAAAAAGGTTTCATTTTAGATTATCGTCGACTCTGTTATCATAAAGTTTTGTCACGATCTGTGGAAGGGCCAAAAAAAATGTCATGTCACACAACCGAGTCCCATGAAGTGAGCTTGAGCACGACCTAAAGCCTAAACAAGATGTACGTCCAATCCACAACATTTTCCAGAACCAACTAACTCAGTCTTTTCTCATTGGGGTGAGTGACTAACTCTTTAAGAAAGTTATACAGAATACACTTAGATTAGAACTTAAGTTTTCTCTTTTCTTATAGTAACCTAATCTATTTAGGATGATACATGGATTAATAAAATCAATTAAAATCACGTTTATCTCTTTTATCATTATTATTAAACCCAGTTCTTTCTGACATCTAAGAGGTATTAGAAAAATCGTCACATACATAGGTGATTGTAATTGAAAAATACCATCACATGAAATTACAGTAAAAAATCACCTTAAGTAAAAAATGACTGTAACTCAAGAATTCTTTCGATACATATCAAAGAAAAAAGGAGTTAGACTGCTCAACATCTAAGCAAGAGAGAAATAAATTTGAAATCTCTTCACCCAGTGAGGTGGGGGCCAAGCCACAACGATTCAACTCACGTAATTAGCCATGATATGATTTAGGGATTTCTCGGGCAACTTAGGAGTGTTCCTCTCACCCAATCACCCAATAATAAATTAACAAATAAAACTTATCACTAATTTAACCAAATAATCCAACAATCCAGACAAAAAATCTATGCATTATAATATAGAATAATTATATGCAATTTAAATCAAACTAATTAAATTACATATATCATGAAAAATAGACATGAAAGTCATTTAAAAATAATAAAATATGCCTACAATAAGGAGAGGAAAGAATAAGGAATCCAATGCCGCAAAACTAGGCCAAATTGGACAAAACAGGCTTGAAACGGACTTGGGAAATCGCTACCTAGTTTCGTTCTAAATTAGTTCAGAACTAACTGATTTATATCAAACTGGTCCAGTCGGCTAGCACGTTCGACTCTACTGAATCAGATAAATTTTATGGAATGCTATTTGACAGGATATAAGTTGGTTGATTGACCAATTTCATTTATAATCCCTTTGTTTTGGGCTGCCGTGTCCAAACAACCAATGCAATTACAGGCTAATAATATACTTGCTTGATGGCCTCTAATGAACCTAGCCATGGTTCTTGACCTTGGTTGCTACCCATAATTTTATTCACGACCTATATTGATGCTGAGTTATACGCCATTTGCTTGAATGACATAATTATATCTTTGGAATGCCATTACTTTTTAGTTTTTTCCCACTTATGAGGCGCATTTAGATATAACGTTGTCATCTGTTGTGATACCGTGTGGAATGTGTCAGTCATTGACCTCGTTTTTCAGTTGTGTATGTATTCAACAACATATTTTAAACTACAACAACCATGGCTCGTAGAGTTTGCTCTGAAAAGGTAGTAAATAATGATGTGAAATATTTTGACAAGTAAACTAATTTTAAATTAATTACTTATGTAAATACATGTAGTGCATTTTACGGTCATCTCAAATAGATGTCTTAGTCGCACATGCGAACATATGCTTAGGCCTAAACCCATAAGTCATTTCCTCGTCCAATAAGTGTAACAGTCCTTTTCTCAAACAAATCTTTTTTTTTACATAAAACGTAATATGTTGTTGCAGGAGCTTATTATGTCAATGAGAAATTATAAGAAAATATACAAATGTTTTAGTCTATCATCCTATGATGCAGGTCTCAAAAAAGCCAAACACATGCAATAGTGTGTATCTCAATTCCATGAATTAACTTTGGTTAAGAATGCCTCCAAAGTAGGTAAACTTATATTAAAACACATACTCCATTAAAATTCTACATAATTTAATTTTTAAGTCGATTTTGACTTTTCGTAATTTTCACTTCAGAATCAAAATATTGTCATTTTTATGTCCATATGTTCCTTTAGATGTCTATTCCAACTTAGTCAAAAGATTAAAACTCATCCATTATTGTTAGAGTCTTAGTGTTTAGTGATTTTCAAAACCATCTAAATTTCATCGTTTTTCCAAAACTTGTGTTTTTTTTATGTCTATTAAAACTTTGTATGATTCTAGTTCAGAAAAAGATGTAAACCCCCTTTTTCAACATTTTCTAAAACTTGCAAGAATCCTCAAATTGAAAATCTCAAAAAGTAATTAAAGTGCAGGGCATAACATGCGTATCTTGATATCTATTTTCCTTAGTGTTTTTTTAACTTTAGAATGGGATCCCTGACTTTTTGACTTTGGCTTCTTCAATCTAGAGATAGTTGCCAAATGCTCTCCTTTGAAGCAGCAATATAACAAGAGCTACCCCCTCAATTGAGTTGAGAGATTTAAAGGAAATTTTCCAAATAAATATGAATTATATGATTAGAATTGTGGTTAACTTGACTCTTTTAGGTTTTAGAACCCAAAATTTTTCTTTTTTGTATCGATTGATTAGTGCCTTCCATTGGCCAACCACACTGATATTTTCTTATTCTAAAGTGAAGGTTAGGTCGACAAGTCGCTTTATTGGTCGAGTGAAACTCTATTATTCATATTTTAGAAAGTCAAAGTGTTGTTTGATCCCTTCATAGGTCGATCAATACTTACACAATTTGCGTTCTGCATATTTTTTTGTCTCATTGATCGACCTACAGTGTCAAGGTATCAACTGAGGTATCTATGATTCAACTACTCTAACTCTTATCCTGCAAAAGTCTTCAATTTAATGCGACTATACCAATCAAAATTTCATAACCAAAACGACATTAAAATTTATCACATCAATCCAATTCAAAATGCACTAGTACATAAAATGTTTTGGGTTTTACAATAAATCCAAGCATGTCACACTTAAAAAAGAAGTAACTTACGACGTATAGAACAACATCAGCAACATTTTGGGTTATGACGAATAAAATTGAAAGGAATATGTGACTAACCTCATAAACTTCTTAGAAAAGCAGAATAGAGAGATGGCAACGTACTCCTAAAGCACGAGACCGTCCGCGTCTCAATCGGACAAGTTTGTCGTCGTCCCTAATGTCCATGAGGATGATTATTTTGGGATGACGGCGTCCTCGTGATTATGAATTATTTTGTATATTTTTTCAAGATGTATCCACTGGCAAGATGAACATGACTTGCATTAAAAACCAATAGTGCACAATGGAGAAATAGTCTAAGAGAAATCAGAGTAGCTAGAAGTGTTTTTGGCACTCGAACGTCCCTAAAGTCCAATGAATATTGTTGAATAAACATTGAATGTTATTCTTAGTAGATTTTAAATTTAGAAGTTAAAAAAAACACTGAAATGCCAAGAGTTATTCATTGGTGTGAAGTGGGTGTTCAAGAAAAATATGAATGCTCAAGGCAAGATAGAGGGATACAAGGCGCGACTTGTTGCGAAGGATTATAAGTAAAAGGCGGAAATTGACTATAACGAGGTGTTTGCTCCCGTTGCAAGAATGAAGACAATCCAATTACTCATATCTCAAGCAGCTCAATTCAAATGGTCGATCTTTCAAATGGATGTCAAGTCGGCATTTTTGAATGGTGTGCTTGAAGAAGAAGTCTATATCGACCAACCACCCACGTACATGAAAATTAGAGAAGAGAAGAAAGTGCTAAAATTAAAGAAGGAGCTTTACGGGTTGAAGCAGGCATCGTGGACATGGAATTCTCGTATCGATATATATTTCAAGGAGAATGGGTTCAAACAATGTCCTTATGAGCATGCCCTTTACACTAAAAAGAGTGGAGGTAATATGATATTTATTGCCCTTTATGTCGATGATCTCATTTTTATGGGTAACAATGATGAAATGTAGAAGATTTTAAGGGCACAATGACACGAGAATTTGAGATGACATATTTGGGCCTATTGAAGTCTTTCCTTGGCTTGGATGTTAGACAAGAAGAGATGAGTATTTTTGTATCACAAGAGACATATGCAAAAGAGATTTTAAAGAAGTATAATTTGGCAAATTGCAACCGAGTTTCAATACCAATGGAACTAGGTGCAAAACTCTCGAAGTTCGATGGAGAAGAACGTGTCGATGCAAATAGATACCAAAGTTTGGTAGGAAGCTTTCGCTATCTCACATGCAAAAGGCCAGATCTCTCATTAAGTGTCGGGATTATAAGTCGGTTCATGGAAGAGCTGGTTTATTCACATTGGAAAGCATTGAAGTGAATCCTACGATATATCCAAGGTACGATGTCACTCGGGTTGTTCTACTCAAAAGCAATTTACAAGTTGGTTGGTTACTCTGACAGCGATTGGTGCAGAGACATAGATGATCGGAAAAGTACACCGGGATATGTATTCTTAATGGGCAACACATCATTTACTTGGCTTTCAAAGAAGCAATCGATCGTAACGCTCTCGACGTATGAAGCTGAATATGTGGTAGCATCTTGGTGTGTATGTCATGCGATATGGCTTAGAAGTTTGTTAAGCAAGATGAAGCTAAGGCAACTATGTACAACCGTGATTCAAGTTGACAACATATCGGTAATTGAGTTGGCAAAGAACTCAGTTAACCATGAAAGAAGCAAACACATTGACGTTCGTTTTCACTTTATCCAAGATCATGTGGAGGAAGGAAATATGGAATTAGTGCATGTGGCAAGTCGGGATCAAGTTGCAGATATCTCCACAAAACTGTTACCGAAAGTACTTTTCGACAAATACAAGAAGATGATTGGTATGAGAGATGGTAGAAGCATTTAAGTTTATAGGAGCGTTTTGTTGAATAAACATTAAATGTTATTCTTAGTTGGTTTTAAATTTAGAAGTTAATAAAAAAACTGAAATGCCAAGAGTTATTATAGTGGATTTTTATGGCTATAATTAGGTTTTATTACTTTCGATTTTAGAAGAGATTGCGAATATCTATAAATAGATTGTTCTTTCTATTGTAATAAGTAACAATATAATATAGAGTGTCGTGCTTTATAAATATTGAACACCTTGTTTTTTTTGTCAGATATATCTTGAAAAAAATGCTCCATATTGATCAGGTAAGCACAAAGTTACGGCCAAATTACCGATTAAATAACCAATTTTTTTTGATACCGAATCTGACCGGACAAGCATCCAATCACCAAAAAAACATCTTTCCCACATGTAGATCATGAAATAAAAAAAATGAGTACTCAAGCAACCACAAATGTTGAAAATTGAAAGTATTATTGATCTACAACGCTTTTCTGGGTAGCTGTAATGAAACAATATTTTAATATGAATTATTGGGTATTATTATTGTCCTCGCCCTATTTTTCGAGTGAATACTTTATTTAAACAATGAAAAGAAAAGGAGTGTTTCCATGCGCTAACATTGAAACATCTCTTACGTTACTAAGAATCCATTTAAAGTTCAACTGGAATCATTGAATGAGCACATGTTCGAAGCACGGACCATGTCCAAGAGGCAGTCGCATAGTTCCTTGGGCTTTGATAGCATTGCCAATGGATCAGCTCCTTTGATCTCCTTAACACTCTCAATCCAGCTGCTCTTTATCATCCGAAACTGCATTTCTTTGGTTATGGCTTCATCTTTCTCGATATAACGAACACTCGCTTCACCGAACCGTAACCCTTGTTCGAGAATTTTACTGACCCCGACAGGTCGTGGATGAACATCGAGCTTGGCCGTAACAAGGTCTTTGCTAATTCAAGATCCTTGATAAAAATTTCACAACAGTTCAGAAACAAATGTGATCATCCAATCCAAGTCTTAGAAATAGCGTGATTTATGAAAATTTTAACCATGTTTTCCCCGCCTTTTGTCGTACCTTGATTGGAGATAGTTGGTAGAGATTATTGGATAGGAACTTGGGTCCAAAAGACATTGAAATTCGAGGCTCTTTTTCACTGCCATGATTCGAAAACTCAGTGTCCAATAGCGCTTTCGCCATATCCTCCCCAAAACACTGCAAAACAGATAATTTATTTTTACTTTTATTGTAAATATATGGGTATTTTGTTGGCAAGCCAGTTAAATTTATGAAAATCTGAAGAAAAAATGAGGAAACTCATGAAAAAGAGGGTGGTTGTATTGTATCAGGCACAAAAGCGGTCAAAAACACAGCTGTTGTTATCTTGTGGGGGAACTTCTCCGTGGCGAGGGCTAAATTCATACCTCCAAGGCTATGGCCAACAAGGATCACCTTTTCGCAAGGACCAAGGGAGGAGATGAGCTTCAACAATGGCTCGCTATACTCTTCCAATGTATCAACCTCTTGGATGCTCCTCCGGTTGATTCCAGACCCAGCCATGTCGACCACCGTAACAGTCACGCCTGACAGAAACGCCACGTCAGATAACCAAGTTCACATTGACAGACTCAGAAATCCGACCCAAAGACTATTAAAATTACAGAAATTCTCTTACCAAAATACCCAGGTCAATCCATCCAAAGTGTTCAAAATCATAGTATAAATAAATCATTATACAACTAAATCGAAATAAATATTATTCAAATGTGTTCACTCACAAAATCCTTACCAATTACAACTAAAGAGAAATAAAGAAAAACTAGGGATTCTTCAAAGAAATCTCCGCCAGTTCCAAAATCGACTATTAGCCTGGTGTAAAACAATATTGTCGATTTTCGTTAGTGACAAACTCGTAAGTTACCTATATTTAGTGCATTCCAGTTAAAACTTAAATTTTATCTCTTCTTCCATAATTCGTGATCTATTCTATATGATGCATGCATTTTGAAACTCAATCAAAACCATGCATATTTCACCATTTAAAACCCCGGCTCCGCGAGCCCCAAGAAAATCAAAATTCATTCCCCTTGAGAAAAACCCAGCCCATCGGACCCCTGTAAGGTATTTAGAAAACCTGTCACATACGTAGGTGACTATACTACGAAATACTCTCACAGCCCTATAAAATATCTCGTGCTAGTGAAAAAGGAGTGTCACACAAGGATCACTCCGGCACACCACAGAAAGATGGGTTAAAAGACTCACCATCTCATGAGTCAGAAAGAATCCCGGTGTTGGTTCTCCCTGGGTACCAACCTTAACCCCCCGAATCAAATCACAGTGGCTTCAGCCGACTGTCATCCAAAGGCATCCCGTTAAGGTGTCCCAGACCTAAGCTACCGTAACCCGATGCCGATCAGGAACCCAACCGTTAGCTATCCGGGTTGAACCACAGCGGCACACAACTAGCTGGAAACCAAGGGCAATCTGCTAAGATGGTTCTTATCCCGGTCATCGTACCTTGCACGCATGCAGTATCCCTGGCCAGGTTTAGGGGTATCAGGGCACCCTAGGGAACGTATCATCACCCATCTATATCATATCATGTGATATCACACCGGTCAAGCCACATAACCTCTGGATGGAAGGGGCTACGTCTCACCTTGACCGAACGAATGAGGCCGACCTCCCAACTGAGCCACACCAACTCCGAACGGAAGGGGCTACGCCTCACCTTGACCAAACGAATGAGGCCGATCACCTGACCGAGCCACAACACTCCGAACGGAAGGGGCTACGCCTCACCTTGACCGATTGAATGGGGCTGATCATCAGACAGAGCCACACCAACTCCGAACGGAAGGGGCTACGCCTTACCTTGACCGAACGAATGAGGCCGATCGCATCCAAACAAAATCCAACAAATTATAAAACCAAACCCAATTTTAAATAAACATGGAAATCCAACCAATCAATATCTATCATATCCGGATAGGCAACCAAACAAATCAAGGGAAAATATCAATCATTTAAATCAAACCAGCCAGTAATAGCCAACAATAGCAATTCATGCCCTATCTGGAAGTCAAAGCATATGCAGTTTAAATCATTTAAATTAAACTACATATTATTACTTTAAAACCGATGTGCTGGCGACCAGGCCCCGTCGTTTTGGGTGTCAACCACCAAAATACGGTTATTATCAATTTTAAACCATGCATCTAGGTTTTATGCAGAAAATATACATAACTTACTTCTCTTGACGGGTGCTTTCCCCTTTTTAATCATTTTCTCATGCTTCGCGCTCGGTTCAAAGTCGTTAAACTCCTCTGTAATATCTCAAATACAGTGTATAAGAGAAGAGAAACAAAAATCGAACAAAAAGAATGAAAAACGGGCCAAAACATCCCCTGGAACCCGCGGCCCCAGTTCGGGCTGAACCGGTCCGACCGGACCGGTCAACCTGGTTTGGGTCGACCCGGTTCGGGTTGACCTGGCCTGCGCGCGACTGGCGTACTCGTCTCCTCGGCCGGCAACGGCCATCATCGCCGGCGCCGATTCCAGCACTCAAACCGACCAATCTTCGCATCAAAACACTCAGAACGGGGAGGAGAAGAGTTTTGTGCCGAAGATCGACCGAAAAATCGAGGTTTCCCCAAAATCAGGCAAAATATCGCCCTACCTCGAATGCCGCTTCACAAAGGTTGCTCCCTTCGTCGTCGCAGACGTTTTGGCACCACGATCTCGTCGAACGGTCGTCGTTCGCCGGCGGACCTCTCTCTCTCTCTCTCGGTGTTTTCGGTATCGGAGAAGAAGTTTTTCTATTATATTATATTAAATAATATAATATTATTAAAACATAATATTTATTTCGTATAACGTTTCAAATTTTTGTTCGATTATCGTCGTTCCACTAAAAATCTCAGTACTATTATGTGTCCACTGATTTTGTAACTCGATTTTGTTCTGAGATATTCCAATTTAATTAGTTTGACCAAGTCGTCGTACGTGGCATATACGACAAATTATGTTACGTATACGACAATTGATTAGTCAAACTTCACGAAATTTTTTTTCTTGAAATTCAGGATTTAAAATTTTGGGTCATTACAGTAACTCTATGCCTGGCCGACTGCAGCTCCGGCTTTATCTTGTACCAAACCCACGCTCCATGGCAAGCGCCATGCATGAGGACAAAATGCTTCCATTTTCTTTCTTCTTTAAACTCCATGCTCTTGCGATTCACAGACCTTTAGAGATGAACTAGACGACCTTTATATTATATCAAATTGGCTAGTTGCGGTGACGACCAAGACCTTTGCCCCTGCTAGAATTGTTTTGTTGTATCTTACTGATTTAATGTCGATATTAATTCAAACAGAGAGTTTTTTTTAAAGTAGGGTATTATTTTATCATAGCGAATAATTGATAGTGCGGCTGACATGTTTCCTTCCAAACGAGGGTCACGTTTTTTAATTGAGATAAGAACAAAAGCAAACAAAAAGAGGACGGACAAAGCAAGATGCAAATAAAAGAATTTCATCTTTTTTCGTACTTTTGCATCGTTAGCTCGCAGTAATATCAATAAAGTATTTTACCTAGTTTACTGGTTTCCAAACCCTACTTCGGCCCGAAGTGACTAATGGAAGAACTTACTTAAGCTGATAAAAGCTACCCTTAAGATGATAGGTCCGATAATGTCACCAAACAATAATTAAATTTAGTTGGAAAATCATGTTATGCCATGTATTATATGGTTATTTTTTCAAAAAAATCAGAAATTGAAAACCAACTTCACTTGATTTTTCTGGGAAGGCATTGAGGAAAAGTGATTTGGGAATTAAATTCGTGTAGTTGGACGTCCATATTTTCAATCCCTATCATCTTCTTCCTTTTTTGACGAATTTCCGATAATGAAATTTATGAAGCACGATGAAGTTCTACAGGATCGCTTTAATGCTAATTCAACTACAAGCCATGAGATTTGTGAAGCATTCCCCGTGTGCGTACACTCTCACCCACGACGAGTATTTGACGAAAGACAATAAAAATTCAGTTAAAAGTTCGTACGTCAATAAAAGTTCTTTAAATTTTTGTCACACATTCCTAATATTGTAAGACAATATTCTACAAACTTTCGTGAATTTTCAAAAAAATTGCGAATTGTTATAATTTTTTAATGCATAAAATAAAAAATTCATAAAATATTATCTTACAATATTGTAAATACATGACAGAAAGTTGAAGAATTTTTATCGACATAAAAATTTTAATTGAATTTTTTTGTATTAAAAAATTATAGTAAACAATGCAAATGTCAAAAAAATTTAAAACTTTCTAAATTAATCTCTTATATTGTTTTGAATGTGTGATTAAAATTTAAATTATTTAGATAAAATTTGTTTAGTCACATTAATTATAAATAAAAATTAAAAAAATAAAATAAAATCGACTGGACACAATAACCTTCCTTCAAACGTCTATACTGGACGCAATGACCTTCTTTTATACCTTTGTACAAACGCACATACCTTTTTTTGAATGTTCGAAAAGTCCTAAAATAGTTTTTTAAAATTCGGGGGCATTTCGCATATTTCTCCGAAACTCACGTCCAAATTTGATGTTTACTTTTTTCAAAAGAAAATAGTTTTTGGATAATATGTTTCTGTGCTTCGTGGTCTAACATTATAATCATTGTTCTGAGAACCATTTTTTTAAAATAATCCAACTTTGTCGAAACTAATTTCATATGTTTTCCAAATTCTAGGGTATAGAAATTAAAAATTTACTATTATCTTTTACCTATATGATGTTAAATTTTAACCCACTTATTTCAAACTTGATAATGTCTTTGTGGTAGCATTTATTGCAAAAATTTAGTATTGGCCATAATATTAAGCGGCCTCTCAACAAAGAGTAATATTGTCATTGTATTATGCGGTCGAACTTGCAATATTTGAAATTCAATTACGTTTCATTGCCACCCTTTTTGCCACATGCATAGTTTGTAATTTGTTAGGCACTAATTCGTCACTACGCCTAAACGTCACGCAAGTCTTTAGAATAAAGCTCTAATTGCAATTAAAAACTATCAATACTCAAAACAAATGGACTTGAAAGCACTTGACAGATCCCATAACAGCAGCCGAGCCAACGCAAGACGGGCACCAAAAACTGCAAGTGTTTAAAGTGTTCTTGATTGTGAAGGCAACTCTCTAAGGATGTATCAAACCACTTTCAAAAATCAGTATGTCAAGATTAAAAGCCACTTTACTAAGTACCTTAATGAAGTAGCAAAAGGGTATTCTAAAGATCAAAAAGATCAGTAGTCCTAAAGAAGTAAGTGTAATAAACAATTTGACCCTTGAGGTATCTCAAAAAGAGCAAATAAATCCTATAATTTAAAAACAAACTTTTAAACTCTCGAAAATGAACGCATTCAACGTATAGCCGTTCCGCTGCAAAAAAAGTGAAGGGCAGAACAGCGCGTCATTTGCATGGTCATCCACGCTTATCTACCAAGAACATGAATGTCATCATCATGAATTAATTATGCATAACTAAAATACATATTTTCATAACATGTAATTAAGGCATAATTTTCCGCGTTCATGCATAAGCCAATGCTCGTTTTTTTTTTTGAGCCAAGGCCATATTTTCAGTGAATGCTAGGTTTTTCGTCAAAGAATACATGGACTTGGACAATTCTTGAGTACCCTTTCGCTTCTTGGGAGAAATGAAGCTAACTAATGAGTCTCAATAAAACAGGTTTGTGTCAGATTTTCACAATCAAACCTGTTCTAGAAATCATGTATTGTCAACTACATTTTCATGAAGCATGTGTTTTAAAATGATACCGAGAATATTACCAATTATGCAAAATAGCTGTGTGCTTGGTTTGTCACTGATGTTTCATTTATTCACTAAGGGCTAGTTCAACAACATTTATGGAAGGTTTAATAGACCTTCTATGCGTGCTTCGATTTTCTCCCTACCGTTTCATTTTGAAGAACTTTTTAGTTTAAGTGGATGATGACACAAAATTTTTAGATAACATAAATTCATCCATGCCAGAACAGCCTTCAACATAAATGCTAAACCGTGGTTAGAAAATCCATGCGTTTAACAGTGCCTTGTAGCGTGTCGCTTCTCCTAAGCACACCAAGAGTTAGGTTTGATTAATCAAATAAGAATCAACAAGGCAGAAAGAATTTAGTCTGAAATATTTATTTGAAAAAATTAACGTTGTGCAACATAGGAATATGTCATAGGAGGGATCATCAGAACTTAATATTTATGTGAAATGATATCTCCTAGGAATAAGTTATAGTAGTTTCCAAAACTATGGAGAAGAGAATTTATGGAATTCATGGTCTGGCCAAAGCTCAAAAAATATGAAAAGAAAGTTAATTGAAATGTTTATGATGAAGATGATAATGTTGATATTTAAAATTGAGAACCTTGCAAGGATTCATACAGACCTGAGACGAACCGATAATTGACGTGAAAACATGTGTCTTTGCAGCAGAAATAATGGTTGTGAAGAGAACAACCATTATTAAACTCCACTATAAATATATGGAAAAGAAAGATACACTAAGAACTTCAAATTTCTCTTAAAAGGTTGGAGTCTTAAATTCTTCAATTCCAACAAAGAGTAGCTAGAGAATCGAAAAGTGGGAGTGAGGTGCGAGAGAATTGAAAACATTATTGTTTCTCATCTTTTTCTTCATTCTCTCCCATGAAATATTTTCTCGTAGTTTGATAAATGCAGCAACTTTCAAAGAGATTTCATGACACTAAAGAGGCGTGAAAGCCCATAGACTTGTGAGAATGATAAGCATGGTAGATATAACTACGAGTAAAGGTTAAAACAGCGGGGGGACCTGATGTGCAACCTGATAGGGTTCACATGTCGTGATCAGACAGTGCGTGCACACGGGACTCGGATATGAGATTTGTGCGACGCACAGAAAATGGAGTCGTGCGAATGTAAGTTTTAGAACAGGAAAGTGAAATGAAGAGGAAATGATGATGAATAGTGTGGAAAATGGGGAAATGATGATGAATAGTGTGGAAAATGGGGAAATGACTCGAGGAAATAATGAGTTGGCTCGGGTCGTCGAATGGTGTTCGTAATCGGGCAATGGAGGAAGGTGATAGCTCGTTGATCTGTTAATGGGCTCGGGAAGGTTAGAAATGGAAGGTGAGGTCGAACAATCTGAACACTTGAGCAATCTAAGTGTTCGTCTTGGTAGACCTTGGTTGCACTTGAATTTGACTCACTGATCGTGCTCACAAGGGTTGACGCTCTCGGCCGGATATGACTCACCGGAGAAGTTAACGTCGGAAAGAGCTTCAACCGTAGGAAGAATGTGCAATTGCACAATTGTTATTAAAATTCTCTCTGCCCCCTAAGTTTGAGGTTGATACACTTAAATAATAATAATGAAAAGGAAAAAGAGAGGGAATGAATCTAAGCCCTATGATTCGGTGGACGTCTTGGATCAACCGGGAGAGGATCTTCTTTGACCATGGTGAGACCAAAGACGCTCCTCTTCAGCTGAAGGTTCGATCTATCAATTGTGTGTGCGGCTGAATTTGAATGGAGACCACAGTGGACCGGGGGAGACCCTCGGTTGACCGAGGGAGGGTGCGCGTAGGCTCTTTCAAATGGTGAGCGTGGATTGACCATGCTCTGGGCATCAGGGGATGGGCGCAGGCTAATTTGAAATGGAGACTCTAGACGCTCCTTGGTTGACCGAATAAAGCTGCGCACGATCAGTTTGAATGACGATCGTGTTTGTTCATGGGCACGCGCGGGCTCTTTCAAAACGGGAACCTCGGGTTGACCACGCTCCGGACATTGGGGGATTGACGCGGGCCAATTTGAAATGGAGACTCCAGACGCTCTTTGGTTGACTGAATAAAGGTGCGCGCGCGATCAGTTTGAATGACGACCGAGTTTGTTCATGGGCGCGCGGGCTCTTTCAAAACGGCGACCTCGGGTTGACCACGCTCCGGACACTGGGGGATTGACGTGGGCCAATTTGAAATGGAGACTCCAGACGCTCCTTGGTTGACCGAGTGAAGGTGCGCGCAGTCAGTTTGAATGAAGACCGTGTTTGTTCATGGGCGCGCACGGGCTCTTTTAAAACGGCGACCTCGGGTTGACCACGCTCCGGACACCGGGGGATTGGCGCTGGTCAACTTGAAAAGGAGACTTCATACGCTCCTTGGTTGACCGAGTGAAGGTGCGCACACAGTCAATTTGAATGAAGATCCGTAGTTGCTCATGGGCGCGTGCAGACTCTTTCAAACGGGGACCTCGGGTTGACCATGCTCCGGACATCGGGGAATTGGAGCGGGCTAATTTGAACCGTGACTTTCCCTTGACCAAATAATCTGATTACTCAGATAATTAAGTAAAGTGGTCGATAAAATTCGGCATAAGATCCTTAGTTGACCGAGGCTCCCAACAATGTGCATCCGACACTTAGTTGTATTTTTCGTTCTTCTTCTTTAGGCATGCTTCTCTTCCTTCTCTAAACATTTATTTGCTGATTAAAATAAATATGACCGATAATCAGCATAAGGTGGCCGAAGACTCGGTCTTCATGGGAGAGCACTTGATCCGTGAGAATTGGATCGAGCGTTCTCCAACGCGGTCACTTATTCCGTTGTACCGAAATCCAATGCCGATGGCCGATTCTCCGCTGGCCGTTGGGACATGGTCGAGGGGGCGTATGTTGGGCATCTCATGGCCGGGAGTGCTCGGATACCAATTGATCACAACCTTTGGTCGCTCCCGATCTTTCTCGGAAGGTGTTTCCGAGGCTAAGTTCCCTGAAAAATGAGCAACTAAATTAGTAAAATTCTCCACGCACATTGGGGCTAGATCGGTGGCGCATTCCGGTTGCACATCAAGACCAGTCTTGGAAAAGAAAATCAGGATAAAGATATAGTTGAATGACTTGAAAATGGTGTCGAGTAGCATACAGACTTTTCAAAAGTGCACTACCATCCGCGGAGTTCTATCACTTAAGTGGATTACGGAGAGAGGCGGAACTGGAAAAGATTGGTTCTCTTGGAGTCTGTAGGGAGAAGATATTAGTGAGAGACTTGAGTACTTTGTTGAAGAGTGTGGCCACATTCAGGCGAATGCTTAAACTCTTTTAGACATTATTGGCATGTATTTGGGGTGTGGCAGCTAGGCTTCGTTCTTGCAAAGCGATCTTGCCGTCTTTGGAGTTCATCTGTTTGCTTTGAATGTCAGTAGACTTGACCAGCTTGGTCCAACACATTGACACCTTTAATCTTGGCTAGCATAGTTGACGTTGTTGTCTGCCCTAGCTTGTCCTAATATCTACTGGGCTTCAATGTCGTCTCAGGTTTCAAATTTTGATCTCATCCCAAATGGAAAAAAATCTTATGGGAATCAAGTGACCCGTCTTCCTCTTCAGGCCCTGCTTTAGGTATGAATATAATATGTAATGAATAATGTTAGGGTTATTTGAATATTCTAATTTTTTATTCGATAAGTTGGTGTGCTAAATTTTAATTAGTCTAATTATAATGCAATTAATATATTCAAACAGAAATAATATTTAGTATTATTTCTGTTGTATCGAATTTGACATATCTAGGTATATGATGAAGAAACACACTTTGTTTTTTAAAAAAATACAAATTAATAAAAGGATCATTAATTATAATAGGGTTGGGTGACATGCATTGGACAAACACGGATCTTTCCTATTTTAGTTGTTCGTGCCTTCATCAAGTATCTTTTTGAACTCTTCAATCATTCAAAGTTTGTCACGAGTTCATGTTGTCTGTCACTGTTTGTCGCCATTGTAGGTGAAGTAATGCTGGTGTAGAAAATGGTTGCAATGGCAGAAGCAAATATGAAAAAATTGAATTCCAAGATGGAAAGTTGAAGTCTATCTTTTTACTATTTTCACAGATGATCCGAGGGGCCAAAGGTAAAATGAGTCAACAGAGTCACTATTTCACTAAATGAGTCGTGAAAACAGCTTCTTCTTGATTTTAAAATGAGATTCTCTCATCCTCGACTTTATATTCTGGCCAGACAGTTTATGTAGGGTTAAATCACAGTGAATCAGCTGCTTAGAAATAAGAGGTCCGTACATATTGTCACAAAGAACTACCTCACATTAAAAAGTAAAAAATGACTTCTTCTCGTGCCTGTTCCCAGTAGGGGTGGGCATCGGATCGGATCAGATCAATCCGATCCGATTGGCCACCATCCGACATGTGATCGGGTTATCGGATCAAATCCGATAACCACGTATAAACAAAAACACCCGAATCCGATCCGATCCGAATCCAACACGATCCGATCTGATCGGATCGGATACAATCCGATTGAAACTTAAAAAAAACTTTTCCAGCGATGATAAAATGCAACGAAAATACAACCTTATGCAAACAAAAATCTGAAAATCCAAACATATGGGAACTTAATAAACTAATTCCAAGAATGCAACAAAATCCAATCATTTCTCATATCCAACAAAATCCAACGAAAATCCAAAAATATCCAAAGTTAATAAACTAATTCCAGAATAAAACAAAATCCAACAAAATCCAACCATATCTCATATCCAACAAAATCCAAATTCCAGAATACAACAAAATCCAACCATATCTCATATCCAACGAAAATCCAAACATATCCAAAGTTAATAAACTAATTCCAGAATGCAACAAAATCCAACAAAATCCAACCATGCAACAAAATCCAACAAAATCCAACTATATCTCATATCCAACAAAATCCAACCATATCTCATATCCAACAAAATCCAACGTAACTAATCTAATCTACATTAACTTCCATAACTTATAGTAACTTTCATCACATATCAATTAATATCAAATATCAAGCATCGTGAATTCTTCATCTCCATCTCCTTCTCCCTCTCCCTCTCCCTGGCATGCAATTTCTGGACAATAAACAAACATAATATAAAATCAACTAAAAAACAGTAATAATAATTTATATTGATAATGAATTATGATATAGAATGAGAATATACCTTCAACAATGGTTTTATAATCTTTCAACCGGTCCAACGTGTCCAATGGATCTAACAACGTTGGACTTTCTGATAGGATCCAACTCTGTCCGCATATAAGAGCCTCTATAGTCTTTGGTAATAAAGAGGTCCGGTATTCGTNGAGTTCATGTTGTCTGTCACTGTTTGTCGCCATTGTAGGTGAAGTAATGCTGGTGTAGAAAATGGTTGCAATGGCAGAAGCAAATATGAAAAAATTGAATTCCAAGATGGAAAGTTGAAGTCCATCTTTTTACTATTTTCACCGATGATCCGAGGGGCCGAAGGTAAAATGAGTCAACAGAGTCACTATTTCACTAAATGAGTCGTGAAAACAGCTTCTTCTTGATTTTAAAATAAGATTCTCTCATTCTCAGACTTTATATTCTGGCCCGATAGTTTATGTAGGGTTAAATCACAGTGAATCAATTATTTAGAAATAAGAAGTCCGTACATATTATCACAAAGAACTACCTAACATTAAAAAGTAAAAAAATGACTTCTTCTCGTGCCTGTTCCCAGGGCCATCCTCAACTCAAGGGGCTGTGTCAAAGAGTCCACGACAGCGTCCAAATGGAGTTGGTTTTTGATATTAGTGGTCGTAGATCGGGCAATTTCGTCAATATTAGATGTTGGATTGTACCGTGTACGGACAAGTGTCCCCACATCCACGGTTTAGCACAAACTTCTACTAAACTTGCACAGAAGACTCGGGTACCAAATCGTTCTCTCCTCCAGGCGATCGACGAAGACTCGGAGCCCGAGCCTCCAACTCTGTTGAGCTAACCAGAGGAGATAAGCTCTCTTCTATCTTCTCTTCTTTTCTCACTTTGCTTCTTAGCTTTCTTACCACCGGCAATTTAAGCTCCACTTCAGTATTTATAGATGAGAAATATAAACTGCTATGTATGGTTTAGATAACTGCTGATCTGTTATACTTTGATTATTGTAACTCCAGATTTGTAAGCTCTCCTCCAGACTGTACATATTTAGTTGCAATAAGTCATTACTTGTCGATCTATCCTGTATGCAGAGATTCCACTTCGAAACTTAGTAACGTTTAACAATATTCCCTGAAGTAGCCATTAAGGATGGTATAAATACCTCCTTCAGGTTTGAGTTTTACAGACCGAAAAGACAACCTTTTACCAAAACAAGGGGGTAAAACTAAAGGAGGAAACAAAGTAGGTTCGGCCAAACGGGGAAACCTTACACTTTTTGGTTCCCTCTCCATGCCCACGTTTAAGATGGTCGCAAGATCGAGCCGAAGTCTGCTCCAAAATCTCCAAATATTACATTAAAGAATAAAGAATAAAAGATATAATTTCATTCTCAAATATTATATTATCAAGATATACATTTATAGACCTTAATATGGACAAATGTCAAATTCTAATTAGTTAATGAATAACAAACTAACTAACTAGAGAATATCCTAAGTGCTTTAGAATATTCTTCATAATATTCATTTATCTCTAACATCCCCCTAAAACTCAAGTGGGTTACCACCTTGAGTTTGGGTCTAAAAATCTTCAATGGACTTTTCGGCTAGGGCTCTTGATCGGAGCTAGTAATAATCTTCAATGGGCTTTTCGGCTAGGGTTCTTGATCGGAGCTAGTAATTCAATAAGTTTGTCGGTAAGTCTTCAATGTCCAATTACAGACTTGAAACAAACTTTTACTCGTGCAGCTTTGATTGAGCTCTACGATGAAGTGAGCAATAAAAATAATGCATAAAAGAGATTCCATATTTTTTTTTATTTTTTTTTATTATTATTTTTTTTTGTTTCCCATGTCTTGCTTTTCTTTTTCTTTAAATCCAATAAAAAGGGCAAAATAGTAATTACATAAAAAAATAAAAAACCCTAATTGCTAATGAATCAATTATCTCCGGCAACTTCGAGTAGCAATGGCGACTTCAAACAAATATGGCGGTGAAACTCGGCGCCATGGTTCAGTACTGAGCAGAGCTGCTTGAGCTGGCGCAGAGATTGAGCAAGCTGCAAAGGCTGCGAAGGGCGGAGAGAAGAAAACGCTCTCCAATTTTGATAGATCTGAGCTCTCGACACTGAAAAGGCAAGGGGAAGATTGTCGGAGAGGTAAATGCTCTTTCCCGCTTGGGAGCGTATTCATGGCCGCTAAATGCGTGGGACGAGCAAACATTTTTGAAAGAAAATGATTCGTAAATTTTTTAGTAATAAAGAAAAGGGACGAGGGATCTGGCTGAGACGAAAATGGATCTGAGAAATTGAAGGGTTACTTCCAGAGAAACCAGAAAAATACTATTAAAAATTAACTACGCA
>QAOC01035910.1:0-15114 GCA_003255005.1 Begonia fuchsioides | reverse complement strand
TTACATGGGTCGCCCACCGGTCAAATTTGCACTAACAGCAGCAAACTTCTGCAATGGACGTACTTCACCACCTCAAGCATTTATCCCTACATTACAAAGCTATTTAATGAGCCTAACGCTCAGTAAGTTAATCCATGATAATAAAATATTTATGAGACCTTTATGCATATGCTGCTTTATAAAAACAATGCAGTTTCAGTATCTTTCATTTCATTTATTTTCTTTCACTTAACAGTCCAGCTAATGTGGGTAATACCGTCTAGGGGAGAGTATGAACCATTTGGTCCAACCTCTTGGGACAGCCAAACTCAAACCCCGCCCAACATATAGCTATTTACGTACATTTCTTTCATTATTTGCAGTTTAAGTATCTTTCATTTCATTTCATTTCTTTCAATTAATAGTCCAGCTAATGTGGGTAATACCGTCTAGGAGAGAGTAGATACCATTTGGTCCAACCTCTTGGGACAGCCAAACTCAAACCCCGCCCAACATATAGCTATTTACGTGCATTTCGTTCATTTCATTTCTTTCATTATTTGATCGTTGAAGGTACCCCGGGAGAGAGTAGACACCATTTGGTCTCCCTCGAGGCAGTCTAACTTGAGCTCCTCCCTCAACAACCCGTTGTATATTATCATGAAAATCATGCATGCAAATCATTTTCGTATTTTTCTTAAAACCATGATACATGAACAATTAAAACGCATTGCAAGCATTGTAAACATGTATCTTTATTCTAATACAAAAATCAATCAATCATTAAACATGGCACACAACATATCCTCAAATAAATTGAGGTCGGTGTATTGTGCACTACACCCCAAACAATCCAGCATATTCCAAAATTATAAAATCCTAATCTTTGTAATGTAGTCCCCTTAGGGCCAATCACATGCAACATTAACTTACAGAGCTGTTTTCTTGAATCAATACACTTGAGTCCCTCTTTAATCCAATAAATGACCTAAACATATAAATCATATAAGAATCAGAAATTGCATAAAGTCTTATCCTTCTATTCCAACTTCAAATGACTATAACTTCCTTGATAATGATCTATTTTTTATGATTAAGGTGTCAAATCGTTCCTTAAAGAGTCTACTATAACTTCTTAAAAAACACCAAATTCAGAAAATTAGCGTATGAATTGCTTAAAATCCATAACCGGTAGACTGCATAAACAAGGTGTCGACCGCTGCTCATAAACAGAGAGCATGAATTCTGAAAATCGGGATACGGTCGACCTTATTTACAAAACGGACGACCTAACCTACAAAACGGTCGTCCAAATTCCTCTCCCAATTTTCGTCTACAAACTTACAACATCCATAACTTTGTCTACATAGCTTTGAATTGAGTGATTCAAACGGCTATAGATCACTCACAGAGTTTACTTTAACTCTTATAAAGGAAACAAACACTAATTCGTAATACATGTCGACCGAATCTCCAAAACTCTAACTTTGTGCATAATTAACCGATTTTCTAACAATGTACATGAAATCCTTCATTTTTATCCATCAATTCAACCAATACCATTATATTATCCTTACTGAACCTAAAAGAAACTCAGAGGATAGAAAATTACCTTGAGCTTCAGCTTCCATGAAAGCTTCAGAGTTTTTCCACCTGACTACCTCTTTTCTTTCTCAATCTCACTCTCCCCTTGATCAAGACGTGAGAACTTAAAGTAAAATGGAGAGAAGGAGTCGAGCTGGTAGGGAAATGGCAGACCATGCCTTCTTATCTCTTAATTAAACAAAATCAACCTTTCCTTTACGTCCACCAATCGGATTCCTCCAGGTTGTTGCTGACTTTTCAATTCAAATCATGAAAGGTGTCGACCGCTAATCCTTTGCGGTCGACCGTAATAGAAGGTGTCGACCGCCAAACCTCTTGCGGTAGACCGGTTACAAGGTGTCGACCGACAATCATGTGCGGTCGACCGGATCTTACATGAAGGTAGTCCTTTAGTATATTTAACCTAACTTACTTCATTAATTTACTTAAACCTAGCAAACATCAAACAATGGTCTTCAAACAAACACCAATCAATCCCAAACACTTGGGCCGGTGCACGGTGTGATACACCCCAAACAAAGTATTCTTATTCTAATTATTCATAATAGTAACCAATTCACGTGTTTCTAATTTTCTAACCTTTCCGAATAACTTCATCTCATATACCCCTTGAACATTATTTTCTTTATCATCTTCAACCTAGTCATTTACTAATATCCACAATACCTTAATACTTCAAAATTTAACCAACATTCATCCAATAAAAAGAATCTCTAATACTTCAATCTTAAGGTCACAAATTCTAAAAAATAAATGAGGGTTGTTACATTCTACCCTCCTTAACAAAAATTTTGTCCTCAAAATTTAGACCTCAAACATCTCTGGATACTTTTCCTTCATTTCTTGTTCTCTTTCCCAGGTGGCTTCCTCCATGTTATGATTTTGCCCTAGAACTTTTACCATTAGACTTTGCTTGTTCCGCAACACCTTTATCTTCGTATCCAGTATCCTTATTGGCTGCTCCTCACAACTCATAGTTGGCTCTATTCTATCTGCTTCACTGTTTGTTGTAGGTAAACCAACTACTGGTCGGGGATGAACCGCCGTTCATATTTCTAAACTTTTCTCATGATTTTTTTTTCCAAAACAATGGAGATTGAGATTTCAACTAACCTTACTATCTTTTAGATGTGCATCTCCACATTCTTGTCCAAAATGTTTGAAACATTCAACTTGTTATGTCTATAAAACTAGTGGTGCATTTGTTACTCTAACAGATATCTTCCAAAAACTCATAATGCATATATTCTTCATGAATGTCATCTTGAAATATCGTCCATTTTATCGAACAAGTTGTCAATCTTTGATGACATACACTTATCCCTTATCGTTAGCTTACTTAATTTCCATGTCATTGAATTTGTTCTTGGTTGTTACTTTTTCATTTAGGAATAGTTTCTCACTAGACACCCTATTTTCTTTGCATTTTAATAAATCGTCATGTGCGGATAGCACATTTTCCAAAATGCCTCCTTTAAGTCTATGACATAACTTGGCTTGAGAAGAACCTTAAACTTACTTTTTGCTTTACTTCCTTTGAGCTTATTCTCACTTGATCCTTTTTGTTCTTCTTAGTGGTTGTCATTCTTTACTGGATTGAGGTATTATCGGTTCAAAGAATTTATCATCAAAGATTTCTTATACCTCATAAACCACATCTAAATTTTCCAAGATTTTTGGCCACCACATTAGCATGATTAACGTTTTTGGTATCAGCTACTTTAACTCCTCTATCAGTTTCTAACTTTAGACCTTGAATATATTAGTACACTTTAATTTTTTCTTTACTCATCTAAGTGTGGGGCAAATTTTGATATACCTCAAAACGTCTTCTAGATATATTTGTCTCTTACCTCCTTAACTAATTCTTCTCAAAACCCTTACATTCAATCTTCTAGATTTACGAGACTCCCCCTACTTGATACTCTAGGCATATTTTAATTACTTTATGTCTTTCTCATTTTTTTTAAATCTTGTTTCCCTTGTCCAATCCATAGCAAGAACGCCTTTGTCACTGGGGTATCGTGGTAGTTTCTTGAAGCGTCATACTCACCAGATAAGTTCATCCTATAATTAGTAGCTCTTACTCCTTTTTCGTGAGTATATTTACTTCCAACTAATATGTCATCAATTTTTGTTGTTCTTCCTTTAATTGGGGACATTCTCTCACTTTATGCCCTATTTCCTTACACTTGTAATATACCCTGTTATGTCTTATCTCTCTACAGTTGTGTCCATAATTATAGGTTCCTGATACTCATCCTCGCTATGCTCAAGACCATAACCCATTTCAGTATGCAAGTGAGTCATTTTATTTCAACTCCCTTGAGCATATTCATGAGCATGATTTGTTGTTCTGCCTAGTTTAGAGTAAAGATAATCTTCATGTTCATTCCTAGGACTAAAAACACCTCATTGATGATAATTAACACTCCTATTTCTTTCATCAGAATCTACTGGCCTTGGCTCATATTCGTCACTTCTCCTCAAAAAGTCATGGCAAGATGCAATCCTTTCTTTGGCTTGATATGAATCCAAACCTCTGTATCCTGCTAAGTTAGAAGAGGGTCTCCCTAAATCATTGATTCCATTTGAGTTTCTTATGTCTCTATTATAATCAGATCCAGTCACCCTATGATGCAACGCTTCACTTGAATCAATCACCGAGTCCTCCTTATCTACATGAGTTTTCACAAAAGTTAGTTTTTCAGAAGCTACTCGACCTGGATACTCAATCCTTGTATACTCAGAAAGCTCCATATCCATATTTCGTGTAGTAGGTACCTAGATTCTAGTTTTTTCCATAGTATGAGGTATAAGAAACATTCTAATATGGCTAATACGACTCTCCCATATTACTATCTCTAATAAGTATAGAATCATCAAGTTCATTTCGATAAAAATTCTTGTGATATGAACTTTCACCATCAACAAAATTATTGCCCTCAGGCTACAATTGTTGAAACTGACGATCCACTATATCAGATAGCTTTTTAATTGCATCATCTCTGCCTTCCATTTCCCTTCTTTGTCCTCTCGGCATATTGAACTAAGCCTTAACAATTTAGCAACCCATAAATACAAACAATAATATAATCATTAATAAACTTACAGTGTATGAAGTATCTCCATGTGAAGGTTTGTGCTGTTAGGCAGTCTGTAGAAATGATTTTAAAACCCGGTGCACTTTGATATCATATTGTAACGTCCCATTTTTCCATTGCTTAAAATTTTTTTCTTTTTGTAAACACATGTAGTAACTTTAAACAATTTAAGGTAAAACTTATCAATTTGAAATCCTTGAAATAAAATACAGCGGAAGACTTTTATTTAACTTCATCAAAATCGATTCTATTCGTAATAAGTAATCAAAACATACTTGTACTTTAACATTAGAACAAAGTTATTACAAAAAAGTTATAAACTAAATATAATATTATACATTAGTTTTCAAACAAAACATTTCCATTTACATGGGTCGCCCACCGGTCAAATTTGCACTAACAGCCGCAAACTTCCGCAATGAACATACTTCACCACCTCAAGCATTTATCCATACATTACAAAGCTTATTTAATGAGCCTAATGCTCAGTAAGTTAATCCATGATAATAAAACATTTATGAGGCTTTTATGCATATGCTGCTTTATAAAAACAATGCAGTTTCAGTATCTTTCATTTCATTTCATTTCTTTCACTTAACAGTCCAGCTAAGGTGGGTAATACCGTCTAGGGGAGAGTAGGCACCATTTGGTCCAACCTCTTGGGACAGCCAAACTCAAACCCCGCCCAACATTTAGCTATTTACGTACATTTCTTTCATTATTTGCAGTTTCAGTATCTTTCATTTCATTTCATTTCATTTCTTTCACTTAACAGTCCAGCTAATGTGGGTAATACCGTCTAGGGGAGAGTAGGCACCATTTGGTTCAACCTCTTGGGACAACCAAACTCAAACCCCGCCCAACATATAGCTATTTACGTACATGTCGTTCATTTCATTTCTTTATTATTTGATCGTTGAAGGTACCACGGGAGTGAGTAAACACCATTTGGCCTTCCTCGATGTGGTCTAGCTCGAGCTCCTCACTCAACGACCTGCTGCATATTATCATGAAAATCATGCATGCAAATCATTTTCGTATTTTTCTTAAAACCATAATGCATGAACAATTAAAACGCATGAACATGTTCACATGCAATAAAATATACAATTCAAACATTGCAAGCATTCTAAATATGTATCTTTATTCTAATACAAAAAATCAATCAATCATCAAACATGACAACACAAACATATCCTCAAATAAATTGAGGTCGGTGTATTGTGCACTACACCCCAAACAATCCAGCATATTCCAAAATCATAAAATCTTAATCTTTGTAATGTAGTCTGCTTAGGGCCAATCACATGCAACATTAACTTACAGAGCTGTTTTCTTGAATCAATCCACTTGATTCCCTTTTTAATCCAATAAATGACCTAAACATATAAATCATATAAGAATCAGAAATTGCATAAAGTCTTAACCTTCTATTACAACTTCAAATGACTATAACTTCCTCGATAATGATCCATTTTTATGATTAAGGTGTCAAATCGTTCCTTAAACAGTCTACTATAACTTCTTAGAAGACACCAAATTCAGAAAATTAGCGTATGAATTGCTTAAAATCCATAACTGGTAGACTGCATAAACAAGGTGTCGACCGCTGCTCATAAACAGAGAGCATGCATTCTGAAAATCGGGATCCGGTCGACCGGTTTACAAAACGGACGACCTAACCTACAAAACTGTCGTCCGAATTCCTCTCCCAGTTTTCGTCTACAAACTTACAACATCCATAACTTTGTCTACATAGCTCCGAATTGAGTGATTCAAACGGCTATAGATCACTCACAGAGTCTACTTTAACTCTTATAAAGCAAATAAACTCTAATTCGTAACACATGTCGACCGAATCTCCAAAACTCTAACTTTGTGCATAATTAACCGATTTTCTAACAATGTACATGAAATCCTTCATTTTTATCCATCAATTCAACCAATACCATTATATTATCCTTACTGAACCTAAAAGAAACTCAGAGGATAGAAAACTACCTTGAACTTCAGCTTCCATGAAAGCTTCAGAGTTTTTCCACATGACTACCTCTTTTCTTTGTCAATCTCACTCTCCCCTTGATCAAGACGTGAGAACTTAAAGTAAAATGGAGAGAAGGAGTCGAGCTGGTAGGGAAATGGCAGACCATGCCTTCTTATCTCTTAATTAAACAAAATCAACCTTTCCTTTACGTCCACCGATCGTATTCCTCCAGGTTGTTGCTGACTTTTAAATTCAAATCATGAAAGGTGTCGACCGCTAATCCTTTGCGGTCGACCGTTTAGAAGGTGTCGACCACTAACCCATTTGCGGTCGACCGTTTGGCAAGGTGTCAACCACTAATCCTTTGTGGTCGACCGTAATAGAAGGTGTCGACCGCCAAACCTCTTGCGGTCGACCGGTTACAAGGTGTCGACCGACAATCATGTGCGGTCGACCGGATCTTACATGAAGGTAGTCCTTTAGTATATTTAACCTAACTTACTTCATTAATTTACTTAAACCTAGCAAAAATCAAACAATGGACTTCAAACAAACACCAATCAAACCCAAACACTTGGGCCGGTGCACGGTGTGATACACCCCAAACAGAGTATTCTTATTCTAATTATTCATAATCGTAACCAATTCACGTGTTTCTAATTTTCCAACCTTTCCGAATAACTTTATCTCATATACCCCTTGAACATTATTCTCTTTATCACCTTCAACCTACTCATTTACTAATATCTACAATACCTTAATACTTCAAAATTTAACCAACATTCATCCAATAAAAAGAATCTCTAATACTTCAATCTTAAGGTCACAAATTCTAAAAAATAAATGAGGGTTGTTGCACATTTTCTCCTTAACCGACCCAACCACCATTCAATTGTCACATCAAGAATGTTCTTTGAAAACTTCCAAGATTTTTATCTCACCAAAGTGGCTTGCCATACCATCATCAATGGCTCCTTTGATGAGTAAGCTGCGGACTCCTTCACTAGAATTGTAAAATTTGCCACCCTTGATTGAGTAGTCCTCCTTGATATGAAGGTCACAATCCACCTTCTTTAGGTTCAAATAAAAACAAGGGCTTAAGTCCTTTTTAACCATATAAGATTCCTTTATCCACTCAAAACCAAAGAAGTTAGTAAATAGTTTGGATATGGAAACAAACCTCCTTGAAAGAGCATCGGGAGCAACAACACATATGAAGTTATCCTTGTAATCACAAAGGTGAAACTCTAAGTTCACTTTCCTTATTGCTTTGTTATCCTCGTTGTCTTGAATGAAGCAACTACCATAGGATATGTCTTCTTTTTGAAAGTCTTCACCTCGGACTTGGGGAGACATTATTGTTTAGCTCACCATAAATAAGGGTCCTTTTTTAGCAAGGAAAGAATCCTCTTCGAGTCCTTTATCTTCATAAATTTCTTCCATTACTTCATGAGCTTGGAAAATTTCCTCATTGGGTTCTTGATCTTCAATAAATTCTTCAACCTCTTCATGAGCAATGGAAGTTTCCTCCTCGGGTTGTTGAACATCATCAATTTCTTCTACTTCTTGACCAAATAAATTTTGTTCCTTCGACAATGATTTGTAAGGAGATGGGTTTTCAGAAGCAAATTGGCTAAACACCCCTCTTCTATTTCTTTTCACTAGTCCTCCACTTTAATGGCAACTTGGACCACGATATCAAAAATATCCATTGGTTGTAGCTCCACCATGTATCTAATCTCCTCGTTCAAACCTCTCAAGAACCTTGCAATGATTTGCTCCTCGGATTCATCAAGGTCACACCGAATCCTAAGGGTCTCAACTTGGTTAAATATTCCTCTACCGATAGAAATTCTTGCTTCAAGATTTGTAGTTGGAGGAATTTTTTTTTTTTATAATGATTCGGCACAAACCTCTCCCTCATGAAAAACTTTATAGCCCTCCAAGTGGGAATGGCTTTCTCACCATCAAGCCTCCTTTGGGCCTTCAAAACATCCCACCAAAGGCTAGCATAGCCGGTTAATTCCAAGGACACCAATTGCATTTTTAACTTCTCCGAATAATTGTAACATTCAAATATTTCATCTACTTTTTCAAGCCAATCAAAAAACGAATTTCCATCACAAGAACCATTAAAGGTTGGAATGGTTACTTTGATGTGTCTCAACTCATCTTCTCGGTTTTGTTGCTCATGGTAACCGAAATAATCATCCAAGTATTGGCTTTTTGCTCTTCGGTTTGATCTCGAATGTGGTGCAACCATTGAAGACATATTTAAAAACACATAATTAAGAGGAAAGGGGGAGGTGGGAAGGGATGTTTGGCTCTGGTACCAAATGACACGAAATAGGAATGGGAATAATGGAAATATTTTGGATTGGAAGATTTTTAGGGATTACCCGAAAAATCAGATTCGGGATAAACTTTTGCCGGTTGGATCTCGGAAACGGGAGTGAGATTTTTAACGAAAATTGGAGGAGATTTTAAAGAATGAGAGTAGGATATGGTCTTAAAAAATTACGGGATTCAGACGGATTTAAAGATATGCTGACGATAGTGAAAATGGTTAAGGGGATAATTTGTAAACGGGATGAGTTTGGCGCTGAAATTTGGATGTTTTCTAAATGAATAAGGGTGAAAGAATTCCTCAAAAATTGGAGAAATTCTCACGGATGGTTTGGGAGTTGTGGAGGAGAGATGGAAGATGGATGCAGAATGGCTGGATATGGGGATTTGCAGTAAAAGGTGGTTCCTTTCACGTAAAAATGGATGCTTGAGCTGATTATCCACACTCTCATCCTTAGACCATGAAGATGGCTGGAGAAATGTGGTAAGGATAGATCATCTTAGCTTGGAAAGACAATCAACTCTGGGTGTCTGTCGGTGGCCGGATTTGGGATTCCGGAGATCGAGTCTTTGAAAGAAAAACTCCAAAGGGGGAGATTCAAATTTGAAAAGATAAATCTTTATTCAATCAAATATGCCAATTACATTTAGCATAGGTAAGATTAAATAGGAAAACTAAGCAACATCACGTTCTTCATCGGACGGTCCAAAACATCTCCAAGAAGCACAATTGATGGCATCAAAGATGGACCAATGAGGAGCCTTCATGGGGCGCTCCTCCACCAGCTCATTAAGCTCCTAGGAAATGTCCAAAATGCCCTCCAAAATAATAATTAGATAACCCTAGAATTTTTCATGTAAATCCATGCAGCAAAACGCGTGAAAATAAAAAAAAAAACTAATAAGATTGTTTCCCGGGTAAGTTGTGCTGCCCTCTCTGTGTTGGCTATAGTTGACTAAGCAAACAACGTCAAATTTTAATGTTCTACCTTTTGTTGGAAAGCTTGAGAAGTTAGCTATCTTTCTTTAGAAGGAGTCTTTTTTATTTAAGGCTGCCAAGATCATCAAAAAAAGGCAAAAAGATTCAGGGGTCCATCTGAGCCGGGAAACCCTCTCGGGTTCCATGCATCGAGCATCTTCAACCGGGATCAAATGCGGGTTTGGGACTAGATTCCTCAGGTTTTGGTTGAAGTTCCACCTCTTCTCCAAGCCAAGTTATAACATATTTTTGTCTTTCATGATCTTCCAAAGTTAGCTTAGATCTTTTGGATTTAAGATTACGGTTTAGAACATTAGGCTGACGACTTAGGGCTTAAGGCTTAGAACGTTGGGCTTTCGGCTTGGAGTTTAGGGCTTAGAGCTTTCGACTTTGAGATTAGGGCATTGAGATTTGGGCTTAGAGAAAGGTCTCATCATATGGCTTTAAGCTAAGAGGTTAAGGGTATAGGCCTTTTGCTTAAGGGCCTAGAGCTTAGGGTTTTAGGATTAGGTCTTTGGGATTAAGTCTTAGGGCTTAGGGCATGGAGTTTGGGATTCGGGGTTCGGGCTTAAATCTTAGGTAAAAAGCTTAGGTCTTACGGTTAAAGCTTTGGCGTTATGGGTTCGGGCTTTGAGCTTAAGGATTCAGGTTTAGGGTTTAGGGATTTCAGCTCAGGGCTTAAGACTTTGGGCTTTGGGCTTTTGGCTTAGGTCTTATGTCATTGTGGATAGGGCCTATGGCTTTTGGGCTTAGTGCTTAGTGCTTAGGGCTTTGGGCTAGGGCTTTGGGCTTCGGGCTTAGGGCTATAGGCTTTTAAAGCTTTGGGGTTTGATTTTGGGCTCAAGGCTTAGGACATACTATTTTGGGCTTTGACATTTGGCCTTAGGGGGGACTTAGGTCTTTTAGCTTTCAGTTTCGGTCTTAGGGCTTAGAGCTTGGGGCTTTGGGATTTGGACTTATTGCTTAGGGCTTTGGACTTTGGGCTTATGGCTTAAGGGTTAGGGCATTAGGCTTAGGGATTAAGGCATGGGGCTTAGGGCTTTTAGCTTAGGGAATTTTTTTGTGCTTAAGAAAGAGGTTGGGGCTTAGGGCTTTACCTTTGGGCTTCAAGTTTTGGGCTTCAAGTTTTGGGCTAGGGCTTAGGGCTTAGGTATCAGGGCTTAGGCATTAGGGGTTAGGTATTAGGGCTTACGGCTTAGGGATTTGGGCTTTGCGCTTAGTGCTTTAGGCTAAGGGATTTGGGTTTAGCCGCTTAGTTCTTTATGGAGTTTGGCCTTACGGTTAAAGCTTAGGGCCTATGCAATTGGGTTTAGTTATTTAGGTTTAGGGCTACGTGCTTTCAGCTTAGAGCTTAGGACTTTGGGTTTTAGGCTTAAGGTGTAGTGTTTTGTAGGAGTGGGCAACCCGAACTGATCCGTATATTGTAATTCTAAATGTTGATGAACAATTTAGGCCTATTGTTTTGTTCAATCCAAATTTTTTTTTTGCATGATAACGTTTGTATGTATCGCCTCCATTATGCCAAAGAAACACGAAAGTAATAGCATCGAATCAATATCTCAAAGAAACTCAAAAACAATAGCAACGAAACATCGAATCAATAGCATTCAACATATATATCATCCAATTTGAAATCAATTCAACAAATAGAGTTAAAAATTTATAATCATGCATTGTACGAATCGAAATATAAACACCGAAACCATTCATTGTGCCAAAAAAAAGTAAAATAGTTTACAAAAAAGTTTTCCAATTGTCAAAAAGATTATAGAAGAACAAACCTACTCCACAGGGGGGTCGTCTGATGGAGGTGGAGCAGCTCTGGGTGTGGCCTTCGGCGAGTTGGTAAAAATTTCAACCCAGTGTCGGTTTTGTGCCTCGTCGAACAGTCGATCCAATGTTGAGATGGACGCATCCATCGTGTCAAGCCATCGGTGGACTCTCTCACATGAATTCTCCATGAATTCCTGGTGGTCTTGCAAAAACACCTCGACCCGGCGGGTTGTTGATGGACGAGGATGACTAGCTACTTCAGCTTGTTGTTCTTGGTCTTGGTCAGCGCCCTCGTGCTGGAGTGCATGTGATGTTGAACCCGGATGATCGGCTTTGAAGATCCACTCGCCGTCGGTGTTTTTCACAATACTCATCCTTGCGAGGGTAGATTCGGTATAGGTGTCGACTCTCCTAACCGGGAGAGGTGTCTCAGAGGAAGGAAAGTTGACACCGTGTTGGTGGAAAATTTCCGTCAACAAAAGGTTGAACAACATTGACTTAGAGGAGTTTTCAAAAAGATCAATCATCCTTTTTAAAATTACATAACCAACGTTAAAGTTGGTTCCAGTAAAAATGTTGTAAAGAACATGCAAATTCATACCACTCACGTGATCCCTATGACCATCCCTAGGTAGGAGGTTGTAGGAGATCATGTGGTGGACAAGACGGAGTGGAGAAATTGAGTGTACTCACTCGTTTAAACACAAGGAGTGGAGAAATTGAGTGTACTCACTCGTTCAAGTCATNACATTGACTTAGAGGAGTTTTCAAAAAGATCAATCATCCTTTTTAAAATTACATAACCAACGTTAAAGTTGGTTCCAGTGAAAATGTTGTAAAGAACATGTAAATTCATACCACTCACGTGATCCCTATGACCATCTCTAGGTAGAAGGTTGTAGGAGATCATGTGGTGGACAAGACGGAATGGACAAATTGAGTGTATTCACTCGTTTAAACACAAGGAGTGGAGAAATTGAGTGTACTCACTCGTTCAAGTCATTGGCTTTTAGTTTAGGGGGAAGGTGAGTGTCGGGATTTTTCACAACGGAGTGGAGAAATTGAGTGTACTCACTCGTTTCAACACAAGGAGGCTCGGTGACAGACTCGTAGTAGTGAGGGGCTCTCTCGTTGCCTATGCAGTTCAACATCTCGTTGAGCTTACGAGACATGATAGTTATGCGTTTTCCGTACACATCTAGACACTTGTAAAGGATTTGGTGAAAACAAAAAATTGGCATAAAACATGTGAATTGGGGTTTCGTAATACCGTCTCTGGAATTGAAACAACTCAGACAAACCAACACGATTGAATAACTCGTGAATCAGTAGGTTACAGATGAAATTTGGTTAGAAAACACGACTTGAAATAATGGACTTGCATTGGAAATTAGATAAAAAAATTTGTTGACAATTTGCACTTTTTTGTATGCGAAGTCGACTCCTAGTGCAAATGTGATCGACACCTTGAACTGGCAGTCCACAGCGGTCGACACCATGAAACGCTCTAGAATAATCTGCGATCGACACCTTAATATGCGGTCGACACCATAAAACACTCTACCTTAATTTACGGTCAACACCTTATTATGCGGTCAACACCATAAAACGCTCTGGAATGAGATGTGGTCGACACCTTCAAAGCGGTTGACACCATGTAACACTCTGGATTAATCTGCGGTCGACACCTTCAAAGCGGTTGACACCATGAAATGAAACACTCTGGATTAATCTGCGGTCGACATCATAAAATGTTCTGGATCGAGCTGTTGTCGACATCTTCAAACGCTCTGGAATGAGCTGCGGTCGAAACCTGAGTGTGCGGTAGACACCATAAAATGCTCTGGATTGATCTGCGGTTGACACATTGTTATGCGGTCGACACCTCAAACGTTCTGGTTAAGGTGCGGTTGGCACATTTCTTATATATGCGGTCGACACTTACTCTTATTTGAGGGAAATGACCTACCAAAAGAAGAATGGAAAGTTTATTACATTAGCATTGTTGACATTTGCATCACTACTCTTTATGTACAACGTTTACAGGAAAATGACCCATCTAAGTGTCAATCATGTGCAAAATATCAAACGATTACAATTGTTAATATTTACAAGAAATCACAAATGTACACGCGTACAAGAAATTTAAAAATTCTTGAACACCTAATGTACAACGTCGCAGCTAGTCTTAAAATTCCAAGTTCTTGAACTCCTCTGCAAGTGCGTCCTCTCTCGTTGTTGGTCCCTCGTGACTGCGTCGCTCCAGTCCTTCATGCAAATGAGTGCTTCCATGAGCTCTGGTGCCAGACTTCCCCGTCGATCCTCTTACACACTTCCACCTGCACTAAAAGCTGACTCTGAAGCTACAGTTGAGACAGGCGGTGTTAGTAAATCCCGTGTCATGTTCGAGAGCACGGGATACATGCCTGCGTTGGATTTCCACCAACCCAATATGTCGAATGTCTCGTCTCGAGAAATTTGAACTTGAGACTCCTAATACACGTCGAGTTCACTCTTATCGAAAGCATATGAATGCACATCGCTTTCTAGTTGGGCGTCAATGGCATCCATAGCGTTTAGTGGTCTTCCAAAACCAGAACTACCACCCGACGTCGATGCCACATCGGACGAAGTATGAGTTCGTGCACCGGCAAATCTAGTTTGGTAAGTACCAAACAAAGTAGCAAGGTCGCTACGCAATGTGTTTGGACTGTATACGGGGGCCAAACATAGGTTCTCCGAAATTTTATCAACCATCAACTTCGTGCCCTTGATTTTATATTTCAGATGCATAATACTAGCAAATGAAAAAATAGAAGGTACTTGAAGCCAATATTTATGAAATTTAAATTCCATTGAAGTTACGATTTCATTAAATGCATCAATTTTTTATATCTTTCAAAAGTAGAAGTCAATCTTACGAACCACGGAAGCACCAGATGCGTAGTCGGATAATAAATTCCCGAGCATTCTTTGGTGGCTTCAAAAAATGGTTGTAAAAATTTGACAAATACATTAGCCATATCACAACTACAAATATCAAAAGTAAAATATTGTGTCTTTTGACTAATAAAATCACAAATGACGTTCCAATACGGTCTAGCATTTTCTAACATTAGATATGTTGAGTTCCACCAAGTTGAAACATCGGTTTTTAGTTTTCTAGGTTTGAGGTTAGCCGCTTTACAAAATTCTCGATACTCTTGTTGTCGGACGTTTGTCGAAGAAATAAAAGAAATTGCACCTCTTATTGCGTCAATATGCGGTGATACAAATTGCATGCCATCTTTAACAATCAAATTTAAAATATAGCAAACACACCGCATATGAAAAAGGGAAGACTG
>QAOC01035856.1:3552-18053 GCA_003255005.1 Begonia fuchsioides | reverse complement strand
CTTTAACCATATGACTTCCTTCCATGCTTCAGTGATAGTCATATATTCTGCCTTTGTTGTAAACAATGCAATGATATCCTATAAAGTAGATTTTCAACTCATAACACAATCTACAACTGTAAATATATATCTTATAAGAGATCTTCACTTATCAAGATCTCTCAGATAGTCAAAATCAACATACTCAATTATCAAGTCTTTTGCAATTTGTTTTCTGTTGATACTTAGGAATCTACTTAACAATTCTCTAGTGTTTCTTTCCTGAATTGGCCATGTACTTATTAACTGTATTTACTGCATAAGATAAATCTGGATGCACGTAAAACATAACATACATGAAAGATCTCACTATATTATAAACATAACATAAGTCTGAAAAAAATTTAAAATGAACTGCTAGCAGAATATTAATATATTTTACCTTGTTCATATTTAACTTGCTGAGAACTTTTTGAATGTACTCTCTTTGACTTAGGTCCAATTTACCAGCAATCAAACTCTCTATATCTCCATAGCAAGAATATTTCTGGCTACTCTTAAACCGTTCATCTCAAACTCATTATCTAGTTATGCTTTAACCCTTTTAATTTCATAATTATATTTAGCTGGAATAAACATGTCGTCAAAAACGTAGAGGAGCTAAATCATTCACTCATTTTCATTCTCTTTAATGGAGACACAACTTTCGTAGCTAGATGTAGGCATAACCGACTCAAGCCGTGTGACCGACCCAATCCAAACGAGTTGGATCGAGTTTGGGTTGGTTAAAATGTAAAAGCAACCCTTAATGAATCGGTCAGAAACCCGCTAGGAGGTGACCCAAGAGAGTCAAACCCGTTTGACCTGTCTACTCGGTTAATTGTAAAAAACAAGCCCTAATTTCCTGCCTCACCCCTCTCGTGCCGACCCCTCTCTAGTCTCTCCCTCAGTCCCTCTCTTCTTCAGCGCCGACCCCCGACCACTCTCTCCCGATCACGATCGACGGAGGTCCGATCATTATCGCCGGGGGTCCGATCACTAAGCCCGACCCCTCTCTTCATCTCCCTATTGCTCAGCCGACCCCCTAGCCGACAGCGCTCAGCGCTTGCACTTTGCTTATACGATTGGTATTGGAATTGCAGAGAAGAGTTATTTAAACAAGTACAAAAAATTACAGATAATGAACCTTATAAGGTCGTTCGTGTGCTTAATTCTCTTTGAATTCTGATGGTTTTGAGTAAGTGTTGGTCTGAGTTTCCTATTGCTGCTGTTTTTTCAGAAAGTAGTGCAAGGATTCACTAAGAAAAGTGTGGGTCTGATGAAAAGCCATGACTTGTTTGAGTTTGAAGGTGGCCCCATCATTCTATCTCGGGCATGCAATTCTCTTCTTCTGGAAAATCAAATGGAGTCAATATTGTTCATCCTTGGTCAAATCTTGAGCTCTGTCAATGCCGATTGAGAATGAATATGGTGCTCAGAGCTCCATCAATGCATACTGAGAATGAATACTGTGCTCAGAGAAAATTGCTTGGGAGTGCTGGCTAGAAGTACAATAATTGGGCCGCAAAGATTGCTGTTGGATTAAGAACTAGAGTCCCATGGGTTATGTGTAAGGAAGAAGATGCGCCAGATCCAGTGGTGACTTCTCTTTGACCATTATATCTTCACTTTAAAATACTATTTTTGTAGTTGGCCTGAATTTAGCATGGAGTTGGACAATCGCAAAGAGGTGTTTTACGACAGGGTTGATAGCAGTCACAGTTTCCAATTGTATAAGCAAAAAGTGAATCAAAATTCGTTTGATTTTTGAAAGTAAACATGTGAGACTTTTTATGTGTAATCGATGTATATATTATTTTAGAATTATTGGGAAATATTTGATTTTTTTTAATTTTTTAAAGATAATTGAACAAATTAACTGACTTATACTGACCCAAACCCGTGCGGATTAGGTAGAGTTCAAGTGAAATTAATAACCTAACCTGAACGAGTTATTGATTGTAACCCTTAATGGGTCGGGTCGGGTGAGTTTGGGTGCCAACCCGACTCATGCCCACCCCTAGTCCTAGTTGCTTCTCTTGAAATCTTGAACAAACATAAATGAATTGAACCCATTATACTAATGCATTGGATTACAAAACCTTCAAGTTGTTATATATAGATGGCTTCATCAAACTCTTCATGTTAAAACACATTTGGAGTGGAAATTGATGAATGAAAAATTTGGCCTATTGAATAGTCAAAACACTGATGTTTTCCTAAGATGCAAAAATGCAACATTTTGAGTGGAATTTTGCGAATGACTGTAGTGAATTTTACTTTTTTTGTTTTCCAAAAATGCAATGCTCATCAAACTGCATTTTAGAAGTGTTTTGACCATTCAATAGTCCTCTTTTCATTAACTCATTTGTTTCATTTTCACTCATATGCCAAAATGCATAAGTTAAACCTGGTAACATCATCATCTTACAATAAAGTACCAATTGTCGCATCCTCTGCAACTCTAGAACCCTACAGAATATATAAGTTATAGACATTGTCTCATATTTCATCGTAATGAGAGAACCACGACTGATCCTGACAATTCTACTTTCTCCTTGTACTCACACATCACTCAGTGTTTCGACAACTCCATCAAATATTTTCATTTTGATCGAATCAATCTTAGTAATCCTGCACGATGCATTACTTCATATAAACACAGAGCGTTTTGTCACGAGTTTATAGGTTGAAAATCAACCTCTATAAAGACACATATGAGATGTGTATGCTGAATTGACAACCCACTCCTTGAATTTTCATCAAATAGTACAAGAAGATCTCCCTCTTCTCAACTTTAATTTTGGTCGATGACAACTACCTCACCAAACTTCTCTACTTGTTTCCCTTTCTGATTAGCTTTTTCTTTTATCTTATTCTGCAATTTATAACACTCATATTTTACATGCCTTTATTAGACATTTTTTGTCGCTCTTCCCTAAATCACTAGACCCTCTCCCTGAGTTCTTGGTCCAACTACATGATGTTTCATTAACTTCCTAGAAAGCAAGACGTCATAGTAGACCTCCTTCAGGGTTAACGCAACCCGACTTCATAAAATAGTTTCCCAAAAAGTACAATGCGAATTTGTTAGCGAGCACAATCGGATCAATCTCAGTTCATCTTCCTCATATTTGCATTTTATAGTTTCCAAGTCTCAAACTCTCCTTCAGCGTAGTCAAGTGTTCTTCAATTGAAGAACTTTCTCTCAAATGATGAGAATGTAATCGTTGCTTAAGATGTAGCTTGCTCGTCATTATTTTGTGCATATACGATTCATCCCGCTTTACCCATATATGATATATCTGCAGCAGATTATTCCTTTAAAGCATCTTTATAAAATGCTCTTTTACCCATAGATAAGAATACATAGACAAGTTTTTTTGTCGCTTATTAATTTTTCCCACTCGTTTCAAGAGGCGAGAAGGGAGAGAGCAGCACGCTCCGATCTGGTCGGTGAACGGGGAGATCGCTGCTGTGTTTCTTCGCTGAGATAGCGAGCCAGAATAGGGAGTGGACAGATCTCTCTCCAGTCTTCACATGAGAGACACTTGTCTCTTGAACAGACAGAAACTCAAGAACAAAGAGAAACAGCGTTCTCCCACCTCTGTGCAGCGGCAGCAGGGAAAGAGAATTGCAATTTTCTCTCTCTAATTCTTTTTTTCCTAAGTAAAAAAATAAATTGTTCGCACTTTGGTTCGATGTAAAACATTGGATCTTCAGAAAATCTTTCCAAAAAAAAATAATGGATACTGATTTTACGTGAAAAGCCAAAATCGGTACAATGAATTTTGTGACTCAAGCATATATTTATATACAATGAAATCTTAATCTTATTGAGATCTCAAACGCGACTTATACTGGTCTGACTTAATTGGATTCGAGTCGAGATGAATCTAACACTTACCATGCTCTATTTTGATCAAAATTGAGCCTTGGTTGAAACAGTGTTTTAACCTGTCGTTACGCGACTACTTTGAATCATACACTTTGGTTTTTTTTTGTCATAAAACGATCAAATCTTATACGAATTCGATGAGATTTGATCGGTTTGGTGCAGTTTTGCTGCAAAAATTCCTGAAAATAGAACTTACTAGGACTCTATTTACCATAAGTCAACTAAATTTGACATATGGGGTTTGATGGATTGATGATCACAGCTACCCTCTCATCTAAAACGGGCTCGAGTAATCTTAGCTCACTCACTTCGTTCTCAATCTTATATTTGAAATACAGCGAAAGTGATGCCATTAAATCACTGGAATTAAAGTTTATGGAGGGAGAGAGACAACATCTGTCCTCACATTAATGCACGATCTGTCTCCGATCTCTTCTTTACTCCGAATGAAAAAGCACAGAGAATCCATCTAGGTTTCATGGAGTTCTACGGCAGGAAGAACAGAACTCTCTCCAGTTTCATGGAGGAAGATCGGAAAAGGAAGTGCAGAGCTGTTTCGAACGGCCGTCTTTCGTTGGACCATCAGATCTCCGATCGAGAACGTGATCGTGATCATCGTCTTCATCCACCGGAGTTCAGTACCTCGTCAATGGCGGCAAACCAATGTTCTGCAATGCTTCAACTGACCCCACCTCCGAGCCCAGAATCTACATGGAGTCTCTCCCCCATGCAAACACCATCTCCTTCTCTTCTCTACCACTGCGTCGTCTCGCTCCATCGCCACGACGGAAATGTACTTTCGATCGCCGTCTCAGGCGGCGTCGTCTTCACCGGCGCCGATCAAAGCAGCAAAATTCGGGCGTGGAAAAAACCAGACTGCATGGAGAGAGGGTATATTAAAGCTGGATCGGCTGAAGTGAACGCCATTGAAGCGTACGGAAACATGCTCTTCAGTGCTCATAAAGACAAAAGAGTTCGGATATGGAGTTTCAGTTCTTCAGAAGATTTTCGATCCAGAAAGCTTTCTTCTCTTCCCAGAAAAAGCTCTCTCCTTTCTTTTGCTAGCTCAGAAGCCCATTCTCAGTTCATTTCATGCATGGCGTATTACCATTCCGATGAGCTTCTTTACACCGCCTCCCACGACGGCACAGTGAAAACATGGCGGATTTCAGACAGCAAATGCGTCGACTCCTTTCGAGCTCACGATGATTACATCAATGGAGTTCTAGTGAACCAGGAAAATGGGTGCGTCTTCACTTGTTCATCAGATGGTTCAGTGAAAATCTGGCGTAGGATTTACCGGGAAAACTCTCATACGCTCACGGTCACTCTCAAATTCCAGCATTCGCCGGTGAACGCCATAGCTTTAAGCGCCTACTTCAACTCCGTTTTCCTCTACGCAGGGGCTTCAGACGGAACCATAAATTTCTGGGAAAGAGAGAAACTCACTTACAGGTTCAGCCATCGCGGATTCTTACAAGGTCATCGGTTTTCCGTGCTTTGCTTAGAAGCGATAGAGCAGCTAGTTTTGAGTGGGTCGGAGGACACGACGATAAGGATATGGCGGAGAGAAGAAGGAAGCCATTGCCATGAGTGTTTGGCGGTGGTCGAGGGGCATAGAGGGCCTGTAAAATGCTTGGCTGCGTGCTTGGAAATGGCGAAGGTGGGGATGAGGATTCTGATTTTCAGTGGGAGCTTGGACCAGAGCTTCAAGGTGTGGAGGGTGACGATAATGGCGGAAAAGGGAGAGGGAAGTTGCAGCGATTATAACTCAGATCAGAGGAAGACGATGAAGATGAAGATGAAGATGAAGATGAAGATGGCGGTGAACGAGATGAGCCCCGTGTTATCTCCCGCTTGGGTGGAGAAGAAGATCCAGGCACGCCCTTTCCAGTAGAGTTACTCAAATTAGTATGTTTGTGTTATTATTTGTTTTTCACTTTTTAAGTCATTAAATTGTTATAATTATTGGGATTAAATATGTTTGAAGTATGAAAAATACGCTCCAACTTCAGAATTAAAGACAATATTGTACGGAAGTTTCATAAATTTTAAATATTTTTATAATTTTTTAAATTAAAAATACGAATATCATTCTAGTAATAAAAATTCAAAAATTATTATTAAAATTTTAAATATAAAAAATTTAAGAATTATTATTTTATTTTTTTAATATTATATACGTGATATTTGTATTATATACAAGCGCTAAATTATCTGTTTTCCAAAAGAACGGCATCCAAAGTTATTTAGACCAACCGTCGTTTCACATCAGTTCGAAAAGCTTGGAAACAAACTGGAAAGAACACATCTAAAGCAATGCTATTTGCTCTTCAGCTGCCCAGCACCAGGGCCATTACCCCTACAACAGGCGACGAAGTAACCAAAATTAGCGACACTCAGACCAGCAAGAACCCAAAAATAGTAATCATAGTGACCCTTGTTCATGTTACTGGCAACCCAGCTCTCCTGCCCTCCGATCTTACTACCCTTATCCACCAGGCTAAGAATTACGCTAGCCACCACATTTCCAGTAGATATTCCGACGCCCAAAAACGACACGGCGATCGACGACATGCTCTTTGGGAGTTCCGAGTAATAAAACTCGTTTTGCGCGACCGCGTTGAAAGCCTCGGCCACACCGTTGAGGCAGTACGGAGGTATCATCCACATCGCGGACATGCTCACGGCGGATCCCGGGCTGTTGGAGAATCCTTGTTCGATTGCCGTTTTTCGTCGAATAGTCTCTACGACCGCTGAAATGGCCATGCCCAGACACGATACTAGGAGCCCGATCCCCATCCTCTGTTTTGTGCTGAGATAGGCTTGTCTTCCTAGGATTTTTGTTGCTAATGGAAGGATCAAGTAGTTGTACAGAAGCAGGGACGCTATCAAGCTGAGATTGGTGAATATGGCAAACGTGGCTGCTGGGATTTCGAAGTTTGAAGTTATGTGCCTGTCCATGGAGTTCGCCTGCAGGATGAACATATATCGTGAGCTTTACGACCTCGTAAAAAACGAAATCCTACGGTTCTTTTTCATTAGAATTCGATAGCATGATCAGGAAAAGCTTGCCTGGATTAGGAAGAAAGAGTTTTGGGCAGTATCTACAGATAACATGATGTTGGCGGACCATATCGGAACCACCTTCAGCACTGCTTTCAGGTCTTCTACTTGTTCCACCGTACAACAAACCCGGGGGCTTTGGTCGGATAAGGTCGGTTTATCCGGTTCCGAAACGGCCGGAGATTTCAAGTTGAGGCAAGCCTTGTTCAAAAACCTGCAAAAAAACACCGAAATTACTGATTTTCATAAGCGAAATTACTGCTTTTCGTACCTGAATTTCTTGCTCGGCGTCGAAATGGATGGCCCGAAATTGTAGTTGCAGATATCATCATCGGCCTCCGATGGCAGCTCCAAATGTCTGTTCTTGTAAGACAGGACGAGAACTCGGCCAAATGCGGTTAACAAACTGCTGTCTGGCTTTAGCTTGACAAAAAATGGAGATGCCAAGAAAAACGAAAACGCCGCTAAGAACATCAGAAGGACCGGAATTCCGAAACCCAGTTGCCACCCCATCTGATCTTGGATGTAGACGATGCAGGTGAGAGCGATGACGACTGAAACAGTGCCGGCGACGTAGAACAAGCTGAAGAAATTCTCCAGGGCTCTCTTGTTTTCATGGCTGTCTCTTTTGTCCAGTTGATCTGCCCCGAACGCCACCAAAGTCGATCTAATTCCGCCGATTCCGATGGAGACTACAACTAAAGAAAAACATAGAGTTATCAGCTGGGAGATTGTCGCAGATTCGCAAGCTGGCGAAAACTGGTTGCAAGGTGGTGGTCTTGCATCTGGTATCATGGCTGTCAACCAAAGGATAGTCATGCCCTGTATCACGAGAAACATATGTCAAAATGACTGGAGAAGTGTGGAGAAATCAACCAATTTACTGTGCAAATCAAAATCTAACTGCTAGTTTTGACACTCTCTCTAACATAAAACTTTAATGAGATCATTACCATGAATTTACTGATGGACTCAAATAGAATTTGAATCACTTAAAAGGGTTCGTAGCCTGAATTGGCTTAGGTTTTGGACCATAATGTAAAAATTTGGTCTCAAAATTTACTGATGGGAACAGACCATTAGAAAAACAATACTAAGCCGGAACTGGACCATAAATTTAGTTTGGTTTAGTCTGGTTCGGATCTTTCTTATGAAATACTTTTTTCATATAAAAATTAATCTAAAGAAATTAAAATTAAAAAAATATATTAAAATTTATAAATATAAACATCATCATTGAAAGAATTATATCAAGCTTACCTATGAACCACACCTGGTACAAGAATCAATATAAGTATAGAATTGACTAAAACAAGACTAAATGTGTTAGTCTTAATCTGGTTCGATTTTGACTGCCCTGGATCAACTCTGAGAAGAATTTCATTGTTATCCAGTATTTCCCTTTTTTTCTCTTTCTCTGATTACGAAATAGAGTACGAAAATGTCAGAGCATACCAGCAGGCTACAAATGGAGCCGATCCCGATCGTCCAAAACCGACCGAAGAAAGAGTCGGAGACAACCGCTCCGACAATGGGCAAGAAGTTGGTGGCTGCCGACCAGAGGAACATGATGTTGGTTCCGGTGGTCACTTTCAACCGGTAATCTCCGGTCAAATACAGAATCAAGTTCGAACTCAGCCCAGAGCTTGCTACCCTCCCAAACGCTTCATTTGCTGTCAGTTCATCAACATAAAATACCTTAAACAAGCACAATTACTAAACCTCGGTCGGGAAATTGAGGACAATAATGCGCATTATTCGATCAAATCTGCAGACTGTCACAGGTTTCAGAGTATGGTTTTACAGCCGGCAACTATAAAAAAACACAGAGTTCTTCATCATACAAGCATACCCAATCGGAGAACGGTCGGAACTGCATACATTTCGTCTGGGTTCTCCGAAAACAAACACCATTTCCGATGAACAAACTTGAACCTCCGATGAAGTTAATTTTCAATCGCAAAATTCTGCTACCGAATCGGGTGTAAAGAGAAATTTACCTATAATGAAAGGCAAAGTCCGAGCACCGGTGCTGTGATTCGAAACCTCGGGCAAATCTTCACCCTTCTGACCAGCTTCCAGAAGGGTTTCTTTGAGCATCTTCACTTCGCCTTCATCGTCCCCCATTTCCTCAACCCTAAACTCTGCAACTTTATCTCTGCGCTTCCACTAGTGGGAGTGCAGATGGGCAGAAAAAGATGGAGCCGAGCAAAAACGACAAGAAGTAAAAGAATCCTCTTACTTTAACTACTGAGCTCCATTTTTAATTTGTCGTGGACCATCAATGGCGAGATGCGTTAAATAATGTTAAGTCTTTTTCTCACTGAGAATGAGGTAACCCTCCACCAGACGATGTTTCTTCGTCCTCCCTCTTTCTGGGTTCAGATCTTTTCCTCCAGCCAGCTTCAATGGCGGAGGAGAAACGCTCCGTGCAGAGCCATCCCAATAATGCTTGAGAGCTCCATTGTAGATGCATTCCAGCTTCGTCGAAGTTTCACACATCGCTCAAGACAGTTAGCATCGATAATTTAACAATATAAATTCCGACAATTTTTGTCTGCATATCAATTATTACATTTATTTTTTTGTCATCGTATGCCTCGTGTTTCTTGTGTTCCAATCCTCTCTATTGTAATAAACATACTTCCAAATTCTCAAATATTGAGATTCCAAATGTCGTCTAGATATTATTTTTCAATATTGAACTACTCTTTTGAGATCCCAAATGTTTAAGCTCCGATGGAGATTAAGCAGCATGAAATTGTTCCTCGTATGTTCTTTACCAATACTATCGTACATTTTAATTCTTATTTTGCAGCATAAAGTTCTCCCCATTCGTACATTTTAATTCTTGTTTTCGATCGGAAAGTAAGATCAGTGCTCCGCAAAGAACCCGTGGAACAAAGCGCAAAGAATGTGCATCATAAAACACACAATCATCCATTTCAAATCTACAAAACTAATAATTTCGATATAGATCCTGTTAGTTGTGATGGTGATTTCCAGCAGGGTATTTTGGTCCTTCACATTGTGAGCTGCAATATTTTACAGAAATGGTATAATCTGTTAGAATAAGAAAGATCTAGAGAAAAATATTGTTGTAAACGTATAAAGTATTTTTCTTTTGTTGTCTGAGAATAGAGAGTGTGAAATAGACTGGTAACCAGAAAAAGATCAGAGAGCAACGAGAGAGAAGAAGAAACAGAGAGAAGAAAATTTATCTTCCCTGTAGAGTTCTTCATCGAATCGTTTGCATGGCGTCTCAGATCCGAAGAGTCTACGCTTTGTTGTTCTGGAGCTATTTCTGTGTGGTGAAGATCTTGGTTTCAAAACAATTGATGGTTTTGCTGTATAATCGTGTTGGTAGTAATGAGATATCTCCTCTTCTCAGTGGATGTAGGACATCTGTCCGAACCACTATAAATCAACGTATCTCCTTTATTCTCTTGTCATTTTCAATTGTTAATGCTCTGATAAGTTTAATAAGAAATGAACACAACTTATTAACCAGCGGATAATACATTCACTTCAGATCCCAAGCTACCAGTTCGGACAAATCACTGAGAAAAATGTAACACAAAAAGGGTCGAACGATTATTTTACTATCCGGTTCACTCGAGATGATTTTTCTCTCTACATGGGAAATGTACACCATACCAAGGCAGACCGGAAGATAAACTTTGCAGCAAGACAGGTGAAAAATGAAGATTTGTAAGAACATGATGAGTTTCACGAGCTACCAGTTCCACCGGAAGAGGCTTTTGAGGACTTTGACTTTGCCATGTCGAGAAGGTCTCCGAAAAGCTTATCCTCTGGCTTAGCTGGCCTGTTCGGTGGGGCGTATGAAGAGATAGAAGCCTGGTGAGAAGGGTTTATCCCATTTGACGTGGAAAGGCCATTCATTTGTTGCTCCAAATATAGACCCCCCTGGGGTTGAGCATAGCCATAATTGCCATGTTGGTTACCGTACGTTTGCTGCAGATAAAAAGACCCCATTTGACCGGGTTGCAATGGCGGCATAAATATACCCTTCTGTGATCCTGCTATTGGCTGCCGATGGATGATGTGTTAATCTAGTTGTCTACGGGAGTTCTCTATCTATGGTTTGCACGTTATGCATATTTTAGGCGGTTAGGATTTAGAGTATGCATTTACTAAAATTAAATTAGGGTAGCATTTATTTGAGTAAAGTTAATGTGGTGAGTTTTTTATTTTAGAAAACGTGAGCTATAATGTTAGTGGTCAGTTATGATTTTGTATTTGCTTATATAATGAGAAAACCGGAAAAGCATTTAGCATCGCCAAAAGAAATCCTGTGTGTTTATTTGTGTTTCAAGTTTGTTACTGGCTTTAAGAAATCCAACATTTGGTATCAGAGCTAAGTTGTCAAAGCAATGGCCGGTGACGAAGGAGATCAATCTAAGACGCTTGCAGTCGTCAAACCGACGGCAAGAGGAGCCTCAATCCCGATCCAATATCCAACGTTAAGCGAAACGAATTACGGCATATGGGCTGTCAAGATGAAGATAATCTTGCGTTCGCTAGGAGTATGGTCAGTGATCGAAGGTGGAGACACAGACGACGAAAAAGATCAAGGCGCCATGGTAGCCATTTCTCAAGCCGTGCCAGATGATGTAATGATGGCAATTTCGGAGAAGCAGACAGCAAAGGAGGCTTGGGACGCACTCAGGGAGATGCAGGTTGGTGAAGATCGCGTCAAGAAGGCATGCGTACAGGTGCTGAAACGGCAACTGAACAAGTTACACATGGAGGATTCAGAGACAATAAATGAATTTTCCATGAAACTTACCACGCTAGTGGGTGAGATTCGCTCGCTGGGCACGAAGCTCGACGACAGCGAAGTTGTTGAGAAACTGTTCAGCGCAGTTCCAGATAGATTTCTCCAGATTATTGGAACAATTGAGCAGTTTGGCGATATTGAGAAGATGCCGGTTTTAGAGGCGATCGGCTGTCTCAGAACCTTCGAGGAAGGACTTAAAGGGCGACTGGACTCAAAGGGCACTGGAGAACAGTTACTCCTTACCCAGGCCGAGTGGGAGGCAAGAATCCCAAAAGCTAAGAAAGATGAAAGTTCCAGCAGCAACAAAAGAGGAGGACGTCACTGGAGTGGACGTGGTCGTGGGCATGGATATGGTGGAGATCGAGAAAATGGTGAACGCAATAACGAAGACCGAACGCCACGTAACTTCGATAAATCCAAGGTTAAGTGTTTCAATTGTAATGAATATGGCCACTTTGCAAAAGAGTGTCTCAAACCAAACCGAAGAGAAAGAGCAAACCTTGTTACAACACAAACCGAAGATGAACCGGCACTGTTGATGGCCGAAACTTGTATTCTCAGCCATGCAATACAGAACGAGCAAGTGTTACTGCATGAAGACAAAGTGGTGCCAAAGATTAAAAGCACTCGAGAGAAGACTTGGTATTTAGATACCGGCGCAAGTAACCACATGAGCGGTTGTATCGAAAAATTTGCTGACATTGACACGACCATTAAAGGGTCAGTCAAATTTGGGGATGACTCGGCCGTAGAAATCCAAGGAAGAGGTTCAGTTTTGTTTGAAGGCTTCACAGGTGAACATCGAATACTTACTAATGTCTATTACATCCCAATGTTGAAAAGCAACATAATAAGCCTTGGCCAGTTAGATGAGAACGGATGCAAGGTTGTGGTTGAAGGAGGTATTATGACTATTTTGGACAGATCACAAAGGTTACTAGCAAAAGTGAACAGGTCAAGCAACCGGTTATATGTGTTTAACATAGCACCAGCACTACCTGAATGCTTTCTGGTAAGAAGCAAAGAAGAAGCGTGGCGATGGCATGCAAGATACGGGCATGTGAATTTTCATGCTTTGAAGTTTCTAAGTCATAAACAAATGGTGCACGGCTTGCCCATAATCGAGCATGAGGACCGAATCTGCGATGGTTGTTTGATTGGAAAGCAACACCGAAATCCTTTTCCAGCAGTGGCAAAATTCCGAGCAGAATCACCTCTTGAACTGTGGCATGGAGATTTGTGTGGCCCAGTTACCCCTGCTACTCACGGAGGGAAGCGCTATTTCTTGTTGTTGGTTGACGATTGTACAAGATTTATGTGGCAGGTGCTGATCCGAAACAAAGATGAAGCATTTGAGGCATTTAAGAAGGTTAAAGCTGCAGCCGAAATGGAGAAAAATAGTAAGCTGAAAGCTTTGCGCACGGATCGTGGCGGCGAATTCACCTAAAATGAGTTCAACACTTACTGTGAGCTGTTGGGAATTAAGCATTACCTCACGACGCCTTATTCTCCTCAACAGAACGGAGTTGTTGAACGAAGAAATCAGACGGTGGTCGGCATGGCAAGGAGGTTGTTGAAAAGCATGGGAGTCCCGGGAAAATTTTGGGGAGAAGCAGTATCAACTGTCGTATATCTCTTAAATAGAGCACCAACAAAGAGCGTCGTCGGCAAAACTCCCTATGAAGCATACTATGACCGCAAGCCAAGTGTCAATCATTTTCGTATTTTCGGATGCCTTGCACATGTAAAAGTAGTTACACCGCACCTTCCGAAGTTTGCTGATCGTAGCAAGCAAATGGTGTTCATTGGTTACGATATGAATACAAAAGGCTATCGAATGTTCGATCCAGCGACAAGACGAGTTGTGGTGACACGAGATGCAGTGTTCGAGGAAGAGAAGAAGTGGGATTGGAGCAAATCTCAAGTATCAGGTACAGGATCAGTAGGGAACACTCTTACAGCACACTATTTTACCATAGTAGGCGAATCTGATACAACAAATCAAGAAGATAAAGAGGCGGTTAACGATTCTGGTATTGGTATCATCAATTCTAGTATGGATTTCCCACAGCCGACACATGAACAAACTGGTAACCAATACCAGCATGCTTCACCTGTGATGAATACGAGATCCAAAGCATCTGTTTCAATGTCACCATATACTCCAGCAGCAACTGTTGAAGAATCAGTATCAACCGAAATACAGCCCTCGACATCTGATGAGAGTTCATTAGTAGGACCACGGGGTAAGCGTAACATAAAAAATTTGTATGATACAACAGTCCCAATAGAGTTGCAGTATTCGGGTCTGTGCTTACTAGGAGAAGAGGAGCCATCAAATTTCGAAGAAGCCAAGGTAGATCTGATGTGGAGAAGAGCAATGGAGGAGGAAATTTCTTCTATTCAAAAAAATGAAACTTGGAAGCTCGTTCCATTACCCGACATCCACAAACCTATAGGTCTAAAGTGGGTTTTCAAACTAAAGAAGGACAATAAAGGCAGAATCGTGAAGCACAAGGCGAGACTAGTGGCAAAAGGGTACGTTCAACGACAAGGCATAGACTTTGATGAAGTTTTTGCCCCTGTTGCTCGGCTAGAGAAAGTACGTTTGCTGATCTCTATTGCGGCACATAAAGGATGGGAGGTGCATCATATGGATGTAAAGTCGGCCTTCCTCAACGGTGATTTGGAAGAAGAAGTGTATGTTATTCAACCGCC
>QAOC01035854.1:0-11068 GCA_003255005.1 Begonia fuchsioides | reverse complement strand
GAATCGAATCAACCCTAGACGAATTCTAATTCCACAAAAGGTCTTCTCATCTAACGGTTTGGTAAAAATGTCTGCTAATTGATCACTCGAGTTTACAAATTCTAAGATAATATCTCCTCTTTGCACATGATCTTTGATAAAGTGATACCTAATTTCAATGTGCTTTGTTCTAGAGTGAAGAATAAGATTCTTAGAGATATTTATAGCACTTGTATTGTCACATTTGATAGGAATCTTAGTAAATATGAGATTGTAGTCCTCTAAAGTTTACTTCATCCAAAGCATTTGAGCACAACAACTACCGGCGGCGATATTTCGGCAGAACATTGTGGTGCTTAAATAGGCACAAAACAAATCCTAGAAAATGGTAACAAATTCCAAAATATCCTAAGCACCACAATGTAACTTTTCAATGGAGAATTCAAATTTATGAAAATTGAAGCTTATGTTTTTTGGTGAGATAATTTCTCTTCTTTAGTTCTTACAGAAGAACTTGATTTTCTTTAAGTGTTTGCTTGAAAAGATCGAACTTGATAGCTTTTGGTTCAATCAATGAGTTGGATTCGGGCCAAGCTACTTTTTGATAACTACGGTTCCATCGAATTCATCGACCGGGGTCTAGTTCCTTCTTTTCTTTTATTCTTGAATCTCAAGTCTTCCCGTGATTATTCCGCTTTGTTTCGGGTTTTGGACTCTCTAAAATCCATAGTTCGCATCATTGTATCTATGGAAAGAAGAGTTTCCCCTTTTTCAACAAAGGAAAGCAGTAGCAGTGCCTATGATACTGCTTTACATACATGCATATTTTTTTTCCTTAATCACTTGCAAAAATGGGAGGCTCTATCGACTACATAGCAGGTATTGACAGAGCTCGACTCCTTGGAGCTTTTTTCGGAGGAATCCTTATGTCAGGTACAATCGTCCACAAATAGCAAAGAAATATTGTGGACCAGGAATTAATCTCTCTGTAGAGGGTCCTAGATGCCCGAATGTAGAATCAAAACGTAAAGATACAATAGAATCAAATAAACTAAAAGGTTTGCAATGAGACTCGCTCCTTTGACATGCCTAAAGTAGAAAACTAGAAACATGTTGGTTGCATAAAGTCAAGACTCTTTTTAAAATTGGAAAAGCTGGATGACGTAGATGCCAGACTATGGGGTTTGCGGCAGATTCGGGAGCAACATAAGTAGACTACCGAGCATGCACAGTATAGGATGAAGAAATGGTGTTCGATGCAAACCATTATTCAAGTACCGTGAGTAGAATTTGACGGGTGATCCGATCCTTAATGAAAAAACAATCTCTATGAAATTCACCAAAGACAAAATTCTCGACAAAGTCAAGTTATACTAAGTAACCGAAGTATAGAATCTAACCAAGCTTTTTAGAGGATGTGGGAAGAACAAAATGACCTAAATTGTGAATACGAATAAATGTACCATTCGTTACCAGCACTTCTCCACGCTGGTTACACGATACATCAACTGATAAACGTCACTTGACATCTCTCTCTCCATTTTTGGCTCCACCACAATGTTCATTGCATTCGAGAAGAGCTATGCCGGCCCGAATTTGACCTGGTTTCAGGCGAGGGAGAAAGAGAGAGCAGTCAAAGTAAATGTTTTGATGATCATAGAGTCGACTAGTCGTAGCAAAAATAGAGAAGAAATAGAAGCATGTATGGAAGAAACGAACACCCATAGCTTTGTAAAGCAGTTCATGGCGGTAGGCAACCGAGTTTTTGCACTTGGTGCAGCTGAAATTAGACTCGCCGTCGAAAGTCCCTGTGATTTGACTATCGATTCAACCACAGAACCCAACCAAGAAGTTTTAAAGGTCATGAAATGAACTGAGCCATTGTTTAAGGTTGTTGGTTGGGAAGCTGCTTTCGTGATGACTCGATGGAGGGAGAAAATACAGAATAGCAATAGAGGGGAGTTTGTGGCCTGTTGAAATTGGCCCATTCTTTGATAATGGGCCATTCAGGCCCATGTTTGTTTCTTCGCCCTAGCCTGTCAGTATCAGAAAGAATCAGTCCAGGAGAAGGAAGAGAGTTGTACAGAAAAATCTGAAGAAGAGAGAGCGTCTTCTTCACTAGCTCTTCTTTGCCTTTCCTCATGTCGGACTCTTACTGGAGGTACAGTGATCCACGCCCGCCCCAGCCCTCGTCTCTCACCCCCATCGTCGGCAAAAGACCTAGGGAAGATTATGGTATGTTAGCAAGCAAAGTTCTAGTTTTTTCTTTCATTTCCTGCTTCAACTTTGTCTCTTCCCTGTTCCTGGCTCATTCCGGGATTATTTCTCCTGTTTTTTGTTTTGTTTTTTGGTATCCTGCAGTTGGGCTTCTGAGCGATTCGAAAAGGAAGTTGCGAGCTGTTATTTTGGTTAAAGTCTCTTTCTGGTTTTGCTGCTTGGCGTGATATGTTTTTGAATTGTAGATACTTTGATGACGATAGCGCAAGTGAATGTACTTGACTTGAGTGTATAAGCACTTTTTTTTTCTATTGATATTAAAAGCTAGGAATTCGAGTTCAGTTTTCCACCCTAAATCTACTCTCTGGCTAGAAACCAAGCAAGGAGAGGTGAAATTTTCTCTCTCCCCATTGGTGAGATGGGAGTGTCATTACTTTGCAAGCTTCAATTGAAGTTTGGATGTACTGATCATCTTCTTCGATCTATGTTCAATATTAGGTTTCAGAGTGGCTGTTTCCTTCTTTTTGATGTAGACGACTGAATTTTCAATTTTCATTCAACTGACATTGTCATTAAACTGCCGTGATTCTATGTGCGTTTAAAATTATTTCCAATCTATTGTTCTACGATTTATGATTTTCGAGTTTCATGGGAAATAATGCTTATTTCTGCCTTCTCTTTATGACTCACATTGCTTAATATATTTGGTTGATCATGTAGATGCCACAAGTGGACATGAGTTAACTGGCTATTATACCCGTGAAGAAGATAGAGGCGCCATGCTCGGAATTAGGGACACAGATTCAATAACTGCATCCTACGATCGATATTTACGTGGTTCGGTAAGGATGTTACTGCAAAATTCAACCCCACATTCTGTATTTGGTTTTAAATTGAAAATTGATGGCCTAGCAATGGTCTGACCTTTCAGCAAATGTCATCCTATGGTGTGGGACAATCTGTTCGATCTGCAACAGGAGGAGTGCCTGTTGATGATCCACGGATTGTTGGAATGGGAACTGTCGATCCAGGAGTAAACATGAAGGATCGACCTATGGGATTTGGTGGTGGAAGAGCTGAGCTTCCCCTTCCTCCAGATGCAACTAGTACATTATTTGTCGAAGGCTTGCCTTCCAATTGCACGCGACGAGAAGTAGCTCGTATCCTTTGTTGACTTCCGCTGTCTGACATTCCAATTCAGATCTCTATCCTGAATTTATTATGCATGTATATGATACCGAATCATTGTTCTTTTACTTCGATCTGTAGATATATTTCGCCCTTTTGTTGGATACAAAGAAGTGAGGCTTGTTAACAAAGATTCAAGAGTTGTAAGTTTTACTGACTAGACACTTTTTTAATTGTATTAAAATCAATGTTTCTTGTAACGTATTATTGTTATTCATGTGTGCAGCCTGGAAGGGATCCGCTGGTGCTTTGTTTTGTTGATTTTGTCAGTCCTGCTCATGCAGCTACTGCGTTGGATGCCTTACAAGGTGTTCTTTTTTCCTACTATTATGGAGACCTTTGGGTCTATAATTTTTTGCTCTTATTCTGATGACAGTTTCTTTTAATTTTCTTTTCTTGGCTCATGTGGGATAAAAGAGAATATGGGTGATATTCTAATACTGGCCCCTGATTAAGATATTCTATTTATTTTTTGGAGTTCGGAATTACCTTATCTAGTTTTAAGATAGTTTTGATGTTGCCTGTTTTGTGTAGAATAGTAAGAAGGTGGTGCTACCATTCAAGTTAGACATAGGTTTTCTTTTTCAAATCTTTTGCTGCTTATTTTTGTTATATTGATCCATGGGCGTCATTTATTGGGTGAATAAATCAAATAAGTTCACCCTTGAATTTGGCTTTTTCTTTTTGTGAAACCAAAATGTTTCTAGCTTGATGGCTTCTTGAATATACAAAATTTTCTTGGACTAATTCACTAGATCACGCAGCTATGACACCGAAGTTGTATATCTTGAGGTCAAATTATAACCATTTGGAAGCGTTAGTCTTCATTTTTATTGAACAAATAGAAGACTTTGATTAGCTATATATTTGCTACAATCTTAAGCGCTTTCATAACTAAACCCATAAAGCTAAAGCCATTGCAGGACTGCTTCCCTAGTTTGAGTGAGTAAGATGGAGGAACTAGACGTCTGATATTTGAAACCAATCATCATATTGATCCTTCATGCTTTATCAGTAAAATAATGACTCTCATCATTTTCACGTGTTGCTATGGCATGAATTGGTGAAGCTCGATTTTGCAGGTTATCCGTTCGACGAGGATGATCGAGACTCGGTCAGTTTACGATTGCAATTTGCTCGGAACCCTGGTGCTAGAGCTGGTGGTGGGCATCGGGGAAAGCGCTGAGTGATCCGATTTTCAGGTGACGACCAGTTATTCCAATCCTCTCCATGCTTTATTTCAGAAGTCCATTTCAATTACACGCCTTCCTTATGTGCAGGGTCGGATGGAATCAGACGACACGAGAGGCTAACAGCGCCTAGTTAGATCGACTCATTTATTTTAGTAACTCTTAGATGGTGGTTCAGAGATATCAAGTTTGGTTGTGTATGCATGAGTTGCGTGGGGTTAAGTGGATTTAAATGAAATTGCTTCAGGTGGTACTAGGATTTGTTCGGCGTTGCGGATCTGGTTGATCACAGATCGGATGCACGAACGATTGGAAGTGGTGTCGCGGAAGGACATGAGAATGTAATTTTGATGTTTCTTCTTTTCCTATTCCCTTCTCTTCTGCCCAGTTCTTCGCCGTGTTAGTTCTTTTTTCTGTTTAAGATCAAAATATCATATAGTAAACCAAGAAGCAAGTGGAAAAGCGGTGGCCATGGAAGCACTAAACTTGAATCGCCGCGGCCATGGATTGAGGAAGAGAGATAAAAGTGATCCTTTAAATATTATCTAATTGGGTGAAAAAAAATACTGAATTTGAAGCGCAGCCTCCTGCTTAGTACTTAACTATCTGCCTGTCACATTAGTGAAAAGTTGGTATATTTTAAATGATTGCATACTTTATTATAAATTTTTAATTACTAAAATTTATATAATTTCTCCAAATTGAAGGATGAACTTTTCTAATATTTTGTTTCACATTTGAAAAATTAATTTGAAAAAAATGAATATTATTTTGTACGTGTTTGTACGATTTTAGTAAAATATATATATTATTAAAAAATACTCTTATAAATTATTTTGTGTAACGTGTACGTGCATAGCAAATGGAGATCAATAGTTTTGAAAAAAGGAGATAAATAAATATTTAGTTTTGTTCCAAATTTCTTAATTTTGTATTTGGAAAATCAAAAAATTAGGATCAAATCTAACGAATCAAGGGAGAATATTTCTGCCCGCACGGGCTTAGCTCAGTAGCCAAGTTGTGGTAGATTTGGTATAAGGTCCACGGTTCGAAGTCTGCGCTGCCACAGCGTGGGAGTTTAATCCTCCAATGTTGAGGTTGCTACTTGTGGTATCAGGCACGGGCCTCCTATCTCTGGGCCACTGAGTCACCGTGATTTAATCTCCTCACAAACTATCGGGCCGGAGTGTGAGGGTCCCGGGGCGAGGAATTTCGCTTTTGTATAAGGGAGAATATTTCTACCATCTAATTCGCCGCAGATTTCGATTTGTTTGAATATGAATTCTCTCTCTAAATCTTCCACTCCTACTCTGATTTCACTTGATCGGCCTTTTTATATAGCGCTTGGTTTTCATTCTCACAAATCCTTCTTTCCCCAGTCGCTTCTTCTTCTTCTTCTAGCGCAGTCGAGAAGGAGCCCCAATCTCTGCTCTTTGCGATTAGATCTGCGGCGACAGAAACAGGGGGAGCCGGGGTGTGCTCTGAGTTCACAATGGCGGACATTGCTGAGACGAATAACGAGAGCGAGAACGAAGAATGTGCGATCAAGCAAGTGGACATAACAGTGCCTAAAACCGACGACGACTCTTTGCCGGTGTTGACCTTCAGAATGTGGGTTTTGGGCGTTGGATCGTGCGTGATATTGTCATTCGTGAACCAGTTTTTCTGGTACAGAACGCAGCCGCTGTCGCTTACGTCGATATCTGCCCAGATCGCGGTGGTCCCTCTCGGTCACTTAATGGCCAAGACGCTGCCTACACGCCTCTTTTTCCAGGGGACGAGGTGGGAGTTCACTATGAATCCCGGCCCCTTTAATGTGAAGGAGCATGTTATGATCACCATATTCGCTAACTCCGGCGCCGGCAGCGTTTACGCCACCCATATTTTGACCGCCGTTAAGCTTCTTTACAAGAGGCAACTCACCATCATTCCAGCCTTTCTTGTGATGTTTACCACTCAGGTCCGTCTAGTGCTTCCCCTCCTTTTTACTGTCTGCAACTTTGCATGATTCAGGATGGATAAAGAACGGACTTTTCCACTCCAATCTGGGTGTTATCATCGTTTTCTTTAATTACCTGATAAATCAACGTTAAAAGTTTCGATCTTTTCATGTTTTTGGTTCAGGTGTTGGGTTTTGGGTGGGCTGGAATATTCAGGAAGTTCCTGGTGGAGCCGGGGGAGATGTGGTGGCCGTCAAACCTGGTCCAGGTCTCATTGTTCAGGGCTCTTCACGAGAAGGAACAGAGGCTCAAAGGCGGCACCACCCGAACTCAATTCTTCCTCCTGGCTATGATCTGCAGCTTCGCTTACTACGCCCTCCCCGGCTATCTCTTTACCATGTTGACTACCTTCTCCTGGGTCTGCTGGTTCGCTCCGAAGTCTGTTCTCGTGAACCAACTGGGTTCCGGCATGGAGGGCCTCGGCCTCGGCGCATTCGGCGTCGATTGGGCCACGATCTCCTCTTACTTGGGCAGTCCTTTGGCCAGCCCCTGGTTCGCCACCGCCAACATCGCCGTCGGATTCTTCCTCGTCATGTATGTGATGACCCCCTTCACTTACTGGCTCAACATCTACCAAGCCAAGAATTTCCCCATTTTTTCGAGCTCGCTTTTCACCTCCAATGGCTCGGAGTACAACATTTTGAGCATCATCAACTCCGACTTCCATCTCGACCGCCCCGCTTACGCAAAACTGGGACCAGTCCATCTCAGCACCTTCTTTGCCATGACATACGGGCTTGGATTCGCCACTCTCTCGGCTACTCTGGTTCACGTTCTTCTCTTTAATGGAGGGTACGCAGTTCGCTCAGCCCCACCACATTCTTAACCCGCAGCTTCTACTTTGGCTAACGTGTTTGTTTGATTGCAGTGAGCTGTGGAAGCAGACCAGAGGCGCATTCGGAGGACATAAGAAGACAGATATCCACGCACGGCTGATGAAGCGTTACAGACAAGTCCCCACCTGGTGGTTCCTCGTCCTTCTCGTTTTGAACATCGCTCTCACCATCTTCTCCTGCGCGCATTATCAAGAATCACTTCAGTTACCTTGGTGGGGCGTTCTCTTAGCTTGTGCAATTGCCTTTATATTCACTCTCCCAATCGGCATCATCACTGCTACCACAAATCAGGTAAATCTGCAAATTAAGCTTGATCAAAGTTGAAACCTTTTGTTCTGGTCGTAAAAATTGACAAAATTGCAGCAACCCGGTCTGAACATTATAACGGAGTATGTCATCGGGTACTTGTATCCGGAGCGCCCCGTCGCTAACATGTGCTTCAAAGTGTACGGATACATCAGCATGACTCAGGCTCTAACGTTTCTGGCTGACTTCAAGCTCGGCCACTACATGAAGATTCCTCCCAGAAGCATGTTCATGGCCCAGGTGAGGCAGATTTCGAGTCTTTTAATGTGTGTTTTTGGGAGGGACGTCAACCTCAACGTGGAAGATTTTATGATATTTGCAGGTGGTTGGAACTGTTGTTGCAGTAGTTGTGTACCTAGCAACTGCGTGGTGGCTAATGGAGTCGATCCCCAATCTCTGCGACGTCGACCATTTACCGGCTAACAGCCAGTGGACGTGCCCGATGGATAGAGTGTTTTTCGACGCCTCCGTGATATGGGGACTGGTGGGGCCGCGTAGAATCTTCGGAGACCTCGGAGAATACGGAGCGGTGAACTGGTTCTTTTTGGGAGGAGCCATTGCTCCTCTGCTGGTGTGGATCGCGTCCAAAGTCTTCCCCCAACACAAATGGATCAGCCTCATCCACATGCCGGTCCTGTTGGGCTCTACTTCGATGATGCCCCCGGCCAGCGCCGTCAACTTCACCAGCTGGCTGATCGTGGCCTTCATCTTCGGCCACGTTCTGTACAAGTACCGGACGAACTGGTGGAAGCGGTGCAACTACGTGCTGTCGGGTGGGCTCGACGCAGGGACGGCGTTCATGACGATCCTCATATTCTTGGCGTTGGGATCCAACTACATAAGCCTGGAGTGGTGGGGGAACAGCGCTGGTGGTTGTCCTTTGGCGGCCTGCCCCACTGCTAGCGGCGTGGTGGTCGACGGTTGCCCTGCTGTCCTATAGGCTGCTGCAATGATCCATCAAAGAGATTTTTCTTTCGATTGAAACTATAGTTTTAGACTTTATTAGTTGATTAGTTTAATTTAGATTTATTTAATGGCGCAAGACGATTGGTTTAATCATGTTTTGGTTGAATACGAACTTAGTTTTCTCATTTGAAAATTTCTAGTAACTAAGACCTATCCAAGGCACAATTTTCTCCTCTTCGACATATGACAAGGGTCGCTTTATTCACATCACACTTGAATAACTATAATACAAATGCGCAACTCCAACAAAATATCGAACTTCTTCTTCTCAAAATTGAAAATTTTCACAAATTCGTTAACTCTCAACTTTGGATGAATACAAACTTATTTTGAAAACCTTCGACATCGTTCTTGTACAAATGGTTGAAAAATCTTAGAGGCATCAAAATTTATGCATAAAATCCTTCTAAAAAATCACGATCATGTGAAAATGGTAAGTTTGTTGATTACCTCTAGCTTTGTTTATTACCCTCGATTTCTTTGAATTTTAGAACTCTATGGTCGTTGACAATGGTACAGAACAGACGGAGCCAAAGCGTGACAGTTGTGGCTTCTTCATTTTGTCTGCTTTTGCCAACTCCAAACTGAGCAAGAAACTCTCTGGCTCTGGCTCGGCAAAGTGTTTGCAACAAGGTATGATGTCCTATTGTGCAACAATGGATACAATACTTGGGTGAAGACTTTTCTGTTTCTATCCGAGAGCTTCACCTCTTTAACCAAATCTTTGGAGACGTCAACTTCAATCAACACTCTTGCATATCCAATACGACCCAAAGTTTTAGTGTGCATATTCGTCATGATGGGCTTCCCAATATTACAAGAGATTTTGCTTAAAGCTTAGTCGCTCCAACACTCTAATATAAGGTTATGAAACAAAACCCAAATTGGGACTGTTTTGATTTCGTTAACACCAAAGCTAAACCAATCTGGCATAGCCTTGAGCAAAAGTGATCAGCCATATATTGTATTGGGGCCACCACTTAAAACATTTTCACAGTTTAGGACCGATTGGAAAATGAAAGTTATCCAACCGTTTGTGTTGGGGATCACCTTCACCGAGACTTTCCAAGAATTTACCAAGCGTTTGAGCCATTTTTTACCCGGATGTCTAGAGGGGAAGTAACTGACTAGACCATAACTTAAGGATTTCTTGACATCAAGTAGTGCATTTGGGCTGAATTGGATGATCTCATCCTCAGTCAGAGCGAAGGCTAACTGATGTCCAGGGCCTACTATTCTACTGGTTTTTACCAGAGAAAGTCTACGTTTACTCGCTTAGCCTATATCCTTATTCTACACCCTGACGTGGCGCTTACATGTAAATTTCACCTAATTCAACATATGTTAAATTGAATTTGACGTTGTTGGCTATTTTCTATAATACCCCAGGACAATACACTTATTTTTACCTTCCCGCCCTATCACGTCACATTAATCGCTATCCAGTAATCATTGATATACCGGCAACCGATCAGAAGTGATGTACTTTCAATCGGTAATTTATTATTTTAGTTAGATTATGTTGCCCAGTAATTAAAAAATCTTGTGTTTTTTATCTTTAAACCCCGATTCGGGGTCCCCGTTTGAATCTAAATGTCCCCAAATCGGGGTTCGAAGTCCCCGTTTCATGAAAAATCGACGAACGGGGACTTCCAACCCCGATTCGGGGTTCGAAGTCCCCGTTCGTTTGAAGTTCAATAAGCGGTCGACACCTTTTATCGGTCGACCCCTTTAAGAATCGGTCGACCCCTTGTATGGTGCAAAACGCAGCACCAACGACAATAACAAATTTCACATGTTGAGGTTTGGAATGTTTAGTGATCGGGTAATTTTGGTTTTATTTATTAACTCTGTTAACTTCCTGCAACAGGATTTAAATCGCCAAGATATAGAAAGAGATACAGTTGACATGAAATCTAATACATTAGAGCACTTGGAAGAAATTGAAGAATCATATATAGTTCAGCTGCAATATGAAAAGAATAAGAATACTAGTGACGAGGATAAGTTGAATAGTATATTGACAGATGAGATTCAAGCGCCTCAAGTTGGAATGATTTTTCAGACTAGGGATGAAATGCTGAATTTTTATGTGAAGTATGGAAATTTTGTTGGATTTCCCATATTGACCCGAAGTTCCGTCAAAGGAGATGATGGAAATGTCAGATGGGTCACTTATGCATGTGCTTGTCCAGGCATCCCACAATCAAAATCCAAAAATACTTTGAGCATGCATCCAATTGCACGAACGGATTGTAAAGCAAAGATTCGAGCTGCTATATCTCCCGATGGGACGTGGCGGGTGACTATTGTCATACTCGACCATAATCATGGCTTAAGTCCTCAGAAATTGCGATATTTTAAGCGTAACAGAGTAATGAACTCA
>QAOC01035806.1:2210-28541 GCA_003255005.1 Begonia fuchsioides | reverse complement strand
CATGGTCAAGCGGTCGACACCTTCAAGTTTGGTCGACATAATAGACGAGCGGTCGACATAGCATAACTTTCGGGAATTCATTATATCGACATAAGTCGACTTATGTCGACATAAGTTGGATAAGTCAGCAAAATCAGCAGAATTCTGATTGGTGGACATAAAAGGAAAATTGATTTTAATTGATAAAGGGCTTGAAGTGGGTCTTGGCTGGCATTTCTCCCTCCCAACCACGATCTCCTTCCCCCTTTTTCTCCCTAGGGTTCGTGCTCTAAATAAAAGGAGGGTGAGATTGAGATAGAGAAAGAGTTTTGTGAGGAAAAAAAAGAGTGAGAAAGTGAATGCTTCAAGAGAAGTGAAGTGAAGAGCTTTGGTATTTCGTGGAGGCTGAAGATCAAGGTATTTTCATATCCTTTAAAGTTATTGTAGGTTCAATAATGATAAAAGGATGATGTTGGCTGGATTGATGGATAAAAATGAAGGATTTCAAGTAGAATGTTAGAAAATTAGTTGATCCTATGGAAGGTTAGGGTTTTTGAGATTCGATCATATTGTAGCACGAATTTGAGTTTATAACCTTCATGAGAGTTAAAGTAGACTCTTAGTGAAATTCATAGCCGTTTGAATCACTCAAATTGGAGCTTTGTAGACAAAGTTATGAATGTTACAAGTTAGTAAATGGAAACTGGAATAGCACCGGTCGACATATTATCAACCGGTCGACACAAAATAACTCTCTGTAAATGGTTCGATCGACCGCTTGACCAAGCAGTCAACATATTATGCTAAGTTATGTCGACACATATAGGTTTATGTCGACCTAATCACTGTTCAAACTGTGAATGCCTTCTATTTTGTCCACGTAAGTCAACATACGTTAGTTTTCTGAATTGGGTGTCTTCTAAGAAGTTATAGTAGACTCCTTAAGGAACAATTTGACTTCTTAAGTATCACAAATGGATCAATATAGAGGGAGTTATGAATTTTGGAAGTTATAGTGAAAATAGTTACTCATGGTGTAAAACTTATTCGAATGGTTTGACAATATAGGTTCTCAAGCTTCTAGTGTGCATTGCCAAGTTGAAACCAAAGACATCAGAACTCAAGGTAAGTATGTGTTGTATGTTTTTGGCCTATTAGAGGTCTACATTGCAAAGGTTACGTATTTTATGACTTTTAATTGATGGCACCAATTTCAAATCATTTGAGGATTTGTTGTGTGCCTTGTATTGATTGATTGATAAGTTTTATGAGCTTTCTTTATGGAGATGTTTATATGACTTTTAATGGCTTAGTGTAGATGTTCTTGTATTAAGGATATGATTGCATGTTATATGTTATGTACAACATGCATCATGCATCATGTTTTCTACGAATGAATTTTTATGCATGAAAACTACGAATTATGATGAGTAAATCATAGGGGGATGGCGGATTGAGTGTTAGGTTGCCCACGGGGGTCTTTGATGTCTACATTCATCCCCGCAATATCTCTATTGATTCAATGAAGATACGTAAGATGTAGGAGGATAAAGACGCCCTCGACAATGGTTATGGGTCTAGTGCTACCGTGAGCTCAATGGAGTTGTGCGGTAGGTCGTTATCTCCTAACGATGTATGTAACTCCTAAGATCAAGTTTTGTGGATGGTCGTCATATGGGGGGCGGATCCACACCATTAAAATGAAATGTTTTGCATTGTTTTCAAATCATGTCATGTAATGCATCATTCATGTTTTATTTACACTACTTACTGAGCTTTAAGCTCATTAGTTAGACTTTGCAATGTAGGTGAGGATTTGAATGTTGAAGAAATTTTACATGATGATTGATCAAAGAAAGAGGAGGAGAGCGTCTACCGTGAAGCCTTGCCGTTGTTAAGCGAGATTTTGACCGGTGGAGTAAGCTCACTAAAATACATGTATTTTGAAAAGGATTTATAAAATGGTTATTTTGAACTACAAATATGTAACGTTTGTACAGTTTTATATTTACAAAATGTGACTTATGTTTAACGACTTATGAACGTATGATCTGAAAAAGGTTAGCTTCCGCTATGTATGTACAAATATATATGTATAGATTTGATAAAAGAATTTTCAATGAAAAGCTTTTTATGTTAAAAAAAAAAACGGGATGTTACACGCCCGGCACCCAACCTCATGACCACGATCCGACGACCCACGAAACATTTATCGTCGGCCTTGCCGAAGTCCACTAGGGCTTCGGCCCAAGAGAATAAGTGACCGACATGGGAGAACGCACGATCCAAGTTACATGGATCGAGGGCTCACCCATGGGCCTTAGTTTCGGTCACATTTAGTTTTCTTTATTTTAGCCAGCAATTATCCTTAGAAAAGGAAGAGAAGCCAGCCCAAAGAAGAGGAACGAAGACCCATAGGCGAAGGCCCACGAAGGACCACCTCGGCCGAACATTGACCGGCCCACGGTCAAGCCTCGGCCCACTAGAAGACCTTGACTAAATTACATCGGCCACTTTACTTAAATCTTTAAGTAATCTGGTTATTTGGTCAAGGAAAATATAAGGTTTAAGTTTGACACGGACAAATCTCAAGATGTTCGAAGAGTATCCACCTGGCGCACATAAAAACTGACCATTGGACCATCGGAGAAACAAAGGGGATTTTCATCCATATAATCTATGCTAAAGTTTCCATATTCATAGGAGAATCGTTGGACAATGATATTTCAAAATTAGCACGAGTGAATCCCAAGAAATCCGAGATAAGATCAACCGATCACGCATCCAACGGACAACCAAAGATCACCCTCGGTCAAGCACGACTTTCATGCAAATCCAGCCATGCTAAAGCTGCCATATTTGTAGGAGGATTGTTGGATAACAACCTTTTCAAAATGGCACGGACAAATCTCGTGATGACATGAAGATAAGGTCAAACCGCGCACACAAGAGCGTTCACCAACAACCGGCGAGCCACAAGGAATTTTCATCCATAAAGTACATGATTGTTGAATCTTCAGAGGATCTTCGAGCAACAACTTTCCACAATATCCTCGCGGATCTCACCATATCCGAGATCGGATCAACCACCGGTTCGGTCTTTTTCAAGTCGCCCATGCACATTCATGAACCATTGTCTGACAACCAAGTAACCAGACCACGTGACACTTTATGCAGACCACCGAGAAACTTTTAGAAGCCTCGGATCCAAATTGGCAAGAGACAATCGTTCATGGCTCGAAGATTATCCCACCGGGTACACCCTCTCGGTTAACCATGGTCACCTTCGGTCAAGACGCAAAACCAACCGTGCCAATCTTCATGAACCGAGCCTAAAGTCAACAAGAGACCTTCCGAAGCAATCTTAGGCGTTCAAGTCATCCAAGGGCTTAATTTATATTTCTTAGCTTTTTATCGTTTACGTTTTTAGTATTTAAGTGTAACACTTGCACTTGAATGAATGAGAGTGAATTTTAGAGTAAAATTTTGCATTGCACCTTCTTCCCGAAAGGTTTGAAGCTCTCTCTGACGTATACTTCTCCGGTGCGTAATATTCGGCCAAGAACGTCAACCTTTTGCAAGTACGATCGGTGCGTCACATCCGAGTGCGGGCGAGGTCTACCGAGAGGAACACTTTGATTGCTCAAGTGTTCAAATTGTCCAACCATCCCAACACCAAAACTCGCAAGAGTTTATCCATTCCATCCCACGAGCTTTCAACCCCTCCATTACCCAAAATTCACCTCCTTTTCCATCATCCGAGCCATTGCACTATTTACCCGAGCCATTCCACTTTTCATACAACCATTACCCATCATTCCCATCACAAAATGCTTCCGCAACCCAAATCCACAATTCACACAAGCCATTTTTCTGTTTGCCGCACGAACCACCAATTCGAGCCTCGTGTGCGCGCATTCTTCCGACCCCGGTGCGCCGACCCCCAAGGAAGGCACATCAGGCCCACATCTTAAGGTTTGCAGCATGGGGCAGAGCATAAACTTTGGACAACTGCCCAGCCAACGATCGCCATTACAGAGGCATTCGGAAGATGGAGCGGCCCAAGAGCATCCAACCCATGGTGGTTCATCCATGGCCATGTTTGGCCCCAACGGAAAGGAAGGCTGAATTTTATCTTCGTCCTTCATGGGAGCAGCATCTAGCAGCACATGGAAGTGCTCAACCATTAGCCCAAAAGATACAAGTGTTCAAGTCCATTTGATTATGGACATTCCATCATCGGTTTGGCCCATCTATTAGGTTTTTGGTTTTTCGTAGAAACCATGCAAGAAACTTGTCATCCATTTTATTTTTGTGCTAAATTACGTGGAACCAAGTGGGAAAGATTAGGGAACATTAAGGAATGGGGGTACACCATACCTAAGAGTTCCATCTCTCCTTGAAGTGTAGAAGTCAAAGGAGGGGCCCACTTGCCATGCTTTTAGGTTTGCTAGTTACTTTGAAATGTAAGTAGTAATTATTTTCTCCATTGAGCTAGTGGGAAGAAGGGTTTTATTCCTTTCTTCTCTGCATTTGGAAGATATAAAAGATTTGGAAAAATTGAAGTAGCTTTGAAGCTCTCAACCCACTTTTCTCACGGCTTCAAGGGATTTTGGTGAGTAATATTCAATCTTCTTTGTTGTCTTGGTGTTGGTGATTTAGCTAGGATCACTAAGCCTTTGTTCCAACCTTCCTCCTCACTTGATTAGGATTAAGGCAAGCTTGGAAGTACCATAGCCCTCACTCCATCCCATTTGTTTTCGGATCTTTTGTTGTTTGGTGTTTATTGTTGTTGTGGTTTCCTTACCGAGTGGATTTTGCCACTCCCGTGCCAACTAGTGTTTTCCATGTGCTAATTTTATGAAATTTGTTCTGTGAATTCATCCTTCGTGTCTTAAAATATTTGGTCTTTCATTGTGTCCCATGTTGCTTCCATTTAGGAGTTGTGCATTAATCTTTCCACTGTCTTTCACCCGAGTGCCTGAAGTCGGACCATATTGTCGACTGATTTTCAATCTCTCATATCGTTTAATCTATCCGTGCGTTTTTCCCCAAACAAATTGTAGTTTCCCTCCCCTTTTCTTGAAGTTGATTTCTGCCAATTTTCACGTTTCTAGACTTCCTACATTGGGAGTTGTGCAGAGGTCTTTCCCATACCTCTGTCAAAGCTGGTTTGTCTGTTTGTGTGACAGAAAGTAGACCCGTGCCATTTTAAGTTCTACACATGCTATCACTCTGATTTTTGGACCAAGCCTAGACGGTCCCTTAAAGTTTAAGTCCACCAAATATTAGCCCAAACGCACGTGTATATTTGTGGCCTTAACCAGTTTCCTCCCCTGTTTCTGCCAACCTTCTTTGTTCTCGGCAGATTGCTAATTTTCCTTTGTCCTCTATTCTCCCGACACCTCTCTTATGCCCGAGCGTGTCATTTTTTATCACGGCCAAGGGTCTATAAATACCACCCTTGGCACCTCTTTGTAGAATTTTTTTAGACGAGAGAAAATTCAGATTGCTTTGTGCATCTCTTTCTTGGCGATTTTATCCCAAGACTCGTATTTTCTCCGGTGAGTAATATCCGGCGATATTTTGAGAGTTTCCTTTGGTTTTTGCTTTCCTTTGAGCTAAGGGTCAGGTAGGCCTTGCTACACGTCTTCAGCCACTCCAAAGTGGACATTAGGGTAAGCGTGTAATTTACCATTTGCTCTTCTCTCTCTTACCAGAAATACTCCATACTCTCACCTGCATAACTCCTGATTCCCTTAAGCTTTGTATCTCAAATGTTGAGGTTAAGCTCTCCATTCTCCCTCCAAACATCCCTCCAAATCTCAGTTGTTAACTCAGTATGCAACTCGAGATCCATCTCTCTAAAATTCACCAATTTTTGGTAACTATTATGTTTCTGTTTTTTACCCGATTAGCTCAAATCGCTTCCCCCCATACTTGAAGTGTGTCACCTTTGAACCCTTAACCTTAATTCCACAAAACTTAGAACCTTAAAATGATTAACCCTGGAACCCCAAACCCAAAAACCCTGCAACATTGGAACCTAAACTTTCGAACCTTGAATCATGAACCTTAAAACCAAGAACCATGGTACCCTAGAACCCTAACCATTCAACCATTAACTCTGAATCATGGAACTCTGAACCTTAGAACCAAAGAACATTGTAACCTTGAACCAAGGAAACATGAATCATGATTCTTAAACCTTGAAACCCTGAACCATCGAACGTTTAACCTTGGAACCATGACCCGTAAACCTTAGAACCATAAAACCTAGAACCGTGGAACCTTGAAACCATTGAACCCTAAACCCTGAACCATGAACCTTTAAAACCTAGAACCCTTAACCCTGGAACCCTGGACTATAAAACCCTAAAACCCTAAATTCTGAACCCCGAACACTACTCGTTGAACCATGAACACTGGAACCCTAGAACCCTTGAACTTTAAATCCTAAACATTGGAACCATGGAACCATTAAAACCATGAAATGTAAACTATAAACCCTCAATCCTAGAACCCTGAATTTGTAACCCTGAACCTCGGAACTGTAGAACCTTCAAACTCTAGAACCGAAAACCTAGAACCCTTATACCTAAAATCTTGGACCATGAAACTCAAGAACTATAGAACCCTAGAACCCTTGAATACAAACCATTCAACCATTAACCGTGAATTCTAGAACCCTAAACCCTTAATGCTAAACCCTTAACCTTAAAACCTAAAACTTGAACATTAGATACCTTGAACCATATAACCTTGGATCCGGGAACTCTGAACCTTCCCTCAATCCTTATTCTTTGAACCCTAATCCATGAAACCATGATCCCCTTGATTCTAAATCCTTAATCCCTAAACTCTGAACCATGAACACTGAACCCATAAGCTGATAACCGTTAACCTTGAAGCACTAATTTGTGAACTGCGACCCTAGACCTTGGGACCCTAAACCCTGAAATGAGATTTCTAAATCATGGAACCCTAAAACCCTAAAACCCTGAACCCCTAACTCTAAACCTAAAACCCTAGAACCGTAAACACTAGAACCTTGAACCCTAGAACTCTAAAACAAGAGACCATAACTCAGAATATTTGAAATCTAAACTTTGGAACCCTAATTTGTGAACTCTAAACACTATAGACATGGAACACTATATTCAAAACATTGCAACCCTGAACCCTAAACTCTAAACCCTGTAACGTTGGAACCTTAAACTCTTAAACATGAACCCTGAAGAATGGAACCCTAAAACTTAAAACCTTAAACCTTGGAATCATGAACAAGGAGCCCTTAACCTTTGAGCCTCAAAACTTGGAACCATGGAACTATGAACCATGAAACCCTAAACCCATAAACAAAAGTTCCTTCAACCTTAAACTTAAAACTCTGAATCTAGAACCCTGAACCCCAGAACTCTAGAACTTTAAAACTCTAAACCCAAAACCCTAGAACTTTCAACCCTTAACAAAAGAAATCTGAACCATGAACTCTAAACCCTAAACCTTGAATCTTGAACCCTTAGACCCTTGAAGTCTTAATTCTCGAACACTGAACACTTGATCCCTAAACCTTAAACACTTGAATAATGAACCTTAAACTTTGAACCCTATAACGATTAAACTCTAGAACCATGAAGCATATTCACTAAACTCTCGAACCTGAAATACGAATCCTTGAAACCCTTAGCCACAAACCCTCCCAAAAACCTTTGACCTTGAACATTGGAACCTTGAATCTAGAAACCTAGAAAACTGGTACCCTGAATCTTGGAACTCTGAACCATAGAATCCAGAACCTAAGTAAACCTAAAACAATTGAATCCTGAACTGTGAAACCCTTCATGCATAGAACCTTGAACCAAGAATCTTTAAACTTGGAATCTTGGAACTCTCAACCCTGAACCTTGGAATCCTGGAACTCTAAAACAATTGAATCTTGAACAATAAACCTTGAATCTAGAACCATGAACTTTGAAACCCTAAACAATAAAACCCTAAACCTTGGAACCATGGCTAGAACCATGAACTTTAAACCCTGAACCTTGAACCATTGAAGCTTGATACCTTGCAACCTCGAACCTTGGAGCCCTTAACCCTTAACCTTAAACCCTAAACCCTGGAACCTTGAAAGTTAGAACAATTAAAATTCAAAACAATATTTCTGGAACCCTAAACTCTAAACCCTAGAACACTGAACAAGTAATCTTGAACCCTAGATCCCTGAACCTTGAAACTCTTAATTCTAAACCCTAGAAACTCAGAACTCCACAACCCTGTAACCTTTATATCTTCAACCTTGTAATTGTTAACCCTAAACCCTAAACCTAGGAATCGTGAACCCTATAACCCTTAAACCCTAGAACACTTGAACCTTGGAACCCTAAACCTAGGAACCCTAAAACCTAATCAGAAAATTCTAGAACCGTGGAACCCTAGATTATTGAACCTTAAAACCCACAACCCTCAAACCTTAACAATAATACCTAGAACCTTGGAACTCTTGAACCTTAAATCTTGAACGCTCAAACCTTTAATCCTAAACACTAAACCTTAAATGTTGGAACATTGTACCCTTGAAATCATGAACCCTATCCCAAGAGCTTTGAACATTGAATTTTGGGACCCTAAACACTAAAGCCTTGAATGCTAAAACCCCAAACCCCGAACCCCGAACCCTTAACCTTTAATCCTTGATCTCTGGCCCATAAACCCAAGAACCCAAGAATCCTGAACACTTGAATCCTAAACTCTAAACCTAAACCCTAAACCCTAGAACTTTAAACCATAAACTGTAAAACCTAGAACCCTAAAACTAAAAACTCATAACCTTGAACCCTAAACCATAAAACACTGGAACCATCAAATTCCTTAACCCTTAACCCAAAACCCTAAACAATAAAACCATGGAACCATGATCTTGAACCTTAGAACCCTAAATCCTAAACCTTGAACCATGAAACCCTGAATACTTAATTGTAAACCTTGGATTCCTAAATTATGGACCGCTTAACCATGAACCTTGAACCTTGAACTCTCAAAACTTTGTATCTCAAACCATTAACCCTGAACACTAAACCTTGAATGCTAAGCCATGGAACCCTTGAACCCAAGAAGCATGGAACACTGAACCCTTAACCCTAGAACCCTAAACAAAGAACCTTGGAACCTTACCTTTGGACCCTAGAACCTCTTGAACCAACTCTGAAAATTTTACTGAACCCTAAACCCTAGAACCCTTAACCTAACCTTAAACCCTAAACCCTTGAACCTTTGAACCCAATACCTTAGATCCTTAGAACCCTAGAACCTTAACCCTGAAGCCTAGAACTCTGGAACTCTGGAACTCTGAAAACCTGAAACCTTAGAACTCTGAACCTTGAACCCTAAGACCCAAGAACCTTGAACCCTGAACCTTTAACCCTTGAATTTGAACCTTGAAAGTCTTAACTCCGAACCCTTGAACCTTGACCATAAACCCTCGAACCCAAAACTTTAGTTCGTAGAACCGTAGAACGCTTAACCATGGAGCCTGGCAACCTAGAACACTAGAACTTGAACACTAAATCCTAGAACCCTGAACCCTATAACCAAGAATCGTGAACCCAAGAACCCTGATCCTTGGAAGCCTAAACACTAAACCTTAAACCTAGACCCTTAAACCTTGAACCCTGTAAACCTAAAACCCAAAAGCTTGAATCTTTAAACCCTTGACCCTTAACCCTGGACCCTAGAACCCTCAAATGATTTAATGGTAGAATTTTGTAACTGCAAACTTTAATCCTAAACCTCGAACCCTAAACCCTAAAACCAAATCCCTAAACCTTTAACATGGAAGATTAAACCTTGGAACCCAAAAACCTTGAACCTATACCTTAAAACCCTGAATGCTATAATCTTGGAACCTTCAACCTTGGAATCCTTAACTCTAAACCTTGAACCTTAGAATCTTGAACCTTGGAACTGTAACCCTAGATCTCAAAAACCTTGAATCTTGAACTCTCAACCCTTGAACACAAAACCCTAGAACCTAGAACCCTCGAACCTTGAACCCCGAACGCTCAACCTTAGAATCCCTAGAACCCCTAACCCTAAGTTGGGAACCATGAAACCCTTGAACCCTAGAATCGTAAACTTTGTACCATAAAGCCCTTAACTTTGAAACCTTGAAATCTGAACACTAAAATTGTGAACCAAGCCTATAAACTTGGAACCTTGAACCTTTAAACCATGAACCCTAAACCTTAAAACTTGAAACCCTAAATGTGACCATGAACTTTGAAACCCTAGAACCCTAAAACACTTCAACCCTAAACCTTTAACAATAAATCCTAAACATTGAACTTTAAAACCCTGAACCATAAAACCTTAAAATGTACACACTTTAACCTTGGAACCCTGAAACCTAAACCCTTTAATTTTGGAACACTAAACCCATAACCTTGAAACTTGAAACCCTAAACCCTAGGACCCTTAAACTAGAACTCTGGAACCCTAGAACCCAAAAAATCTTTGAACCCTGATCCCTGAATATTGGAACCCTAAACACGAGAACCCAAAAACCTTTGAGCCTGAGAACCCAAAAGCCCTTTGATGTGCCCGAGGACTCCCACCCACCGGAAGGCATGGTGACCCACAGCCGTGCAAGACGTCTTTCTAATGTGTTTGTTGATTTTGCAGGCACATTATTACCTCCAAGAGGTCTCTTGGATGCTCCCACTTCTAATGATAAAGATCTCCCCAAGCATTGCCTACAATGGGAGCATGAAATGAGGGAGACAACCACCGAAGTACCAAGAGCTCCTCCGTCCGAGGCATCCCACACGAAGGTACACCAAGCCGAGGCCTAGTGGATTCCTCTTCATTCTAACAAGAGGATATCATAGCAAGGGGAGGGCTGTTTGGTCATCACGTGATCATGGAAATATATATATATTTGAAGTAGTTTGAAGTTGTAACCAATTTTGGGTTGAAGCTTTGTTAAGTGTTGGTTCGGTTTGGACCAATTCAAGTCCCTTCTTGTTGGGACATAGGGAAAACCTATTTTCCCAAGTGAATTTTGTGATTTTGTGGTCAACTTAGACGTGGGATAGAGTCAAGGGCTGATGGAGTGGGAGGTAAGTTGATGGTGGGCCCTTTGTCCACCAAACTCCTACTATTTCCACTCATTTAGTCCCTAATTTAGGCTAGTGTCTAAATTTGTCTTTTGTTGAAAGTTGGGAGGGTATGAAACTCTACTCCCACGTATTGTAATGGCAGAAAAGAATTGGACAAATTTGAAGAAGCTTGAAGCTCTCAAACCCCCCCTCTTTTCTCTCGGCAATTTGGAGCTTTGGTGAGTAATATCCATAGTTCTATTTTGTTAAGGGTGTTGGTGTCTTGCTAGGGCCACTAAACCATATTCCAGCCTTTCTCCTCTCTTGTTTGGATCAAGGTAAGCCTGAAAATCCCATAGCCTTCCTTTCGTTGTGTGTGTTTTGGATGTTTGTTGTTGTGTGTTGGTTGCTGCCAATTTTAGTCTCTCCCGGGTGCATCTTGTGTCCCAAAAGTTTCACCCATGCCATATTCTGTTTTCCTTCGTGCTAAAATCCTCAATTTTTGGTTGTGAGTTCCTCATACGTGCCTTGAAATTCTTGGCCATTCACTTCGTTCTCAGTTCCTTCAAATTAAATGAGGTGCATGCCTGTTTCTCCTACCATTCTCCCGAACCACTGAAATTGAGCAGTTCTGTCGACAAAATTTCACTCCGTGATAACTTGCAATCTACCCAAGAATTTTCCCCTTAAACCTAGCCAATTTCTTCCCCTTTCTTGGAGGAGGGTTTATGCCAAGTTTCCCCTTCTCAGGTCATCAGCCTTGGGAGTTGTGCAGAGATTAATCTTACCTACTTCACTGCCAAAAACGTGTGTGTTGTCTGCTTGAGTTTCTGAAAAGGCCCTGTGCCATTTTAATTTCTTCACGTGCGTTTAGTATGAAATTTGGACTAGTTGGATTTTAATCTTTGAACTCAATATCCTCTAAATCTTCGGCTTATATCCCGTATGCATTTAAAGTTGTGACAGTGCCAAAACCCTCCCTTGTTCTTGGATTTTCTTCCCGGGTAGGCCTTTGGCCGTGGCTGTTTGTGGTGTTCTCTCCTAATTCCGACTCCTTCGCAATTTCGGAGTGTGTAATTTGGTATAAGAGCACAGCTCTTTCTTCCTTCTTCCCTACTATTAAAGCTTCAATTCCATTATTTTTAATGGCACACAAAAGTGGTGGCATGACCACTAGGAGTGGAGCTGTTTCGCAGCCTAGCCGAGACCTCCCTTCAACAAGTGAACCACCTCCACCCTTAGCATCATCCGAAGAACGTGAGCCCGATTTTCAGAGCAAAATAGATGGCATTAACCAAAGATTTGACATGCTCTTGCAAAGAATGGAGACTCCAAATCTTCCTAGACTGCCTCCCCCGGTTACTCCCGGAAGAAGAGCCGGAGGTGCTCGAGGCTGGTTATATGATGTGGAAGACTCGGACGATGAATTTGAGCCACGAGATAGACAACCCCGTGAGGATGACTTACGGCATTTAAAGGTGAGCATTCCACCTTGACACGCTCCAGAGGTGCGGAGGTGCCAGAAAAAGAGTGAAGATTGCAATCTGCCCGGAAGGACAGGGAGTAAGGCAGAATAGGGGAGTGCAACGCTTATTTCTCCAAACGCATACAGGTTTAGGTTATAAAACTCAGCCAACTTAAACTTAAGGGCGTGGACTAATTTTTGACCAGATTTGCAGCTTACAAGCACGTGCGGAACATTAAAATACAAGAAGACACTTTCAGATGCACAAGCAGACAAACAGGAAGAAAAACAGTGTAGGGGTGATGGGGAACTTCTACACAACTTCCAATGCAGGACTCTGGGATCGTGAAAATAAGCAGACAACAACTTTAATCAAATGGGAAGACAATGCAAGTGGTTTTATAGAAAGCACACAGGTAGGCTAAGAGTTATGCTGAATAGAAAATTAATGGGCAGAATTGCCCAATTTTAGGAGCTCGAGTAGGAAACAGTGGGAAGACACAAGCATAACTTTTAAAGGGACATGGCTATGGCTAAATGGAATGAACCATTGATTCAGGCCATGAAAGTGGGACTCACTGCTAGAAATTTGGGTGCTTTGCTCACAGGAAACAAAAATGGCAAGGAATGGACGGTTGGAGTTCAAAGTCCACTCGGGAAAGTTCAAAACAGCAAACAACTCAACTAGCACAAACAAATGTAAACGCAAGTGGAAGGTAGGCTATGGGGGTTCCAAACTTGCCTTTGATCCTAACAAGTGAGGAAGGGAGGTTGAAATATGGTTTAATGACCCTAGCAAGATCATCAACACCCAGACGAGAGAAGGTTGAGGATATTACTCACCAAAACCTTGAATTGCCGTGAGAAAGGAATGGAGATTGAGAGCACTTGGCTTTTGCAAATTTCTTCTATTCTTTTCTGCCTCTAAAAGACGTGGGAGAGGGGTTTTGATACCCACTCACCGATTACATAAAGAAAGAAAAATCAAAAAGAAAAGAAAAATAGGACTAATGAGTGTTTAGTAGGTGTTAGGTGGGATTGGGGCCCACCCAAGCTTCCTAAAAACACCACAAGACTCTAGACATATGGCCACGTCCAGACATCAGCCAAGAGAGAGGCCAAGTGGGGAATTAGGGTTTCCCTAAGATCCAACTAAATGGTCCATTGGTTTGGTTCTAACCGAACCAAAATCCCTCTCAAAGGCTTAAACCGGACCATCAAGGTTTACAACAAACAAGCCCAACATATTTATAATTTACAAATACAAAAATCAAACATCACTTGACCATCCCTTGGAAGACTTCATCTCCCCAAATGGTGATGCAATACGGTCTGCATTGTCCTTGAAACCGAGTGCAGTTATGTCCCGGGAGGCGAACTTGGCAAGGAAGATCTTGGATTTTTGGCTAACTCCTTCTCTTCTTTATACTTCCATTGTAAGCAATGTTTGGGGAGTTCTTGATCATGTTGTGAAGGAATATCTAGGAGCTCCAATGTAGGGAAAAATGTACCTGCAAAATCAACAAACATATTAGCTAAAAGTCTTGCACGGCTTCGAGTTGTTGCTCCTTCCGGTTGATGATGAGTCCCGGGCACATCACACCTTTTAATGGCTCTTGTGATGGAGACTCATTTTTTACTTGGGTAGATAAGGTGGATAAGGTTTTTGAGTGCTATAACTATTCAGAGAAGTCTAAATTACAACTAGTGGCCTTGGAACGTCATGGTTATGCTAGCTTATGGTGGGACAACTTGAGGTCTCAAAGGAGGCGTGATGACACGCTCCAAGAATGCGGAAGTGTCGGGATATGAGAAAGTAATGCAATCTGCCAATGTGAAGAATGACTAAAACCGAAACAGGGGATTGTGGCAGTTAGAACTCCAATTGCGTACAGGCTTTTGGGCTGAAATTTTGGGGACTTAGACTTTAGGGAAGGAACTAAGTTTGGTCTAGATTTAGGGTGAAATCACGTGTGGTTCATGAAATGGCACGGGGATACATTTAGAAGCACAAACAGACAAAATTACCAATTGGCAGAGCATTAGGTGGTAGAGACGACTGAACAACTCCCAATGTAGAGAGTCTGGGATCGTGAAAATAAGAAGACAACAACTTCAATCAAAGGGGAAGACAATGCAAGTGGTTTCACAGAAAACACATAGGTAGGCTAGGACTTATGCTGATAGAAAATTAATGGACAGAATTGCCAGATTGCTGGAGTTCGGAAGAAGAAAGGAGGAAAAAACGCATGCACAACTTTTAGATAGGAGGAACAGGGAACACAAAGACAAACCAAATATTTCAAGACCTAAAAGAGGAACTCACAGCCCAAATTTCANCCACAAATTGACCTAGTCTAAATAGGGATTATGAGTGAAAAGTGTAGGAGTTAGGTGGAAAATGGGTCCCACCTTAAGCTTCCCAAACACTCCACTAATCCATGACTAAAACCCACGTCCAAACATCATCCAAAAGAAAGGCCAAGTGGGAAATTAGGGTTTCCCCTAAGTTCCAACAAGATGGGCCTTGACTTGGTTCAAACCAAACCAAAACCTAGGAAATTGCCCCAAACCGAACCACCCTCCAAACAACAATTCAAGTCCAAAACTAGATACAAATTACAAGTATTTCCAAAAATTAAATATATTCCAAGGGGACAAGCAAACCTTCATTGATGGGCCACACTTGCCAAACTTTGTGGGGCTCTAATACGTGCTCAAAGTGGATGAGGCTTCAGGCAAGGTTCGGTCCATCAATTGTTGGATAGCCCAAGGCCAATCGGTGTTGATCATTTGCATCCTTCTTGGACCAAGGGTTGGGCACTTCCTTGGGCTGCTAGCTGCTGCTCCAATGGTGTAAAATGATGTAATTGGGCCTTCCTTTCCGTTGGGTTCAAACATGGCCATGGATCGACCACCATGGGTTTGATGCTCCCGGGCCGCTCCATCTTCTGGATGCCTCTGTAATGGCATTCTTTGGCTGGGTAATTGTTATCCAAATTTTATACTCCGCCACATTCTGGAAACCTTAGGATGTTGGCCACATATTTTTAGAAGCTAGCTTTGCCAAATCAGGTCCAGAAGGTGTTCAAAATAGCCGGACAAGTCCCGGAGGTCATCCTGGGCCGAAACCAAAAGTGGTGCTATCATCACCTAGGTGGTTTGGATCACCCTTCCATGCCACGGATGCAAAAGAGTTGTCAAAAAGGAAGCATGTTTTCCCCTTCATAATTGGCTTCTTGATAAGCCTTTTATGAAAAGAGCCTCCTGCAAAATTAACAAACTCATTAGAAAAATAGTTTACTTCATCAATCGAGTGGTGCCATCCGTGGCACATCACGTGACCATGAGGAGGAAATTAGCACTTGGAGGGCCATGAAAATGATTATGAAAAGGAGATTTGTACCTAGCCATTATAGACAAGAATTGTTTTTTCAACTCCAAAATTTGAAGCAAGGAAGCCTCTCGGTGGAAGAGTATTTGACTGACTTTGAAACCTTACGGATCCGTTATGATCTTGAAGAACCGAAGGAACAAATCCTAGCAAGGTTTCTAAGAGGGCTGCATAAGGACATTGTTGATGTGGTGGAGCTGCAAATTGTGGACTCCATGGATGCAGCCATCCAATTGGCCCTACGGGTGGAAAGACAAAACAAGAGAAAGGGTAAGAAAATTATCTCACGGCCAGCTCCGGTTTTCAACACCCCTTGCAAGCCACCTCCAAGGCAGGAAGACAAGACTTATCAACCAAAGCCGTTGACACAAAAAAATGACATTGTTCCGAAACCGATTGAAGATGCTAACAAGCCACGGTCAAGAGAGATAAAGTGTTTTAAATGTCTTGGATTAGGACATATTGCTGCTCAATGTCCTAATAAGAGAGTGATGGTGCTTATTGAAAGTAGTGGAGAGGTCGTAAGTGAAGATGAACCCATGGAGGAAGAGGAAGACTTAGTGGCCGAACCGAAGGAGGAAATATGTCGAGCACAAGAGGGCCCCCTCCTAATGGTGATTCGAAGAACCCTCACTACGAATGGCCGACCAGATTCTATCCAAAGAGAGAACATATTTCACAGCCGGTGCTTGATCAAAGATAAAGTTTGCTCCTTAATCAATGATGGTGGAAGTTGTACAAATGTAGCCTCCACCGAGCTTGTAGAAAATTGGGGCTTAAAACCGAGGATCATCCCACTCCTTATAGGCTTCGATGGTTGAATGATGAAGGGGACCTTAAGGTGACTAAGAGCACAAGAGTGGAGTTCTCAATTGGAAGTTACAAGGATGCTGTGTTTTGTGATATATTGCCTATGGATGCAAGCCACATTCTTCTCGGGAGACCATGGCAATTTGATCGGCACGCCATGCATGATGGTTTATTCAATGAGTATTCATTCAAGTGGGAAAACCGGAACATCAAGCTTGCCCCACTAGCACCCGAAGACATTGCTAGGGATGAGAGATTGAGAAGGGAGAAATATTCCAACAAAGTTTTGTTCATTACCAAAAGGGAGCTATCTCGGGTGGTGCTCCAAGAAGAACCGGTTGTATTGATCCTATTCTGGGAAAGAATGGAAGAAATAGGAGGAGCTCGGGAGGAAGTTTTAGCACTCATTGAGGAATATGGAGATGTGTTCCCCGAGGAGCTACCGATTGGCTTACCTCCTATCCAGGGGATTGAGCATCGGATTGACCTCCAACCCGGGGTAGTGCTTCCAAATCGGCCAGCATATAAGATGGATCCTGAAGAAGCCAAGGAGCTTAACCAGCAAGTGCAAGAGCTCTTGGAGAAGGGCTATATCCGGGAGTCACTCAGCCCTTGAGCGGTGCCGACTCTTTTGGTCCAAAGAAGGATGGTTCATCACTAATGTGTGTTGACAGCCAAGCAATCAAACCACATTACTATCAAGTACCGGTTTCCAATACCACGGCTTGAGGAACTTTTGGATGAACTTAGTGGGGCAGCTTTCTTTTCAAAGATTGATCTAAAAAGTGGCTATCATCAAATACGGATGCATGAAGGGGATGAGTGGAAAACAGCTTTCAAAACCAAGTAAGGCTTATATGAATGGTTAGTCATGCCATTTGGGCTATCTAATGCCCCGAGTACTTTTATACGATTAATGAATCATTTGTTGAAAGATTACTTGGGAAAATTTGTGATAGTTTACTTTGATGACATATTGGTTTATAGTGAAGATTATTTGGAGCATTTGGCACACCTTCGGTCCTTGTTTCAAACACTTAGAAGTGCACGGTTGTTTGGTAATTTGAAGAAGTATTCTTTTGTCCAAGAAAAGGTGCACTTTCTCGGGTTTATACTTTCCAAGGAAGGAATGGAAGTAGACCAAAGCAAGATTGAGGCTAAGGTGTCTCGGACATTAGGAGCTTTCATGGTTTGGCTTCCTTCTATAGAAAGTTTATAAAGGGGTTTAGCACCATTGTGGCCCCTCTCACGGATTGCACCAAGAAGGGGAAGGACTTTGAATGGACCCCGGAATGTCAACAAAGTTTCGATCGGATCAAGGAAGCCCTATGCAATGCTCCTCTCTATATGCTCCCGAACTTCAATAAGGTGTTTGAAATTGATTGTGATGCTTCGGGATTAGGAATAGGGGCTGTGTTAATGCAAGAAGGAAGGCCCGTAGCTTACTTTAGTGAAAAGCTAAAAGGGGCAGCCTTGAATTACTCTACTTATGACAAAGAAATGTATGCTTTGGAGAGAACAATTGAAGTGTGGCAGCATTATCTCCTTCCTAAAGAGTTTATTATACACACCGACCATCAAGCTTTGAAGCATATTAGAAGCCAAGGAAAACTCAGCAAGAGACATGCAAAGTGGGTGGAGTTTCTTGAGAGGTTTCCATATATTGTCAAGTACAAGAAAGGAGAAGTAAATGTGGTGGCCGATGCTCTCTCAAGAAGAATTGTTCTGCTCATCGAACTCAATTCCCGGATCTTGGGGTTTGAATGGATAAAGACTTCCTACAAAGAAGACCCCGACTTCAAGAAATAGTATGAGAAGAGTGTGAACAAAGAAATTTGTGGCGATCACCTATCAGATGGATATCTTTACAAAGGGGGACAACTTTGTATTCCCCAATGTAGCCTTCAGAAATCCTTGGTGAATGAAGCTCATAGTGGTGGCCTATCAGGTCATTTTGGAGAAAAGAAGACCTTGGAGATAGTTAAGGAGAATTTCTTTTGGCCCCACATGATGAAGGATGTGCACAAGTGGATAGAAAGATGTATCATTTGCAAGAAGGCTAAAAGCCAAGTGCTTCCCCAAGGGTTATACATGCCATTGCCGGTTCCCTCTCAACCTTGGGTGGATGTTAGCGTGGACTTTGTTTTGGGGCTTCCTCGGACCCCTAGAGGTAAAGAAGCAATAATGGTGGTCGTTGATCGCTTCTCCAAGATGGCTCATTTCATTGCTTGTCACAAGACCGATGATGCCAACCAAGTAGCCGACTTGTTCTTCAAGGAAGTTGTTCGGTTACACGGAGTTCCAACCACAATTGTCTCAGACCGGGAAACATAGTTCCTAAGCTCCTTTTGGAAGACCTTGTGGAGGAAGCTTGAAACTAAATTGTTGTTTGGCACCTCTTTCCATCCTCAAGCAGATGGCCAAACTGAAGTAGTGAATCAAACTTTGGGGGCCTTGTTGACACGCTCCAAAATCCGGAGATGCCGGAAATAATGGTGAAGATTGCAATCTGCCCGGAAGGACAGGGAGTAAGGCAGAACAGGGGAGTGCAACGCTTAGTTCTCCAAACGCATACAGGTTTAGGTTATAAAATTCATCCAACTTAAACATAAGGGCGTGGACTAAGTTTGACCCGAATTGCAGCTTACAAGCACGTGCGGAACATTAAAATACACGGAGACACTTTCAGATGCACAAACAGACAAACAGGAAGAAAAACAGTGCAGGGGTGATGGGGAAACTTCTACACAACTTCCAATGCAGGGAGTCTGGGATCGTAAAAATAAGCAGACAACAACTTCAATCAAAGGGAAAGACAATGCAAGCGGTTTCACAGAAAAATCATGGGTAGGCTAGGAGTTATGCTGGATAGAAAATTAATGGACAGAATTGCCCGATTTCAGGAACTCGGGTAGGAAGCAGTGGGAAAACACAAGCATAACTTTTAAAGGGAGGTGGCTATGGCTAAACGGAAAGAACCAATGTTTCAGGCCATGAAGGTGGGACTCACTGCTAGAAATTTGGGGCTTATGCTCACGGGAACAGAAAATGGCACGGAATGGACTGTTGGAGTTCAAAGTCCACTCGGGAAGGTTCAAAAACAGCAAACAACACAACCAACACAAACAAATGAAAACGCAAATGGAAGGTAGGCTATGGGGGTTCCAAACTCGCCTTTTGATCCTAACAAGTGAGGAAGGGAGGTTGAAATAAGGTTTAATGACCCTAGCAAGATCACCAACACCAAGACAAGAGAAGGTTGAGGATATTACTCACCAAAACCTTGAATTGCCGTGAGAAAGGAATGGAGATTGAGAGCACTTGGCTTCTGCAAATTTCTTCTATTCTTTTCTTCCCCCCATCAGACGTGGGAGGAGGGATTCATACCCATACAAACTTTCACAAAAGACAAAAACAATTAAAGACCTAAAATTAGGACTAATGAGTGGCTAAGAATAGGAGTTAGGTGAGAATGGGCCCCACCAAACCTCCTAAACCAAGACAATGGAGTCTTCAGCAAAAACTCCACGTTCCTAACATAACAAAAGAAGAATGAAAAATAGAGACTTAGGATTGGACCTAAGCTCCATCAAATGGGGCTTGGTTTGGACCAAGCCGAACCCAAATCCCAACGAAATTGGTTCAAACCGAACCAATTTGTCTACATCAAAACATCCCAAATATTTTAGTATTTTACAAACAAAAAAATCAAACATTACTTGATCATTCCTTGGAATACTTCATCTCCCCAAGTAGTGGTGCATACGGTCTCCATTGTCCTCGAAACCGAGTGTAGTTATGTCCCGGGTGGTGAACTTGGCAAGGAAGATCTTGGATTTTTGGCTAACTTCATCTCTTCTTTATACTTCCATTGTAAGCAATGTTTGGGGAGTTCTTGATCATGATGTGAAGGAATATCTAGGAGCTCCAATGTAGGGAAAAATGTACCTGCAAAATCAACAAACATATTAGCTAAATGTCTTGGACTTCTTCGAGTTGTTGCTCCTTCCAGTTGTGGGTGGGTCCCGGGCACATCATCCCCTCCGGGTGATTGAGGATTTGTCCTCAAATCCACGGTTTGCTCCTCCTCTTCCTCTGGTACATCCCCCAAATATGGTGAAAGGTCTTGTACATTAAAGGATGCTGAAACTCCATAATCCTCGGGAAGCTTCAACTTGTAGGCATTCTTATTGATCTTCTCGGTGACTTTGAATGGACCATCGGCCCTCGGGAGAAGTTTGGATTTTCTTTGGTTAGGAAATCTTTCTTTCCTTAGGTGTAGCCACACAAGATCACCCACCTTGAATTCCACATCTCTCCGCCCCCAGTTAGCATATTTTGCATAGGCTTCATTTTTCTTTACTATGGCCTTTCGCACCTTAGCATGCATGGCTTGGACTTGCTTAGCCTTTTGTGCTCCATCCGGATTGGTTAGTTCATGACTCGACAATGGTATTAAGTCCAAAGGAGTGGACGGATTGAAGCCATAAACTACTTCAAATGGCGATGTTTGAGTTACACTATGCACACTACGATTGTATGCAAACTCCACATATGGCAATTGTGCATCCCAATCCGAGAGCCTCTTTCCCACTATGCTTCTTAGCATTGCTCCCAATGTGCGATTTACCACTTCCGTTTGGCCATCTGTTTGAGGGTGGAAGGAAGTACTAAACAATAATTTAGTTCCAAGCTTTCTCCACAAAGTCTTCCAAAAAGAACTTAAGAATTTGGTGTCCCGGTCTGAGACAATTGTGGTGGGAACTCCATGAAGCCTAACAATTTCTTTGAAGAACAATTCGGCCACTTGATTAGCATCATCGATTTTGTTGCAAGCAATGAAGTGAGCCATCTTATAGAATCGGTCAACAACTACCATGATGGCCTCTTTTCCCCTAGGAGTCCGAGGCAACCCCAAAACAAAGTCGATGCTCACATCCGTCCACGGTTGAGAAGGCACCGGCAATGGCATATACAAACCTTGAGGGAGCAATCGGCTTTTAGCCTTCTTGCATATAATGCATTTCTCTATGTACTTTTGCACCTCCTTGATCATGTGTGGCCAAAAAAAATGTTCCTTCAATGCTTCTAGGGTCTGCTTTTCCCCAAAGTGTCCGGCCAATCCTCCACCGTGAGCTTCCTTTACTAGTGACTCTCTAAGGTTGCACTTGGGAATACGAAGTTGTCCCCCTTTAAATAGGTAGCCATCCGTCAAGTGACAGGCACCTCCTTCCTTGTTTAAACACCTTTCAAAACACTCCTTGAAGTCGGGGTCCTCTTTATATGAGGTTTTGATCCACTCAAATCCCAAGATTCAGGAAGTGAGCTCAGTAAGCAACATAGTTCTTCTTGAAAGTGCATCGGCCACAACATTCACTTCACCCTTCTTGTACTTAATAATATAAGGAAATCTCTCAAGAAACTCCACCCATTTTGCAAGTCTCTTGCTGAGCTTCCCTTGGCTTTTAATGTGCTTCAATGCTTGGTGGTCCGTGTGTATAATGAATTCCTTAGGAAGGAGATAATGCTGCCAAACCTCAATGGTTCTTATCAAAGCATACAACTTCGTATCATAAGTGGAGTAATTCAAGGCTGCCTCTTTTAACTTCTCACTAAAGTAGGCCACGGGCCTCCCTTCTTGAATGAGAACCGCTCCTATGCCGAGGGCCGAGGCATCACAATCCACTTCAAAAACCTTATGAAAATCCGGGAGCACTAAGAGAGGAGCATTGCAAAGAGCTTCTTTGATCCGATCAAAACTTGCTTGGCAAACCGGTGTCCATTCAAACTCCTTCCCCTTTTTTGTACAATCCGTGAGGGGAGCAACAATGCTACTAAAACCCTTGATGAACTTCCGGTAGAATGAAGCAAGGCCATGGAAGCTCCTAATGTCCGAAATGCACCTAGGGATCGGCCATTCCCGAATTGCTTCTATCTTGCTTTGATCAACTTCTATCCCATTCTTGGACAAAATGAAGCCGAGGAAATGCACTCTTTCTTGGACAAAGGAGCACTTCTTCAAATTGCCAAATAATTGAGCCTGTCTAAGTGCATCAAATAATATACGAAGGTGTCCCAAGTGATCCAGATATTGTGCACTATAGACTAATATATCATCAAAGTATACTATCACAAATTTTCCCAAGTAATCTTTCAGCACATGGTTCATTAAACGCATAAAAGTGCTAGGGGCATTAGATAGCCCAAATGGCATAACTAACCATTCATAAAGTCCATACTTGGTTTTGAAGGCGGTTTTCCACTCATCTCCTTCTAGCATCCTTATTTGATGATATCCGCTTTTTAGATCAATCTTTGAGAAGTAGGCAGCACCACTTAGCTCATCCACTAAGTCCTCCAGCCGTGGTATAGGAAACCGGTACTTGATGGTTATTTGGTTGATTGCACGACTGTCAATGCACATCCGAGAGGAGCCATCCTTCTTTGGCACCAAGAGTGTAGGAACCGCACAAGGACTAAGAGACTTTCGGATGTACCCCTTCTCCAAGAGCTCTTGTACTTGATCATCAAGCACTTTAGCTTCCTCGGGGTTCATTCTATATGCTGGCCGGTTAGGAAGAACCACTCCCGGTTGGAGATCAATCAGGTGCTCAATACCTCGGATTGGAGGTAAACCGATTGGTAGCTCTTCGGGAAACACGTCACCATACTCTTCTATGAGTGCGAAAACTTCTTCTGGGGCACCTCCTATTTCTTCCACTCTTTCCCGAAATAAGATCAACACAATTGGTGCTACTTGAAGTAACTCCTGGGAGAGCTCCTTTTTGTTAATAATCAGCACCTTTTTGGAGGAGTTCTCCCTTTTCATTCTCTCATCTCTAGCTATGTCCCCGGGTGCTAGAGGTGCTAGTTTAATGTGCCGGTTCTCCCATTCAAATGAATACTCATTTGACAATCCATTGAGCCAAGCACACCTATCAAATTGCCACGGCCTCCCGAGTAGAATGTGGCTTGCATCCATTGGTAGGACATCACAAATTACAGCATCCTTGTAACTCCCAATTGAGAACTCAATTTTTGTGCGTTTGGTCACTTTAAGATCTCCTTCATCATTTAGCCATCGGAGTCTATAAGGATGTGGATGCTCCTCGGTTAGAAGTCCTAGCTTCTCAACAAGCTCGGTGGATGCTACATTGGTGCAACTCCCCCCATCTATGATTAGGGAGAACACTTTATCCTTGATCAAACATCGGCTATGGAAGATGTTCTCTCTTTGGCTAGGTTCGGGTCGGCCATTTTTCCATTTGTTGTGAGGGTCCTTCTTGAGCTCGGCACACCTCCTCCATTGGCTCGGCCAATTGCTCTTCTTCATCCTCCATCGGATCATCCTCACTAACAACTTCTCAACTAGCTTCAAGAAGTACCATCACCCTCTTGTTCGGACATTGTGCTGCAATGTGCCCCAATCCGAGACACTTGAAGCATTTGATGTCTCTTGACCGATGCTTGTTGGCTTCTTCAATGGGTTTTGGAGGGATGTCTTTCTTTGGGGTCCATAGTTTAGGTTGGTATGGCTTATTCTCTTGCCTCGGGGGTGCTTGTATGGAGTGTTATAAACCGGACTCGGTTTCACCACAATTTTCTTGCTCCTCTTTTTGAGCTGCCTTTCAACCCGCAATGCCAATTGGATGGCGGCATCCAATGACTCAACAAGCTACAATTCCATTACATCACCAAGGTCCTTGTGCAATCCTCTTAGGAACCGGGCTAGGATCTGCTCTTCCGGCTCCTCAAGGTCACACCGGATCCTCAAAGTCTCGAACTCCATTAAATACTCCTCAACCGAGAGGTGTTCTTGCTTTAAGTTTTGGAGTTGGTAGAATAACTCTTGTCTATAATGGCTCGGGACAAATCTCCTCTTCATATGCAGTTTCATTGCCCTCCAAGTGGTGATCTCCTCTTCACAGTCACGCCTCCTTTGGGCTCTCAAACTATCCCACCATAAGCTTGCATAGCCGTGGAACTCCAAAGCTACTAGTTGCAACTTAGATTTCTCCGAATAGTTATAGCAATCAAAAACTTTATCCACCTTATCCACCCAAGTCAAATATGTATCTCCATCACAAGAGCCATTAAAAGGAGGAATACTTAGCTTCACATGCCTCAAATCATCCTCACGGGGTTGTCTTTCCCGTGGCTGAAACTCATCCTCCGAATCTTCAAGTTCATACAATCGGCCTCGAGCACCTCCGGCTCTATTACCGGGAGTAACCAGGGGAGGTGGCTGTGGAGGATTTGGGGTCTCCATCCTTTGAAATAACACGTCCAACCTTCTGTTGATGCCATCTATTTGGCTCTGAAAATCAGATTCACGCTCTTGGGATGATGTTGGTGGGGGAGGTGGTTCACTCGTTGATGGAAGGTCTCGGCTAGGCTGCAAAACAGCCCCACTTCTAGTGGTCATACCACCACTTTTATGTGCCATAAAAGAGTAGGGAATTGGATGGATTAAGGGTAAGGAACAAAGGAAACAAGAGCTGTGCTCTGATACCAAATGACACGCTCCAAAATGCGGAGATGCCAGAAATAAGGGTGAAGATTGCAATCTGCCCGGAACGACAGGGAGTAAGGCAGAACAGGGGAGTGCAACGCTTAGTTCTCCAAACGCATACAGGTTTAGGTTATAAAATTCAGCCAACTTAAACATAAGGGCGTGGACGAAGTTTTACCCGAATTGCAGCTTACAAGCACCTGCGGAACATTAAAATACATGGACACACTTTCAGATGCACAAACAGACAAACAGGAAGAAAACAGTGCAGGGGTGATGGGGAAACGTCTACACAACTTCCAATACAGAGAGTCTGGGATTGTAAAAATAATCAGACAACAACTTCAATCAAAGGGGAAGACAATGCAAGCGGTTTAACAGAAAAATCATGGGTAGGCTAGGAGTTATGCTGGATAGAAAATTAATGGACAGAATTACCCGATTTCAGGAACTCGGGTAGGAAGCAGTGGGAAAACACAAGCATAACTTATAAAGGGAGGTGGCTTTGGCTAAACAGAAAGAACCAATGTTTCAGGCCATGAAGGTGGGACTCACTGCTAGAAATTTTGGGCTTATGCTCACGGGAACAGAAAATGGCACGGAATGGACTGTTGGAGTTCAAAGTCAACTCGGGAAGGTTCAAAAACAGCAAACAACACAACCAACACAAACAAATGAAAACGCAAATGGAAGGTAGGCTATGGGGGTTCCAAACTCGCCTTTTGATCCTAACAAGTGAGGAAGGGAGGTTGAAATAAGGTTTAATGACCCTAGCAAGATCACCAACACCAAGACAAGAGAAGGTTGAGGATATTACTCACCAAAACCTTGAATTGCCGTGAGAAAGGAATGGAGATTGAGAGCACTTGGCTTCTGCAAATTTCTTCTATTTTTTTTCTCCCCCTCCATCAGACGTGGGAGGAGGGATTCATACCCATACAAACTTTCACAAAAGACAAAAACAATGAAAGACCTAAAATTAGGACTAATGAGTGGCTAAGAATAGGACTTAGGTGAGAATGGGCCCCACCAAACCTCCTAAACCAAGACAATGGAGTCTTCAGCAAAAACTCCA
>QAOC01035798.1:20814-46539 GCA_003255005.1 Begonia fuchsioides | reverse complement strand
ACCTGTGGGTAAATTAAAAAATATAATTCGATATCTTATCCTAATTAATTATATAAATATAATAAAAATTCTTGTGGGATAAAATTTATTATACTTGTATAATTAATTACAATAAATGTCATAATATGATTTTAATACTTAATATATAACTTTAATTAATTAAATATGATGTGGCTACTATTTAATTAAATAAAATTATATTAATCATTCGACATTTTAATTATAATATTTAATTACAATAATTAAATATAAACAAGCATATATATTTATTCATTATCAATCGTATTCTGTAAGTTAATAACAAGTAAAAACAAACCAGAATTTGAAATGGTGTCTGGCCCAATGGTCTAGCTTGTGACCACAGATTAATGAAGTTCAGGTTCGACCCCCAGGTTACTCATATTTTAGAATTCTGTATATACAGAAAACTACACGTAATTTCTGACCCCATAAAACTGCACGCAGTTTCTGCATTTTCTAAAATATTCAAGTAGAATAAACTATAACTTGAAAAATTCGAGAAAACCATAAAAATCCAACAATTTTTCTCAATTCCAGACATCATTTTTTAATGTTTTCACTGTATAATGCTATAAATCGAATTTTTGAATGATTTATAACATTTATTTCAAATCAAAAACTTCGAAAATAAAACGTTCAATTTATTGAAAACATCAAAACTTTAATAAAAAAAAAAAAATCAAGGCAGAGGCCTTTTAAGGCTCTGATACCAACTGTAAGACTTTAAAACTTTATTTGATCTAACATTAATTTAGATCAATATGCGGAATAATAAATACCTCTAGCCATTGACGATAAACCGGGATAGCCGCTTTCCTTTCTTGAAGAATCGCTTCTAAACCTTAATATTTTTCTATTGATGGTGTAATTTCCGTATGAGAAAATAGGCTTAGGGGACCTTCAATGCTAACCCCTATATATAGACTCTTTCCATCAAAGAGTATATATGGATGGTTATGAATGGACAGTCACCACAATCGTCTCTATTGGCGAATAGTTACTTTATTGGCGACTCTTGAAAATCGGACCACAATATTGACAATATACATAATTCCAAAAGACACGAATAAATTATTAATTTTGCCAACACTTCGCTCCCAACATCGCTACCGCCTGCTTTAAATCCCTGATCGTGATGTGATGACTCAATACTCGTCGCCATTTTTGTTACCTACTTTTATGTCTTCCAGTAGAGGAAAATGCCAATAAAGCCCAGCCAGAATCAGCCCAGATTCCCCAATTTCATGTCACGCTCGACCAAGCCTATTCTCTTTCTGGTGAAACCTTGTTTAGAGCTTGTTGTTTTTTGGTGAAACCTCGTTTAGAGCTTGATCTAACGACAAGCAGAGTATCAAGAGTTATTAGTAGAAGTTATAAGAAGTTATTTTTTGTTATTTTTATGGTTACTTTTACGGTTACTTTCGTTTTTTTATAAGTACAATATAAATGAATGAGGAGTGGTAGAATTGATTCATTGCATGGTATCAGAGCCACTATCATTATTTTCAATGGCCTTGAATCTTTCATCGATCTGTCGTTCTCATCTCCACCTGATTTTTTGGACGATTCTTCAACGATTCTGAATCTGGATTTCTTGAACTGGCAACGGTATAACCGACTCGTGGTGAGTTGGCTATATGCTTCGTTGTCCGAGTCTTTGCTGCCTCAAATTGTAAACTACACAACGGGTTCCGAAATTTGGTCCAGCCTTGCCAAATCGCATTCTTCAGTATCTCTGGCACGACTAAATGAACTACGAAGTAAGTTGCACAATTTTAGCAAGGGCAATCTTACAATTACGGAGTATATTCAGCAAATAACAAAGGTCTGCAATAATCTTGATAATCTTAAACGGTCTCGGGATCGAGTTCAATCCTTTCGTCGTAGCGATTTCAAATCGCTCAACCGAGACTTCATTAGAAGAAATCAATAGCTTACTGCTTACCTTTGAAGCTCGACTTGAGAGGCAAAATGAATCTGACTCCCTCCCGTTGCTTCCGTCAATAGCAAACTTCACCTCTGCTCCTCGATCGTATTTCGGAGTTCGTCCTCCAAGTGAGCTACATGGGGCATCTTCTGGGAACTTAGGGCAACGCCCTAATTTTTCTTCATATGGGAACTTAGGGCCACACAACGGGCTTCTCGGGCAGCATCCAAGAAACGCACTTGTGGGCCAGCAAGTGAACTCCAATTACAAGCCCAATAAGAGAAATTATAAGCCCCAATGTCAAATTTGCAATAAAATTGGTCATTTGGCCTCGATTTGCTATCACCGGAAAAATTTATCTTATGCTCCGAATGGTTTTAAACCTAACTCTAATTCTTTTCCTAGGCCCACAACAAATTGGACTCAATCGGGAACATCTCCTTCCGGTTTTCAACAAGTCGCACCGGCTTGGTTTCTTGATTTCGGGGCAACAAATCATTTCACCTCGGACGATTCATTGCTACAAAATATTTCTCCATATACGGGCAACGATCAGATTTTGGTTGCTAATGGAATGAAAATCCCGATTTCATCGGTAGGTCAAGCATCGATCAATACACCTTCCGGTAAATCTCTTTGTCTTTCCGATGCAATTCATTCATCGTTTTTGTCTTTTAATCTTCTTAGCGTAAACAAATTATGTCATGCTAACTCAGTTTCAGTTTCATTTTTTCCCTCACATTTTTCTGTCAATGACCTAAAATCACAGGAAGTTGTCCTTTAAGGTCCGGTAATTAATGGACTTTATAGTCTTCCTGTGTCATCCACAGCTCCTTCAGCTATTTTCATATTCAAATTCACAAATTTTGTCCCCCATTATTTTGGTTCCATCTACATCTTCTTCCGAGTCTTTGGTTGGTGTTTTGAACGGTGACTCTTGTCTGATCGATGATTTTTGGGATAATACTCATCCAATGGTGACTAGGGCAAAATCGGGAATTCATAAACCAAAGGTACTAGCGGCTAATCTTTCAGAACCGCTATCCTTTAAAGAAGCCATCAAATCTCCTTGTTGGTTATGGGCTATGAATGAAGAGATGAATGCCTTACTCAAAAACAACACATGGTCGTTGATTACATTACCACTGGAGTGCTCGATTATTGGATGCAAGTGAGTTTACAAAATAAAAACTAATTCGGATGGCTCTATCAACCGGTACAAAGCACGGTTAGTGGCTAAAGGTTATCATCAGCAAGAAAATGTTGATTACTTTGAAACCTTTAGCCCGGTTGTTAAACACACAACAATTAGATTTGTTTTAAGCTTAGCCTTTTCTAATGCTTGGTCTTTGAAGCAATTAGACGTTAGCAATGTGTTCCTTCATGGAGATCTAGTCGAGTTAGTATTCATGGAGCAACCTCCCGGGTTTGTAAGTCAATCATCTCCTTCATTAGTTTGTCAACTTCACAAATCATTATATGGGCTTAAACAATCACCTCGGGCATGGTTTTTTAAACTTTATTCAGCTCTTATTGAGTACGGGTTTCATGCATCTTTGACAGATTCTTCTCTTTTTATTCTAAAGAAGAATTCCGTCTGGTTATTAATGCTTATATATGTGGATGATATATTGCTTACCGGCAATTCCGACAAGGAAATTGTTACTTTGATAAATTTCTTGAGCAGTAAATTTGCTCTAAAGAATTTGGGAACTCTTCACCAATTTCTCGGGATTAATTTCAGATTTTCGGGTGACTCTCTATTTTTGTCTCAATCCCGGTACATTGAATCTTTGCTTGATAAAGCGAATATGTCCCGGTGGATTCCCCTATGTTACCCAAACCGATATTATCTTCCAATGATGGGTCGGTTTTACAAGATGGTACTATTTGCCGGCAACTCATTGGTAGATTACAATATTGCAACCTCACGAGACCGGATATCTCTTTTTTCGTAAATAAATTAAGTCAATTCATGCATTCTCCTACGGACGCTCATTGGCTTGCATTGAAAAGACTATTACGGTATTTGAAAGGTACGATTTCTTATTCGCTAAAATTTGTACGAGATTCCTTTTATCCTTATTTACTTGGATATGCCGATGCAGATTGTGGATCTTCTCTTGATGACCGTCGGAGTCAAGTGGTTTCTATTTTTTCTTTGGATCGAACTTAATTTCGTGGATTTCTTCTAAACAAAAGTGTGTCTCTCGGTCAAGCACGGAATCTGAATACCGTAGTGTTGCCGATGCGGTTTCGGAGCTTTTATGGTTGAAGAAATTATGTTCGGATCTTGATTTCTCTCTCAACACTACTCCGGAAATTTTATGTGATAATATTAGTGCCACGTTCTTAACATCTAATCCGGTCTTACATTCTAAGTCTAAGCATATTGACTTAGATTTTTACTTTATTCGAGAGAAGATATCTTCAAACGAGCTCAAAGTTTCTTTTACGCCGTTGTTGCTTGAAAATGTAATCGCTAAAACGCAAGTGCACGTGTCGCAACGTAGTATTAAAAATATCGATCCCACGAAGACAAGTCAAATTTCTAATTTAAAGAATAAATTGCAAAGTATCATAAAGAATAAAGAATAGCATTAAATATTTGATTTTTATATCTATCTTCTACTTCTTAAACGGATAATTAAAGTATTTAACTAATAACCTAGATTAAGCAGAAAAGTAAAGTTGGTGGTCAAATTGAAAAATTCGTAAGAATCTCGACTAGGACTTTCTGTAAATTGATTTACTTGAACTGTCATCGGTGAGTGCTGCAGCATTAGTAACAACATCAGTTTAGTTCCGGTCCGAATACTAATAAACCAGGGTTGACATTGCCTCTATGGTTGGTTTTAAGAATAAGTTCGATTTGACCGCACTAGGTTGGCATGAACATGATGAAAACACTCCTAGCTAAACCGTGTCACTCGATTTAACCACCTAGTGGTTTTAATATACGTCTTAGCAACACGCAATGACGTATTGTCGTGTTGCCCTAAATGATATCAATGCAAAGCAGTAATTTTCAGGTTTAACACTTAGCAAACACGCAATAGCGTATTGTCGTGACTGCTCGAGGGATAATCACAGCAAAGCAAAGATATATAAATACTTATTAAAACGAGTTCTAAAAGATAGCATGCAATTTCATTAAGCAAATCAATGTATGAAAAATCTTAATTTTAACTCAAATAAAATAGTTCTATAATAACTATCATGAGTTCATATAATTCACAGAAATTAAAACGAAAAGCAAAGGGATAGAATTTTGGCCATCGCCGTCGAAAGTCATTGGTCGCACAGCCTTTTCCCCGCCGCCGTGATCGTCGTCGTGAACCTCTTCTTCGGATTCACGCCCGAAGCTTGATCGTGAATCCCGTTCTCCAATTCTACACACGCAATTCGTGATATTCACCTTCTTTTAAATAGTCTTCGTGCAGCTTCAGCAGATTTGAGAGGCGGTTGCGATTTGGAAGAAGATCTGGATCGGCTTGGAAAGTAGTTGAAATTAGGAAGGATTTCCAAATCTTCAAAGATATTCTTGTTTCCAAATTTGGTTTTGAGTTGATTCTTCCTTTTTTTCGTGATTCTTTCGGCCTTTATCTTCATTAATCTTATGCAATTGCATGGAAACAAAAATCTCGTGATAATACAAAATATACGAAATATCATGTAAAATTACGTAAAAACAACGTTACTGATACTGTGGCATTGCTGCAGCATTATCCCTAAAAATATCTGATTATTTCAATTAAATTATTACAGATTCTTAGCAATTTGACTACTAAAACCTCGTTAAGTCTTTTTGAGACTTAACAGCCGTTTTCTTCTCAACTTGCGGATGGATTAACGAAATCGCTTTCCGTTCTTACGGGCCAAGCTTAATGTGGTTCCCCTTAAGCTTGAGGGGGTATTAGGAGTTATTATTAGAAGTTATAAGAAGTTACTTTTGGTTACTTTTACGGTTAGTTTCGTTTTGTACAAGTACAATGTAAATTAACGAGAATGGTAGAGTTGATTCATTACAGACCGAACATTCAGACCAAATGCAAAGATAAAAAAAAAAAGACTACCCTGATTATCTCTTCTTTTCTCAAGGCTGATCTCATCGGTGGGAACGGGAGATGCTTCTCGTTCAATTTCAAAGTTTTCGAGGGAACGAACCACAGAGCAACGAGGATCATCGATGGAAAAAGGAAAACCCAGTCTTCGAGAATGATCGGGATAGAAAAGATGAGCAAGTAAGTGGGAAAATTCTTCAACAGCAGAATGACAAAAAAAATGGGGGGTTGGGGCAAAGTGAATGGCGGCGATAATCACAATTCACATGGCGAAACAAACAAGAGAAATTTAATGATGTCGGGAAGAAGAGACAAGGACAGCAATTATCTTATGGGCGATGGGTCCACTTTTCGAACCACAGTCTGAGTCCTCCGCCCAAGACAGACCAGACAACCCTTTACTTGGGTGCAGAGTCTGAGCCACCCTGAACTCGGAGTGGCCTTTGCACAAAGCCAGACTTAGATGTTGGCTCCTCCTTTTCTGGCTTCCGCTTTACCCTTTTCTTTTGTACTATGTTAACTAGTTTCAAAGTGTGTAATTAATTTGGCTTCTTCTTCTAATTATGTGGCTTCTTCTAACCCACCATATGATAATCATCGACCAAAACTCAATCTATAAATCTTCTCTGCTCTCCCTCCCAGGTCAGATGAGATTTGCTGACACAGTCCTCCGTCCTTCAGAGGTCAATTCCAATACTCTTTGTGAAGTGCTCCAAAGCAAAGTGTATTATGCTAGCGGGTCCTGAAATTCTACACTATTTAATACGGCCAAAAGTTATATGAAGTGAGTAAAATAACATAATAGTCTTAGCGTTCTTCAAATCAAACAAGCATTAGCAGACGTAAACTTTGTCCATGCAAGCAAGATAAAAAGTGCGCAGATCTACCAACACTAAATGATGCTGCATCATCGAGTATTCTGATGGCGAACAAGGTGAATCTGATAGGATTGCCTAGCAGAGTTTGCAGATTTGTTCATCAATGTTTACAAGAAGGAAAAAGGAAAACGAGACATAAATTGTCGATATAAAAAAATGATACAACATTGGGCTATGATACACTTGGAAAAGAATCAAATCCAAATGGAGATGTATATTGTGCAACAGTTAGACGACCACACTTTTCTATCCCTCCCTATAATCCCCGAGACTGTAAAAACCTGATTCCAGAATAGCTTCGTGTTCGTGTGATGAAAACAAATACACGCTAACTCAATCCACTTCATTTCTTCAGGAGAGGCTGGCTGATAATAGAAGACCTTCTAAAGCAGAAAATAATAGTTCTACTGGTACCTTTATAAACAAATTGTCACAAATCATGGGATCCTTGGACTGTCAGCATAACTCGCTGCTTCACACTATCCGACCGAATGTTATCGGATTTAAATCCAATCTGAATTTTCACCATTTGCAAGGTCAGATTTTACTTTCAAATCAAGGTGGAAGGATTTGATAAAATTGAATTGCATTTAACCACAACAAATTGAACAATGACAAAGGTGAGCAAATAATACTCAGTCAAAGATGGGTAAAAATACCTCAACAGAACTGTCCGGAGAGAACCACCGCAGTAACACACCTAGATGCACCACAGCAGGAATTAGCTTGAAAAGGAAAGGAGTTGTTACCTGCATTATGGTCCCATTCAGAAACTTTAGAAATGATAGAAAATTAACGAAAAACTGACCACATATGAATGCACTCTCTAGATTGGAAAAGTAATAACTGTCTATCGCGATAGTTTTCGAATTTCAAGTGGAAATGACAGGATCACACGATACATTTATGCATAGAAGCATCAAATGAAAGGTTCCATGGTTTTGGGCATTTGTATTTAGTATCTACCTAAGTGTTCTCATTACTGGGGATATAGTTCTTTGACAAAGGAGGATAGACATTTACTAATTTCAAAGAACTATATCTACATCATGCCACATGCATATGATGCATAAATTGAATACGTTTATTATAATGTAGAAATAGTTCTTTGACACAGGAGGATAGACCTTTACTTCTTTACAAGTTTGCATCGTTGACGGATATTAATTAACACTCCATGTCAATCAAACAGCAGCTGCCAAATAAAAATTAAACAGCCTGGACATTTTCATCTGAAGCTTAAATTTTGTCCCCAATTCAAAAAACTTCGTAGCAAAATTATGGCATCCCCATTTACAAACATTCAATCTTCCAGCAGTAATCAAGTATTGATACCTAAAGAAATATCGCTGATACAGAAACAGACATTTAACGGAGTGAAGGAGTAAAACTTTCATCTTACAACTGATCATTACTAGGGAGAAAAACATGGACAACAGTTGGGAACACTGAAAATAAAAAGCATGAACTTTAAACATTATAATAATTAATATCATTACCAAACTGAGCGCTGTAGTTCCAATAAGCAGAAGATACAATTTACCCTGAAAATAGTAATGAAACATTAGCCGTATAACAGAGCACGTGTGTTAGGATCGGACTCAGAGAGTTTACCCTGAGATCGGGTAACCATCCCTTTTCCGGCCATAGGGAAATAGGATTAGAAGAAAGAGAAAATAATTAAGAAAAACGAATACTTGATTGATACCTTAACCCTAAGGAGAAAGGTTCTTTAAATAGACTTTACCTTGACCTAATTAATTGTAAGGGCCAAAAAGCCCAACCGACCTAAAGTAAATATACTAATAGAATTAAACAACTAATGCTAAATATAATTAGACTCGTCTAACATATTTCTTTCCTACGAACGCGTCCATAACAACGTGTTTCTCCTAAAGGACCACACTGATCATTGCTGTCCTTCACAAATCTTAAAAAAACTCACGCAGAGACTAACCTCAACTAGATGAAGATTGGAAGCACGACTGAGAAGAACAAAAGCAAATTCTCCTATCTGTGCCAATGACATGCCAACCTACACATTTAGAAGGATCAAGTACCTGGTACAATGTCAATAAAGTGACAAGTGAACAACGTAAATATAGCCTTAAATCTTACAAGAAGTGATGTCTTATTGTTGTAACCAAATCCCTTTACAACAGTGCTGATGATAATTGTTTTCACAACGAAGACTAAAATAACAGATGCAAGTAAGATATCAACGTGATTCCAAAGAAACTGGACATGGATCAGCATCCCAATGCTTGCAAGGAAAAGAGCGGCAAATAAATTCCGTATGGGTTCAATCTGCAATATGATTCTCCATTTCAGGGTAGGCACGTGAAACAAGAATATTAACATCACATGATACCTAAACTTGAAGTAGCCAGGATAGATCAGATAAGTAGACCAAAATTTCCATTTATAAAGAGAGAAAAAAAAAACAAACGAGGCATACTCGTTGATATGACCATATTTCATCAGTTAAAACTTAGAATATTATGTTCAAGGCAGAAGAATTGTTTGCGGAGATATAATAAATTTCTCAGCAAATCTGATGATGTGAAGTAAATGAGTCCATTTCTTGATTAAAATGAAAATAAAGAATAAAGAAAAAATACGCAACAGTGGGCGGTAGCAGTCTTGAATCACGAACTAGAGCTCATATTAAGAAAAGTTTTGATAATAAAAGATAAAATTCAAGATAACCAAATATATCAACTAATGACACTACTTATAAAGAGATAACCTCATTAAAATACCACAATAATTATAACACTGATAATATACAATGCATCACCCTTAAACTTCAACTCTGTCCTAAGGGTAGTGAGTCGTTTAGCATCTCTCAAATCCAAGCAAAATAACTTTCAGTCCAGCTAACTAATTTATCAGACTCCAAGCCCATAGAATAATTAATGTTGGCTTCGAAAGCCACGTCACCCCTTTTTTGTAATCTGATCTAGCTTACATCACTAAATAATCAGCCCATTTAGACCTGGCAATCCGGGGTCCAGCTTAGATGGAAATACCCATATTTATTAATACCAATGTCTAGCCCACGTACACAAAGGTACTTTTTCAAATTCATGAACCCATCTCCCTCTCCTGATTCCAAGCCTTGCAACACCCTGATTTCCAGCAGCTCAAGATTTTGAGGTCCATAAGGCTGTTAGTAGTGGAGTCCTATTAAAAATAGGGTCCACTATATTTGGAGTAGCATCCCTTGAGGTCCATTCAAGGGATAGACGGGATTCAAGCCAAACTGATTTTTGGAGGAAATAAGCCTGGACCAATAAAATTTGGTCCTAAAAATATTCAACTAGTACCAAGACCATTAAAAAATAAGACCGGACCAAGACCAGATCATTAATTATAGTTCGGTCTGGGCTAGTCTAGGTTTTTCCATTATACTATAAATTAAGTAAATTAAAATTTAATAACATCAAAAGAATCAAAAATAGAAGTTGAAATACAACAAAATTAACATTGTTCTTCAAACCAAATAAACATAATAAATGAATATATCACTAATGTTTTAAGTAAGATTTTAAGAAGAATCAACAATATTTACTCATGTTAACGTATAATTACATAACAAAACTCATAAACTCCAAATCTATTTGAATCAACAAAAGTTAATATAATTTTTTTCCAATATCTCCCCTCTCAACTTCAAGATCATAACGGCTCTGATACTGTAGATGTGAAGTGAATGCATTCATTTTTTATTAAAACAAAAATAATAGTTGAAAGAGAAAAACCCCGATGGGTAGCGGAAAAAATAATAAAAAATAATGTTCAACATAACAAAAAGATATTCTATGATGACACTATTTATGTAGGAGATGACCTAATTGATTACCTAAAATACTCTATATTTATAATATTAATTAAAACCCTAATATATAATGCATCATATGAATATGACAGTGTGTAAAGCTTTACCATTTTTCTTCAAAAACAAAATAGCAGGGTCCATAGATTTAGCAATATCTTACCTGTTCTAGGGTGTGTTGAGCAAGATCAGTGGTGGATATCATCACTCCAGCTGCAAAGGAGCCCAGTTCTAAACTTAGTCCCAGCTTATCGCTACACTGAAATGAGCAAAGGATTAAAACTTCTCCCTACACCAAGGAATGCATGCATCTACATCATAATTCCAACAGCAAGATATGTCCAAGACAAAAAATGGTTGCGAATTTTGAAGTCCCATAATTATCTTTTTTTTCCTAAAAAATAAACTGAAACAAGTGGAAGCTCATAAGCAAGATAGCAATTGATACTAACCCAGGCAACAATCAAGCAGAATGCCACTGCCGCCAGTTGATAGAGCTCATTGGTCTGCACAAAGTAGATATGGAAAAATAAGTTTTAAAAGGCGGCTCAAACACACAGCATATTAGAATAATTTTGGCCAAGGATATATATACAGTACGTTCTATCATTTACCAAATTTTGAGGAAAATACACACCATTAATCCTCACACTTTAGAGGTGTTATAATTTTTCTACAAATAGTTTTAATTTTCAAGTCAATGTCTTCATAAAATACACACCATCTACTGTGAATAAATTTAAAGTGACCATACAGTTTGATTTGACCAAATCATCCCCATACTAAAAATGGAATAAAACATTATGTATCCCCTCCCTCTGTAGTGAAACAACTCATAAGCCAGGAAACCCATTTTCAACTAAAACTCTTTGATAAAAAATAAAAGTTAAATTAAAAAAAAAAAGATACCTGTACTGATAGGCTTATCATCAATTTCAGTAGCCAGGGAATGCATGTTCGTGATAGCATTGACAAAATAGCAAGAAATGCAATCAATACAAGTAACCTGATTGGGGTAATAAATGAATGTCAAGCATAAGCCTTCCATGGGCTTCCTTCAAATCTATTAATATTCAGAAATAAAGAAAATCATACTAAACAATAAAGGTGAAATCAACTAATAAAAGAATGGCATTCCTTTAGAGGCCTTTAATTCTTTATCAACAGCATAACATGGAATCTATTACAACAAGTATATCACTTGTAACAGGCTAACACTATAATCACATTTAAACCAGGTTCTAACATTTACTTATCAGAGGCGGTCCTAAAGCCAATCAAACTTCAAAAAATTACAAGAAAAGACAAAGGTCATATTTCACAAATAGAAGAGAATTTCACATGACATTTGGGAAGAGATGCTATTATTCATCAGAAAATCATGCCTTCATGCAAATTGAAAACATTTCAAGCAGACTCAAAGAGGTTTCACATTCAAACTTCTGAAGATATTACAGCTTACAGTTTAGACATGGAAATAACTCCTTGAAGCACACCAGAAGTCCCACCCAGAACAGGAAGGAAAGCAAACAGCAAACCTACGGCACAATCCTGTCAGAAAAATCATTAGAATAAATATATTCAACCCCAAGGAATGAGTAATAAATGGCCCAAAAAAAATTATTGTGAAGTAAAAACCTGCATGATAAGAGTGCCTATGGTTACTTGGCCATGAAGAGCATTTGTTGAGTTCTTTTCCATCAAAAACTTCAAAACCTGTCATCAAACAGTAATATTCAGGGCAGAGGGAAAGAAGAAATTGAGAATAATCATATCAATTATGCAACGTGGGTTGTCCAAAAATGCAGGTTTTTTTACCACAGCTGTTGAAGACATAGAAAGAAATGTGCCAACAAAGACTCCCTCTGAAGCATTTCCACCGCACAACTGCAATACGAGTATTATTATTTATGACAATAACATCAGCGCACGCTAAGAAACTGATAGACCCACTTCAATAGTCTAAGGTTATGTTATTTATTTAATATTTAGTTAGTAAGGGTATTTCAGTCATATAATAAAAGAATAAAAACATAAATAAGGTTAGTGATTGGGTTAAGATTAGGCACTCAATTGTGTATCTCGTTTAGAGAGAAGTCACGTGGAAAAAAACCTTGCTCCCAAATGCCAAAGTTTTCTCCTTTTTCATCACAACAAATTCTTGTTGCAAATATTCTTCGCTTGTTTCTTTGTCCTCGGCCTTCTTCTTGTGAGTTTTCTGAATATTCTCTTCAATCTGGAGTTCTCAGGCAATTTCATTTTCTATCAAATTCAAAACTTCCCCTCAATGTCGTTGGTTAATCTTCCCCAACAAGCATACACTTCTTTCTTCCATTGTATGTAGATCCTCCAAAAAAAATCATTTTTATATCAAACCAGCTTTGTTTCTGACTATCTTCACTTTGATTTTTCCGCCTATCGACAACATATTCTTCTTTCCACAATATTTGTCATTTATTCAAATTGACTCTGCTGTAGCAAGAGCAAAATCGATCTAATAACATTCTCTGAGAGTCTCCATGAATAAAAAGGTAGACTCTCCAATTGATATCAACCTGAAAATGGTCATATTTACTCTCTCCTCTTCTGCCAATTTGAAAATGTCAAAATATCTCTCTGTAGCAAAGATCTATTTTTCAGGATCTTGACCCATTAAAATTGAAACTTTGAATCTATCCTAATTTCACCAAAAAATTCTTATTTCATCCATAATTTTTCACTAAAAAATCTCCCTTTTTCCTTTCAACTTTTCTAAAATTGTAATCTCGGACAATATCTCTAATAAATCAAGATTCTAAACTTCAGAAATATTCAACCTCACTCTGATTCCAATGCTACAACCCAAATATTCAAGACGAGAATAAAGGATTGTATTTGAATAGCAAATAAGCAAAACAATTGTCTGATTACAATCACTGAAACAAAACCAAAGAAAATAAATGAAAAGAAACAATACAGTAGAGAACTAATTTTCTGCCGAGACACAATTGATTGTCTAACCCTGACCCTAATAACTTACCTTACTTATATTTCTATTCTTTTATTAATGACTAAAATACTTCTACACTAAATATTAAATAAATAATATAACCCTAGAGTATTCAAGTGGATCTATCAAAAATAATTCAATAGCTCAATAGATGTTAATAAGCTACAACACATTCACATCAATAGAAGTTTCAGAATATATCCATCCATAGTGCTTCACAAGCCCACAAAAATTATACGAGAGTTGAATAAAAGAGACAAGAAAATAAATCAGAATAAGTGATAACACCAGACAACTTGATAAAGAGGACTTGAAGACTAATTACTTCAACTAAAAACCTAGGCTTAAACTGTAAAGACAGTCATAATGGTATGGTCATTAAACCTAAAAAGACACACATGTCCTTCTATACGATAGCATTTTCCCGGAAACATCTACGCATTAAATAACATGATAGAGAGATGATCATGAAAAAATAGCTTTTGTAAAAGAGAATGGATGAGCAGAATGCATACTGAGGCGGTGATTCCACTTAAACACATAAATAACAAAATTTGCAGGAGTCCCCCTAGAACAGCAACTGCTCGAACAACTCGAAGCTACAATCATAAAAGAATATGGTTGGACTGACAAATTTAAGCATGATTCAAAGCACTTCCTATGGCACGGAAACAAATCTAATTTACCTTAGCTGTTGAAAATTCAAGGCCTAGTGCAAAAAGAAGAAAAATTACACCAAACTGAGCAACAGTTTCAACCTATACAGATAAATTGAAGGAGTCATTAGTATAAATAAAATTAAATGAGTACCATTAGATGTTAAAGAAAAAGAATCTAATGATAATTTCATCTCTCATAGCGCACATACTTGCACCATCTCGCTGACAAAGTTGAATCCTCCGGGTCCAATAACAGATCCAGCGAGCAAATATCCAGTGATAACCTTTTGATGACACAATAAGGTAAATATCCTAATGTTCTAACAGTTCCACAATCAAATAAATAGCTATAAAATCATACTGGTTGTCCTGCACAAGCAAAGGCAATTCCTCCACAAGTTGCAGACACAATGACAACTACCAAATCTGATATTAATCTGCAAAGTAATGATTATTTTTCATAAGAAAGTAAGCTCGTAAACAAATTAATAAACTTCACTGAGTCTTACCTCAAGTCCAACTGCAGTACTGGATATTTAGATTTGAAGTTAGATATGATAAATACATTGTCCTGAAAAAAGTCGAAAGTACTTTATCATCTGAAACCAGACAAAGATATCAACCAGACAAACATAAGAAGGGTTATGCTAATCAACTCAACCTTGCGATCTATCAGTGTCGGTGTATCTTCTGCTCGGTTATCATTGTCCAAGTTGAAAACATCATGAAGTTGAAATGATCTGTGATGAGAGCAGAAAGCATTTGAGTTAACTTTACCTTCAAAACTTTAAGAAATTAAAATGTCAAGCAGGAAGAAAATACTTTTCCTCTTTGGTTTCATTTTTCTTTGACTTAACACGCGCTACAGTCTCCAAAACAGCCTGATCAAAGTAGATATGCAAAATGTCAAACAGTTATCATCTTCAACAGTTGTTCTTGAAATTTGGATACTGTAACTATACCCTTGAGAGTAAATCTTTAAATATGTTCAAATATGCAAAAACTAAATGACCGAGCAAGCCACCAGAAGGACATCTCTTTAGAATATTATAGGCTGGGATAAAGGTGGCATATTTTGTTCCAGCTCTGTCAAAAACAATTCGATACATGGATCTAACAAGCCTAACCATGACTATCAGCCCATTACCAATTTTTTTTTCCTTTCTAACCCTTGAGGAAAATCAAACTAACCACACACTATGGTTCAATAAATATTAGTCAAACCTGCTGCTCCTCCACACTGCTGTTGAAGCTTCCAGCTTTATCAGTAGCTATCATTTTAAATAAAGACAACCTCAAGTAAGATAACTTATTTACAGAAAAGAAATGTTATTTTCCCCAGGATAAAAGTTTCAATACAATAGAAACAGTATTTGACTATTACACTACATTATGGCATTAAAAACATCCACAATAGGAATACATGCGACTGTATTAGACCCTCCAAGATTACACAGTCATCTATACATTATTATGCGATTGATAATATATGATTTCAACAGAATTTGGCTACCTCCTTAATAAAGAAATAATAAATTAAATCATTCAACCTAGATTGGAACTAAAAAGCGAAATTAAGGCCACTTATACAACTCGTTTGTTGTTCTACATGAAGCAAAGAAAGATTCAATAAATAGAAATGAGATAGTCCCTAGGAGAGAAGCAAAAATTGACTCTAATTGCAGAAGAGCGTTTGAGAACATTCGTTTGTTTACATTGTTCAATTAAGAAAAGAATAGTTGCTAATGACAGCGGAAAAACACTAATTGCTATGCTTTCTCATCCACATCTATCGTTATAGAAATTTCGATTGAAGACTTCATGTTCAAGGGGTTATTTAAAGAATCCTAATCCTTAAACGGTAGAAAAAAACAGAGAGAAACCCGTTGACGAGAAACGACAAAAAAAAAACCTCGGATTTACAAACCTTCGTTCTGATCACTCTCTTTAAATTCATTCTCCAGGGCTCGATCAATGATGTCTGCAAAGCTACCCTCCTTATTCCTAGATACGGATGCGTTGACGGAGTCGGTAGTGCTGTTCAGAAGCAAGGACGGATCCAACTCCGCCACTGGAAGAGCGGCGAAAGAAACTGACGAAAATAAAACCGTCGAAAAAAAACCAAAAAAAATTGAAGTTGAGATGAAGAAAAGGCGATGCTCGGACAAAAATGACGTTCTTATCATCGCAGAGACGTATCCGGCGGATGAGAAATGCAGCTAGGGCGTGTGGAAATTAGATAGTCAGATTCATCGTCACTCCAACAAATCCGATAGAGTCAAGAGAGCAATGGCGTAGAGTAAATCTGACTCACACAGGGAGGAGACGAGTGCAGAGAGAGAAAGACGAAGAAGAAGGAATGAAAACTACCGACGGCGAAGAAAGGAAGGTGCGCGCCGTGGAGAGCGAGTGGCGTTTCGCCGCAGGTTGTAGACTGCCATTACTTATCAATACTTGTTTATGTATTGCCTTCAAATAAAAATGTCATGTAATATGCAGAGATTAAGCCAATGACTCAACTTTTTTTAATTTAATCACTTTTTTAATGGAATATTAACATGAAATTAATTTTAATAAAAACAAGTTTTGATAAATAGTCTCTAAGTAAAAAAATCGACTCAAATAAAAAAAAATTGTCTAAAAATCTAATAAAAATGTGACTCAAACTCAAAAATTGACTTTTAATGCAACATAATTGCATAAAACTCAACTTCAATACATTAATAAAATTTATTTTATTTTATTTTTTTAATATAAAACTAAAAAGTGTGAATCTAAACACATACTCCAAGTCTCCAATCACAATTTCAAGATGGAGTCCGATCGAACTGAAACTAAGGCACCCCTACTAGTGTAGCGGACTCGGCTTAGCTAGTTTTGCTTTAGATTGCAAAATAGCACGTTGAAATGTTCAAAAATTGATATCTTACGTTATGTCGATTCGACTTTGTTGTCACATGTTGACATTGAGATAAAAACTTTGCAACTTTGGTGATGAAGTAATTTACACAAGATTTGTGCACAAATATGAACTTCCATCGACTTCTCGTTTTCTCGTTACTATTTTTTTTCACCAAAATCACTACAAAAACCACCCAAAATAAAATAAACAAAATATGTGAATCATCCACGTCTGTTTAGGCACGTACTCGATTTACAAATCCCATATATTTAAAGAATTATTTGTTTAAAAATAAAGAAATTTTATTTCCCTAATAAACTCTAAAGTTCAAGGCTAATCTTAGTTTTGCACTTGTACGTTTTAATTAAGTGAAGTCGAATTCAAATGGAAATGCATAATTATTTACTTAATCATCGCTCTTGATCATTAATGAACGCAAATCTCAAAACCTAATTCTAATTTTTAACCAACCATTCTAAGCACATTCTTCAAATCCAAAAAAGCAAGTGCAAACAACTGATAATTCACTACATTAAAATATATAAATACAAAAATACTACGTTTGAGAATTATGAAACATATTTTTAATTTCATGATAAATTAAGAAATGAATAACATTAAAATCTAGAGGATTGCACATTCGCATCCATTCAACACCACTCTAAAAGTAGTAATGACTTACCTTTTCAATTTGATTCTTCTAATATCACCATTAACTTCTAAATTGTATTTCTAATTAAGTTTGTGAACTTAAACGACACAAAATTTACCACAAATTTGGTTGCTTCTATTTGTTGGAAGATATAAAAGTAACATGCATACATACAAGCACACGTTACTTCATCACTAAACTTTTGAGCAAATTTGCTTCAAAAAGAAAACTTTAGAAAAATGATTTTGATATTTACGCTTTCATCAAAAACTTCGTTAACTCTAGTCTCGTATCTATTCGTGTATTAGCATAATTAAATTTATTTCACTTGTTTTTAAGAACAATAAGATTATTTTTCTACTCGAATGAGCTGCACTACATAAATGACGTGCCCAAAAATTAGGATGGGGTAAAGGCAAGTGGTTCGGGTGAAACTACTGCCTCGGTATGGGGAGAAAATAGTTTTTTGGCTTTGTTTGTTTGGTTTATTAGAAGAGTTGGAGGACGAAATAGAGGCCGAGATTTTTAGGATAAGTTTATTGGTGACTTAGATTGAATGTGTCAAAATTTCAAGTGAAAAAATATGCACTTAAGAACAGAATTTCATACAAGTTTGGTGGCTGAAATTGAAAATCAGCCACTTCGGATGTCAACTTTAAAAGACCATAACTTGGGATAAGAGCGGAAGAAATAAATGAAACCAGTGACAGTTTAAAGCTAGAATAGTCCAATTTAATGCTTCAAAGTCTCGTGCAAAAATATGTAAAGATGCAAAAAGGATAATGAACGTAATTATCAGAGGTCATTGAAGAGAGAAAATGAAATAATTGGAGAGGTAATGAGAAGAGTTGGAGATCAAGATAGATGAAAGATGTGCTATGTGGAATGCAACCTTATACGAGTGTCCACTAAAGAACGACTGAAGATATGCCGCAAGACCTAGTTTTCCCTTACTCACGAGATCAGTTATTACTCACCAATTACCAATTTCTTGTTAATTATTTGGGATTACATATTAAATGGACCCACCTTATTAGTGGTCAGTAACAAACTGAACACCAATAAAGTCATGACATTTGTCTTCCTCGAGACAACTCATCAATCAGACGAAGCTAATATAATTTAGTGCCCCAGCATTCAACGACATGATCGACCCTAACCCTAAGTGCACAACAATTTGACCCTTAATTACTCCTTGGCCACCTTGACGTGATAACATTTATTGAACAATTAAATAACTTAATCTTGTGCTGCACATATAGATATTTCTCACTTTATATTCTATATATAAGATTTGTTGGTGGTATAATCTACTGAATCGTAATAATTTAATATTAAATAAATTGGTAATTAATAGTAAAAGATTGAGTTATATTTATTTCACTCAGACACTTTATTTTTATTATTAATTTCATGAATATTTTTATATCGAACCTATTAAAGTAATTAGATACTTAATGTAATAAAATTGTATTAAATTAATAATTTAATAGGCTTAGAAATGAGGTGGTGGAAGGATTGAAAGGAAAATGATCGATTACAAAAAAAAGGCAAACTCAAAAGCATGAGTGGAAAGCTTGTCGTTCCGTAATGAATGTGCGTTTGTCATTATCCTGTCGAGATTCTCAATCGCGGACCATTACCTTCTTCTCCAGTCTCCACCTTCCCCGACCACCTGCTCGGAGCTCGGGTTGAGATGTTGAGCGCATAATATTATGGATTTCACTATAAAGTTCTTGAAATTAGATTCGCTTTTCTGTTCTGAAATTGATTTATTTGCGAATTATGATTACGGCGAAACTAGTGCAGAGATTGATGGTAAGCCTAGAGTTAACTAAGTTCTTTTATGATAATTTGAGTAAACATTTTGTAGGGTCCCTCCTTAATGGTGAGGGACCTCACTCAATGTGAATGGACTGCCGCCTACCTCAATTTGAGGAGGCTACTCTTCCAAGCCTCCTATAAATAGAGGCTTGCGGGAAGTGAAGAAATCATCTCGAAAAAAGAGAAAGAAGAGAAGAAAGAAGAGGCTTGAGGGAGTGAAGAAATCCTCTCGAAAAAAGAGACAGAAGAGAAGAAAGAAGATTCTCGAGAAGGGGAGAGAAATGGTGATTGTATTTGGAGAAAGAAAAGAAAGAGCGTAAGAGAAAAATAAGTGTGGTGCTTTTGTGCACATTGGGAGTTCTAAGAGAGTTAAATTTCTCTTAGTGAATATTTTCTAGAAATATTTGATTTCTAGAAAAATATTGTAAATTTCTATTTTATAGTGAAATCTTTCCGGACTCGGTCCCCGTGGTTTTTCTCGATTTGGGTTTCCATGTAAAATTTTTGGTGCATTATTTCTCTTACTTCTTGACTGTTATACTTTAACGGGGTGGGAAAATATTCCTGGTATTTTTCAGATCACATATGCTATTATTTCTCAGACCGCCTATTTTAGTGGTGTAATTGTACTTTATAAGTAAGTTCTGTCTAGGAGTCTGGATTTTAAGTGGGACCGTTTGTGACCTCTCAAGTCTTTCCTGAGAACATACTTGGATAATTCTATCTAGGAGATAGGCAAGAGCGATCTTTCCTGGGAATTATCTAATCAGTACTTTCCACGGTTATTCGGTTATAGAAATTATCCAATTTTTTTTTCCAACAAGTGGTATTAGAGCTTTGTTATTATGGCGAGGAAATTGAAAATTGAAAAATTCAGTGGAAATAATTTTTCTATGTGAAAATTAAGAATGAAGGCGCTATTGTGGAGAAATGGTTGTGGAATGACCATCAACGATAGACCGGCTGACGTTGAAAATGAGAAATGGAACAAAGCAGATGAGGATGCTATCGATATTCTGCATCTTGCTCTTGCAGATGAAGTTCTGTTAGGAATTACCGAATTAACAATTGCCAAATAGATTTGGGATTCCCTAACAGAATTATATGAGGCAAGGTCGTCGCATAATATAATTTTCTTGAAAAGAAAATTATACACTCTTCGGATGTCTGAATCAACCCTAGTAACAGAACACATCAATACTCTCAACAAACTATTCATTAAACTCACAACGATGGAGGAGAAAATCAACTCAAAGGAAAGAACTGAAATTTTACTTCAGAGTTTGCCAGATTCATATGACAATCTTATTATAAATTTTATGAGTGACGCTTCCAAAAAGCTGACATTCAACGACACTGCTGCTGTTGTTCTTGAAGAAGAAAGCAGACGGAAGAACAAAGAGGGCTGAGAGGTCCTGTCTATAATAAGAGAAAAGTCAAAATAACGTGTGGCATCTGAAGCCACCACGTCAAGAATGGCAAAATCAAAAAGTAAAAGTGGAGTAAAGTGTTATCATTGTGGCAAAACGGGTCACATGAAAAAGGATTGCTGGAAGTTGAAAGAAGAACAAAGCACAGGAGGTGCTAAAGGAGAAAAGAAGAGTATGATTGTGACTGTCTCTAATTGTGAATGTGTAATTATTTGCGAAGATGCCGTGAATCACATAACTCAAGAATCAAGTTGGGTATGTGATTCAGGTGCATCTTATCATGTTACAGCAAAAGCAAAATATTTTACATCTTACATCAGTGGCGATTTTGGCATCGTTAAAATGGGAACAGTCATATTTCCAAGAAGTTGGAAAAGGGGGACATCAGTATCCACACCAACACCGGATGCGAGTTGATGCTTAAAGATGTTCGACATGTTCCTGATATTAGACTGAATCTAATATCAATTGGTGCTCTTGATGATGCCGGTTACAAGAGCAAATTTGCTGATGGAAATGAGAACTCAATAAAGGTTTGCTAGTCATAGCAAAGGGAATCAAAGAGTCTAGCTTGTACGTGACTCAAGTGACTACAAATGAAGCAGTTGTAAATGCTGCACATGATAACTTATCCATAGAGTTATGGCACCGACGACTTGGTCACATGAGCGAAAAATGACTTCTATTGCTTGACAAGAGAGAATGTCTGCCACATCTCAGACATGAATCTTTATCAAAATGTATTCATTGTTTGGCGGGAAAACAACACAGAGTTTCCTTCAAAAAGATTTTTGAATCGAGAAAACAAGAGGTGTTGGAAGTCATCTATTCAGATGTTTGTGGTCCCATGTCGATGAAAACGTTAGGTGGAGCTCAATACATGGTCACATTCATTGATGATCATTCGAGAAAGGTTTGAGTTTACACACTCAAAACGAATGATGATGTGGTTAACGTTTTCAAGCAGTTTCATGTTTACACTGAGCGTGAAACTGGAAAAATTTGAAATGCATTCGCACAGATAATGATGGCGAATATATGTGATCATTTGATGAGTACTGCAAGTTGCACGGAATCAAACATGAGAGATCTGTTCTGAAGACTCCTCAACAAAATGGTATTGCAGAAAGAATGAACAGAACGATCGTGGAGAAGATAAGGTGCATGTTGTCACATTCAAAGCTTCCTAAAACATTTTGGGGAGAAGCGATGAAAACTGCAGTACATGTCATCAATATGTCTCCACCAAGACCACTGAATGGAGAAGTGTCAAACAAGGTGTGGACAGGAAAAAACGTATCTTATAAACATCTAAAGGTGTTTGGATGTAGAGCGTTTATCAATGTTCCAAAAGATGAGAGGTCAAAGCTAGACAACAAAGCTAACAAATGCATATTTCTTGGATATAGAGATGATGCATTCAGATATAGACTTTGGGATCCGGTTGACAAGAAAATTGTTAGAAGTCGGGATGTTGTCTTCTATGAAGATCAAACCATTGAAGACAAGAGAGATGTTGAAATCACTAGTGAACATCTTGTAAGAGTTGATATGGAAAAATCAACTTTTGACGGGGGAGATGCTGAACGAGCAGTTGAAAATTTTGACCAAAGAGAATTGAGATTTCTCGAGAGCCAGTTGCAGAGTTAAGGCGGTCAACAAAAGATCATCAACCATCGAGTAGATATTCTAGAAACGAGTATGTGATGATCACCGATGGTGACGAACCTCAATGCTATGAGGAGGCTATGGAACATCATCAGAAAATGAACTGGATAGATGCGATGCAAGATGAGATGACATCATTGCATGAAAACCATACTTATGAGTTGGTTGAGCTTCCTAAGGGGCGAAAGACACTAAAAAACAAGTGGGTCTACAGACTCAAATTTGAAGATAAAAGTTCACAACCAAAGTATAAGGCACGATTAGTCGTGAAAGGCTTTGGTGAGAAGAAATGTGTTGACTTTGAGGAAATATTTTCACCTGTTGTGAAAATGTCATCCATACGAGTGGTGCTTGGATTGGCCTCAAGTCAAAATTTGGAGATCGAACAATTCGATTGAAAGAGTGCTTTCTTGCATGGTGAACTTGAAGAAGAAATCTACATGGAATAACCAAAAGGGTTCATTGTCTAGGGAAATTAACATCTGGTTTGTAGATTGAAGAAGAGACTGTATGGACTAAAGCAAGCCACACGACAATGGTACAAGAAGTTTGATTCCTTTGTGGCTCATCAAGGATATAAAAAAATTTCATCAGACCATTGTGTGTTCGTGAAAAGGTTCACAGACAGAACATTCACTATCATCCTACTCTATGTCGATGACATGCTGATTGTGGGCCCATATAGGGAAAAGATTGTTAAGTTAAAGCAAGGACTTAACAAGTCTTTTGCCATGAAAGATTTATGATCGGCAAAAACGAATACATGGGATGAGTATCACTCGCGATAGGAAGAATGAAAAATTATGGCTATCGTAGGAAAAATATATTAAGAAAGTTCTCAGCCGATTCTATATGGATAAGGAGTCGGTTAGCACTCCACTTGTGAAACACTTCAAATTTACTTCCGAAAAAAGTCCTTCTACTAAAGAAGGAAAGACATAAATGCAGAAGATTCTATATGCTTCAGCAGTTGGTAGCTTAATGTATGTCATGGTTTGTACGAGACCTGATATTTCACATTCAGTTGGAGTAGTCAGTCAATTTCTATCAAATCCGGGCAAAGAGCATTGGAATGCAGTAAAGTAGATTCTTAAGTATCTTAATGGTACTTCTGGATTCAGTTTGTGTTTTAGAAGTAAAGAGCCTTTACTAATAGGATATATTGATGCTGACATGACTGGAGATATCGACTCTAGAAGATCAACATCAGGGTATTTGGTTACATTTGGAAGGGGAGTTGTATCATGACAATCTAAGAGGCAAAAATCAGTGACATTATCTACGACAGAAGCTGAGTTTATTGCGGCTACAGAGGCTTGTAAAGAAATTTTGTGGATGCAAAAATTTCTGATAGAATTGGGACATCGACAAGATAAATATGTCTTGTATTGTGATAGCCAAAGTGCTATACACTTGAGCAAAAATCCAAGCTTTCATTCGAGGTCAAAACATATAGGCATCAAGTAGCATTGGATACGAGATGTCCTTGAGAACAAACAAGTATACCTTGAGAAAGTTCACACAGATAATAATAGCTTAGACATGATGACAAAAATTTTGCAGAGAAGCAAACATGAATTTTGTAGAGACTCAGCAAGATTGAAAAACCTTACCATAAGTCAGGAGGGAGAGTTTGTAGGGTCCCTCCTTAATGGTGAGGGACCTCACTCAATGTGAATGGAGACTTAAAAGTCTCCATTCACTGCCACCTACCTCAATTTGAGGAGGCTGCTCCCCCAAGCCTCTTATAAATAGAGGCTTGCGGGGAGTGAAGAAATCATCTCGAAAAAAGAGAAAGAAGAGAAGAAATGTAACAACTCTCATTATTATTTTGAGAAATTAGACTTTTAAATGAAAAGTGTTTATTTGAAGTCCATTTTTGTTTTGGTTGTTAGGTCAAATTGTATCACGAATTAGAGTTTATGACCTTCATAAGAGTTAAAGTAGACTCTTAGAGTGATTTGTAGTTGTTAGAATCACTCGATTCAGAGTTATGTAGAAAACGTTATGGGCATCTCAAGTCAGTGTATGGAAACGGTAAAGCGTTTATGTCGCCCCCAGGATTTGTGGAGGGGTCGACACAAAAACAAGTTCGGTCGACATAACGAACGAGCGGTCGACATAAGTTACTCAGGAAACAAGTTCGGTCGACATAACGAACGAGCGGTCGACATAAGTTACTCCCGGGAAACAAGTTCGGTCGACATAACGAACGATCGGTCGTCATAAGCATCCATGCTGTTGAAAAGTCAACTGAAACGTGGAGAAATCTGATGAATGGACGTGAAATACACTTTAATATCGTTTAATTACGAAAGTTTAAGGCATGGGCAGCCAAAAAAAAAAAAACTTGGAGCAATGTTATTGGTGGATGTAGGAGGAAGATTGATTTTGTTTAATAAATGACATAAAAGAGGCATGGGTTGCCACTCTTACTTCCATCCACGATTTCTTCCCCCTTTTCTCTCTAGCTTTCGTGCTCTAACTCAAGGAGGAGAGAGCTTGAGAAAGAAAAGAAGTTTTGTGAGATAGAAAGGAAGTTTTGTTAGGGAAAAAGAGAGTGACTTCAAGAGAAGTGAAGTGGAGAGCTTAGTTATTTCGTGGAGGCTGAAGCTCAAGGTAATTTTCCTATCCTTTAAAGTTCTTGTAGGTTCAATAATGATAAAAATGATGGTATTGGTTGAATTGGTGGTTAAGAAATGAATGATTTCGTGTTGAGTGTTTTCAAATCAGTAAATTACGTACAATGTTAGAGTTTTAGAGTTTTGGTCGAATCCTGATACGAAATGGAGTTTGTGTCCTTCATAAGAGTTATGGTAGACCTTTAGAGTAATCTATAGCAGTTTGAATCACTCAAATCGGAGCTTTGTAGA
>QAOC01035798.1:905-19683 GCA_003255005.1 Begonia fuchsioides | reverse complement strand
AAAAAAAAAAAAAAAAAAAAAAAAAAAAAAAAAAAAAAAAAAAAAAATTACAAGATAGAAGCTTCTCGAGAAGGGGGAGAGAAATAATGATTGTATTTGGAGGGAGAGAAAAGAAAGAGCGCGAGAGAAAAATAGGTGTGATGCTTTTGTGTACATTGAGAGTTCTAAGAGAGTTGAATTTCTCTTAGTGAATATTTTCTAGAAATATTTGATTTCTAGAAAAATATTGTACGAGCTTTTCAAGAAGCTGAGTAGTTCTATTATTGACGATGGTTTAATTCACAAGGTAAATCAGATGTTTGTTTTGGCTCACTTTGGGTAAACTTACTGTCAACTTGATTAATCCCCTGATCAACTCATGTATTGTCTTAAAATATTTCATTATATTGTTATCACCAGAAGGACCTAATCAAACTATTAATTGTTCTTGAACGAACTTTCTTCAAAAACATTGAAGAGAGCACATGTTTAGACCAACTTCCCAGCTTGAGCTATAACACTTTGGTTGGAGTAAAGACTAATTGATAGAGATAAAAATGAGTTGGCTTATCCTGTATTTGCTTCCCATACATTGTTCACACATTTTGATTGAAGAATTTATCATTTTACGTTCCATTTTGCACATTTCGTTCCTCTTTATATGCTTATACGACTAGTTTTTTTAATTGAAATACTCTAGTTGCGTAGGTGTTTTCTCTGTTCTTTCCCCCATTTTGCATGGTTCTAAACTATTTCTTTGTTGGTGGCTCTAAAAATTTAAAATTATTGAGTTTATTTGGACTGCTTATGTGGATTTATCCTATAATTTTAACTCTCTCATCTTATTTATTTTACGTGTGATCATTAGTTGATGTAATAGTAGATTTGTTTTAACTATTTATAATTTATCCGTTTAATATGTTAGTGAGGGCATAATATCCACTTTAGAAAATAAGTTTGGATCGTAAATTAGCTAGGCATTATCCTATGTGTGAAACAAAAGTAAATTGGACTTCAGGGTGTCTTTTCATTGTTTTTAACTTTTAGTTTTTCAATTTTCCATCATCTTGCAGGAAGAGCTTCAGTTAGCTCTATTCAAAACTGCACACGGCGAAAACCTCTTTCTTGATCGGGTATTGCAGTAGAACATCATCTTCCTCTTTTTTTTTTTTTTTCCTTTTTTCCATTTTACATTTGGTTTGATGGGTTTGGTGGGATTGATTCTTAAAACTTAATACATGAGCCTGATTAAGGTGCTAAAGTATTGGGGGGCAGGCAAGACTGAGAAATACTATTCGTAAAAATTGTTAGTCTAAAAATAGCTAGTTGTATTATTCCGAGTGATCGTATTCTCCGTCTTTGGTTATGCGAATTAAACTTTATAAGCTTGCTTATACTAAGATTCATATAGCTCCACAGATTCATGGGTCTTATCCTGCATGCAATTGACTAGGTTTTTGATCTTTTCGATAAAAAGAGAAATGGGGTTATTGAATTCGAAGAATTTGTCCATGCACTTAATATCATCTACCCTTACGCTGCCATGGAGGAAAAGATCGACTGTGAGTGTTCTCAATGATCTTGTTATTCCTTTGCTATCCGATAGTCTCTCCTTCTTATAAGCATTCTTCAGTTTCATTCAGGCTTTATGATCTGAGACAAACTGGATATATCGGTGAGAAGAGGTAAGCATAATTATAAAGCAGTAGCTGATTTGTCTGCGAACTTCCTTGCTGATGCATTCAACTTTTGTTTCTTGAAGGTTAAGCAAATGGTGGTTGCTATCTTAATGGAATCTGACATAAAACTATTAGACGAATTTCTTGAGACCATTCTGGACATGGCACGATGAACGTACTCAAATTATGTTCTTTTTGTTTATACGAGATTTCTCGCCAATAACCTCGATTCTTCCCTCTTTACATTTTAAAGACATTCGCCGAAGCCGATGCTGAAAAGGATGGAAAAATCAACAGGGAGGAAGGGAAGGCATTCGCCCTTCAATATTCGTCACTCTTGAAGAACATGACTCTTACTTGCTTAAAGTGCCATTCTCCCCCATCTCTCTTCTCCATTTTTCTGCAACATCCTTCACAAATCTGACTGATTTCTTGAATGTCTGGCAGGGACGTGACCACATTATTTCCTAGTTTTGTTTTCAACACTGAGGTTGAAGACTAAGGTTTAGAATGAGACAACTCGAATTCGTCCGGGCTGTTGGACTTTGTGCGCTCCTCAAATCACTAGGTGTTGGATTCTCTTGTAATTAAATTAATAAAACCAAATTCTTGTTTCGGTTCTTAGTTAGTTCTTGTAATATCTATTAGATGTTGTAATCATATTTTAGTTTTCTTATTGAAATTACTAGTTCGTTAAACTTACCCTATCATTTTCCGACGAAGATTGGCTGTGGTTGGAAGTGTGAATCTCAGCACATATTCAAATCAATGGGTCTTAAACTAGTTGAAATGTACTTGATTATATTCTTGAGTTGCTGCATATGATTATATTTTGGGAAAACCATGGAGAAGAGCGAGTTTAATGTCTTGTTTGTGCATGTTGGGGGTGGTTACTTTTAGCTTAGAGATTAAAGGAAAAACAGCAAGCTTAGATTCTTTGGAGTTTTTGAACGATTTAGTCGTTGCCATATTGCCCAAAGCTGAGCCTGGTTCTGAAACTGGGTCTCCTTTACACCGTTCTTCTAAGGGCGAGAAGAACCCACATCTATAGTTACTGTTTCCTTTTCAAGGGTGAGTGAATTTACTCACTATTAAGTCTCGAAAAGACTTAATATTCATGTAGTTTTAGTAAATAATTTACTAGGAATCTGTAATAATTTAATTAGAAATAAGTGAGATTTTTAAGGATAATGCTGTAGCGATGCTACAACATCAGTAACGCTGTTTTTACGAGATTTTACTCGATATTTCGTATATTTTGTATTATCACAGGATTTTCGTTTCCATGCAATTGCATAAGATTATTGAAGATAAATGCTGGAAGAATCACGAAAAAGAAGGAAGAATCAACTCTAAATCATATTTGGAAACAAAAATATTTTTGAAGATTTGGAAATCTTTCCTAATCTCAATTACTTTCCAAACTTATCCAAATCTTCCTCCAAATCGAAATCACATCTCAGATCTGCTGAAACTGCACGAAGTATACTTAAAGAAAGGTGAATACAACGAATCAGTTGTGTAGAATTTGAGAATGGGATTCACGATCAAGCTTCAGGCGTAAATCCGAAGAAGAGGTTCATGGCGACGATCACGGCGGCGGGGGAACGATGCTGTGAGAACAACGGCTTTCGACGGCGAGGACCAAAATTCTCTCCCTTTTCTTTTCGTTTTAATTTCTGTGAATTATATGAACTCCTGATAGTTAGTGTAGAACTATTTTGTTTGAGTTAAAATTAGAATTTTTCATATATTGATTTGCTTAATGAAATTGCATGCTATCTTTTAGAACTCGTTTTAATAAGTGTTTCTATATCTTTGCTTTGCTGTGATTATCCCTCGAGCAATCACGACAATACGCCCTTGCGTGTTTGCTAAGTGTTAAACATGAAAATTATTGCTTTCCATTGATATCATTTAAGGCAACACGACAATACGCCATTGCGTGTTGCTAAGACGTGTATTAAAACCATTAGGTGGTTAAATCGAGTGACACGGTTTAGCTAGGAGTGTTTTCATCATGTTCATTCCAACCTAGTGCGGTCATATCGAACTTGTTCTTAAACCCACCATAGAGGCAACGCCAGCTTAGGTTTATTAGTGTTCCGACCATAACTAACTGATGATGTGACTAATGTTGCAGCACCCACCGAGGGCAGTTCAAGTAAATCAATCTACGTAAAGTCCTAGTCGATTCTTACAAATTCTCAATTCGACCACCAACTTTACTTTTCTGCTTAATCTAGGTTATTAATTAGATACTTTAATAAATATAAAAATCAAACCTTTAATGTTATTCTTTATTCTTTATGATACTTTGCAATCTATTCTTTAAATTAGGAATTTGACTTGTCTTCGTGGGATTGATATTTTTATTACTACGTTGCGGTGCACTTGCGTTTTAGCGAATACATTTTCAAGCAACAAGTTTTTGGCGCCGTTGCCGGGGACAACGAAAATTTTTTATTTTTAGATTTCTCTGTGAAGTATTTGTGAATATAACTAACTCTAACTTTAAAAATTATAAAATTCAAAAAGAAAATTTTTTTATGGTTTTTCTTAATTTTTCAGGTGCTTACGCAAAACGACGAAGAACGAGAGCTCATTCCTTACGACCCCGAACCTGAAAGAACTCTTCGAGAAAGAAGACGCCAAAATTTAAATCAACGCGGAGCGGTGAAGGAAGAACCAATGGCTCAAAACGCATTCCAACGAGCAAATCACGGTCATGCACAAGAAAGACCTGTTCGGGATTATGCAATTCTAGATTTGGAACGGTTAAATCCTGGAATTTTTTGACCGGAAAACAATGAAGGGAGGTGCGAGTTGAAGCCGATTATGTTTCAAATGTTGCAAACCATCGGTACGTTTAATGGTTCAGCAACCGAAGAACCGAACGCATTCATTAGGGAGTTCACTTCCTTATGCGATTCGTTCGAAGATTCAGCCGTCAATCGAGAGACTCTCCGATTAAATTTATTCCCGTATGCACTCTGAGATAAGGCAAAAGCATGGCTGAATTCTTTACCGCCAAATTCTATAACTTCTTGGGAGGATTTAGCCAAGAAGTTTCTGCTAAAATATTTTCCACCGGTAAAGAACGCAAAACTATGAGGGGAAATCATGATATTCAAATAACAGGACACTGAATCCCTTTATGAAGCTTGGGAGAGGTTCAAAGAATTGCTACAACAATGTCTGAATCATGGTATTGAAGAATGAGTCTAGTTGGAAACTTTTTACAATGGATTACATGGACAGACTCGATCTCTTTTAGATGCAGCAGCAAACAGAGCCATTTTATCCAAATCATGCATGGAAGCTTTTTCACTGCTGGAAAACATGGCTACGAATAATTACCAATGGCCGACAGAGAGAGTTGCAGCACCAAAGAAAGCATCAACGAATAACCAGCCTGGAATTTTAGATCTTGATCCAGTGATGGCCTTAGCTTCTCAAATGACTACACTCAACAACACTCTCAAGAATCTGAACATGCAGCAAGCCAACCCACAACTTGTCAAAGGTATATCGTGCTCTTACTGTTCGGGAGAACATATTTACGATCATTGTCCGTCAAATCCCGAAGCAGTCAATTTTGTGGGGAACAATCGGAATACTTTTACGCAAGGTTGGAAACCAAATAATCAGTGGAGCCAACAGCAACAACCACGAACGCAGAATCAGTACTTCCAGCCTGCACAACAAGGGTTTAACCAAGGATTTCCTACTCAACAAAACCGCCAACAACAACCTGAGCAGTCTAAACCGTTCGAACAGAAAGTTAATGAGTTTATTGAACGATCCGAGCTGATGATGCAAAACATGAATGCGATCTTACAGAATCAGGTCGCCTCTCATAGGAATCTTGAAAATCAAGTGGGTCAGCTCGCACTCGCATTAAAGGAAAGACCATCAGGAATGTTGCCAAGCGACACCAAAACGCCAACACGAGAAGGGAAAGAACAGTGTAAATCCATCACTTTGCGCAACGGCAAAGAAGTGGAAACTGTTAAAGATCCTGAAATAAATCCCAGGGAACAGATTACGGAGAATAATGCAGAGGCGGATAGGGAGGAAGTCGCAGAAGGAAGTAATACAATTAAAACTGCGATTAATGCTGCAGCATCAAAGCAGCATCAGAAGAAAAGTACGTCAGTTGAAAGACTTCCGCCACCTTTTCCTCAGAGACTAAAAAAGCAGACACATGACAAACAAATTGGAAAATTCATGGAGGTATTAAAGCAATTACATATCAATATTCCACTGGTTGAAGCTTTGGAACAAATGTCGAATTATGCAAAATTTATGAAAGATCTCGTATCAAAGAAGCGACGAATAGAGAAATACGAAACTGTGGTGTTGACACAAGAATGCAGCTACATTATTCAGAATAAGATCCCGCCAAAGCTACGTGATCCTGGTAAATTTACAATTCCATGAACAATAGGAGATCAATACGTTGGCGAAGATCTGTGTGACCTAGGAGCTAGCATTAATTTGATGCCGATGTCGATTTTTAAGAAATTAGATGTCGGAAAAGCCAAGCAAACTTCAGTGACGCTTCAGTTTGCTGATAGATCCATTAGACATCCCGAAGGAATAATTGAAAACGGGCTAGTAAAGGTCGACAAATTAATTTTCCTAGCCGACTTTATCATTCTGGATTGCGAAGTCGATCAAGAGGTCCCGATCCTCGTAGGAAGACCTTTCTTGGCTACAGGCAGAACTCTCATTGATGTGGAAAGAGGAGAATGAACAATGACAGTCAACGACGAAGAAGTCACGTTCAATGTCCTGAACGCACTAAAATGCCCTGTAGAAGCTGAAGACTGTTTTTCCATTTCGGAAAATGAATGTTTCTTGTTAGACAAAACTGTACCCCGAGCTGCAGAAAAGAATTTCAAGTTCGATTCTTCCGATCCTCGAACTTGGAAGAAACCCAGGGGGCAAGATGCTGAGCCCCTCAACCGGGATGAGAAGGAATATCGAGTTATGAAATCCTCGATAGAAGAACCAACGACACTGGAGCTAAAGCAATTGCTGCAGCATCTGAAGTACGCTTACCTCAGAACAGGTGATACTTTACCTGTTATTATTTCTTCGCAATTGACTGAATTACAGGAAGCCGAACTACTGGAAATATTAAGGAGAGTGGCTTGGACGGTTGCCGATATAAAGGGAATCAGTCCGAGCATTTGTATGCATAAAATTCTGCTTGAACATGATTACCGGCCATCAGTTGAAGGACAACGGCTATTGAATCCAGTCATGAAAGAGGTGGTGAAAAAGGAAATTATCAAGCTTTTGGATGCAGGTATTATTTACCCAATCTCGGATAGTTCATGGGTAAGTTTGGTCCAATGTGTTCCAAAGAAAGGAGGAACAACCGTGGTGACCAATGAGAACAATGAATTAATTCCAACCCGCACAGTTACAGGTTGGCGAGTTTGTATGGACAATCGGAAGCTCAACAAGATGATGAGGAATGACCATTTTCCCTTGCCATTCATCGATCAAATGCTCGATCGACTAGCTGGTAAAGAGTTTTATTGTTTCTTAGATGGATATTCAGGTTACAATCAAATTGCAATTCTACCAGAAGATCAGGAGAAGACGACGTTTACCTGTCCCTATGGCACATTCGCTTACCGGCGAATGTCGTTCGGGTTATGCAATGCTCCAACAACGTTCCAGCGTTGCATGATGTCCATATTTTCGGACATGGTTGAAGATTTTCTGGAAATATTTATCGATGATTTTTCTGTGGTTGGGGATTCTTTTCACACATGCTTACAAAATTTGGAAGTAGTATTAAAACGCTGCACCGAGACGGATCTAGTTCTAAATTGGGAAAAATCTCATTTTATGGTAACTGAAGGAATTGTTCTCGGACACCGAGTTTCCAAATCAGGAATGGAGGTTGATAAAGCCAAGATTGAAGTTATTGAAAAGTTACCTCCACCCACCTCCGTGAAAGGAATCCAAAGCTTTCTAGGCCATGCCGGTTTTTACCGCCGATTCATGACTTCTCAAAGGTATCCAAACCACTTTGTGCATTACTGGAAAATGACAAAGTATTCTGTTTTGATGAAGCGTGCCAGCAAGCTTTTCGAGAATTAAAACGCCAGCTCACTTCAGCACCTATCATCATTGATCCGGATTGGACAAAACCTTTCGAGATCATGTGTGACGCTAGTGATTACGCGATGAGAGCAGTGCTAGGTCAAAAACATAATCGAACATTCCATTCAATCTACTATGCCAGCAAGACATTATCTGAAGCACAACGGAATTATACGACAACTGAAAAGGAGTTACTAGCAGTAGTATTCGCCTTCGAAAAATTTAGACAATATTTAGTTGGTGTGAAGGTAATAGTGCACACCGACCACTCTGCGATCAAATATTTAATGTCTAAAAAGGATGCCAAGCCGCGCTTAATTAGGTGGATTCTACTGCTACAAGAACTCGACCTAGAAGTCATCGACAGAAAAGGAACGGAGAATCAGGTAGCTGTTAAGTCTCGAAAAGACTTAATATTCATGTGGTTTTAGTGGTTAAATTGCTAGGAATCTATAATAATTTAATTGGAAAAAGGCAGGATTTTTAAAGATAATGCTGTAGCGATGCCACAGCATCAGTAACGCTGTTTTTACGAGATTTTACCTGATATTTCATATATTTTGTATTATCACAGAATTTTCGTTTCCATGCAATTGCAGAAGATTATTGAAGATAAAGGCTAGAAGAATCACGAAAAAGAAGGAAGAATCAACTCTAAATCATATTTGGAAACAAGAATATCTTTAAAGATTTGGAAATCTTTCCTAATCTCAACTACTTTCCAAACATATCCAAATCTTCCTCCAAATCGCAACCACCTCTCATATCTGTGAAGCTGCACGAAGTATACTTAAAGAAAGGTGAATACCACGAATTGGGTGTGTAGAATTGGAGAACGGGATTCAAGATCAAGCTTCGGGCATAAATCCGAAGAAGAGGTTCACAGCGACGATCACGGCGGCAGGGGAACGGGGCTGTGAGAACAACGGCTTTCGATGACGAGGACCAAAATTCTCTCCCTTTGCTTTTCGTTTTAATTTCCGTGAATTATATGAACTCCTGATAGTTAGTGTAGAACTATTTCGTTTGAGTTAAAATTAGGATTTTTCATACATTGGTTTGCTTAATGAAATTGCATGCTATCTTTTAGAACTCGTTTTAATAAGTGTTTAAATATCTTTGCTTTGCTGTGATTATCCCTCGAGCAATCACGACAATACGCCCTTGAGTGTTTGCTAAGTGTTAAACTTGAAAATTAAAGCTTTGCATTGATATCATCTAGGGCAACACGACAATACGCCCTTGCGTGTTGCTAAGACGTGTATCAAAACCATTAGGTGGTTAAATCGAGTGTCACGGTTTAGCTAGGAGTGTTTTCATCATGTTCATTCTAACCTAGTGCGATCATATCGAACTTGTTTTTAAACCCAACCATAGAGGCAACACAAGCTTAGGTTTATTAGTGTTCGGACCGGAACTAACTGATGCTGTGACTAATGCTGCAGCACCCACCGAGGGCAGTTCAAGTAAATAATTTACAGCAAGCCCTAGTCGAGATTCTTACGAATTCTCAATTCGACCACCAACTTTACTTTTCTGCTTAATCTAGGTTATTAATTAGATACTTAAATAAATATAAAAATTAAACCTTTAATGCTATTTTTTATTCTTTATGATACTTTGCAATTTATTCTTTAAATTAAAGATTTGACTTGTCTTCGTTGGATCGATATTTTTATTACTACGTTGCGACACGTGCACTTGCGTTTTAGCGATTACATTTTCACGCAACAAGTTTTTTGCGCGGTTGCCGGGGACAACGAAATTTTTTTTATTTTTAGAATTCGTTGTGAAGTATTTGTGAATATAACTAACTCGAACTTTAAAAATTTTAAAAATTAAAAAAAGAAAGGATTTATACGGTTCTTTTTATTTTTTCAGCTGCTTATGCAAAACGAAGGGAACAAAGAGCTCATTCCCTTAATTCCCGAACTCGAAAAAAACGCTTCAAGAGAGAAGTCGCCAAAATTTAAATCAAAGCGGAGCGGTAAAGGAAGAACCAATGGCTCAAAACACATTCCAATGAGCAAACCACGGTCATGCACAAGAAAGACTAATTCAGGATTATGCAATTCCATATTTGGAGCGGTTAAATCCTGGAATTTTTCAACCGGAAAACAACGAAGTGAGATGCAAATTGAAGCCGATCATGTTTCAGATGCCGCAAATTATCGGTTAGAAACAAAATAATCAGTGGAGTCAACAACAGCAACCACGAATGCAAAATCAGTATTTCCAACCAGCACAACAAGGGTTCAATCAAGGGTTTCCGACTCAACAGAATCAGCCACATCAACCCGAATCTTCTAATTCGTTCGAGCAAAAAGTTAATAAATTTATGGAACGGACCTAGCTGATGATGCAAAATATGAATGCGATCTTACAAAATCAGATCACATCTCATAGGAATCTGGAGAATCAAGTGGGTCAGCTCGCGTTAGCCTTGAACGCTAGACCAACGGGGATGTTGCCAAGCAATACCGAAGTTCTAAAACGAGAAGGAATAGAACAGTGCAAAGCCATTACGCTTCGCAACGGCGGAGAAGTGGAGACTGTGAAAGACCCTGAAGGAAAATCTCAGGAAAAAATCGAATAGAAAAATACAGAGGCTGATAAAGTGGAAGTCTCAGAACGAATTAATAAGCCTGATGCTACTACCAGTGCTGCAGCACCGACACAACACCAGAAGAAAATTTTGCCAGCCGAGAGACTTCCACCACCTTTTCCACAAAGATGCTACCTTGTCGAAAAAAGAGAACTACTTGCTGCTATAAAAGACTTCAAGTTCGATTCTGCTGACTCTCGAACTTGGAATAAAAACAGAAGAATTGAAACAAAACGAGAAGGAAAAGGAGTTACATGAAGAAAGCACGACGTCTAGCTAAAGACGTTAAATTAAGCGCTACAGGGAGGCAACCCTTTATTTTAAATTTTAGTTAATTTAATAATTATGCATTCTTATCATGTAGGTTAGGTAGCATGACCCGATGATGCGACGTAGGTCACAGTATTGCAGTAATAAAGGCATGCATAAATCAGAAAAAGAAAAAAAAATATATGGGAGAAGATTTTGGTCCAATCCAATTGGACTGAGGTGGATTCTAGGCTGATTTTTATCGCCTGTTGATTTTCTAAGAAGCGGTAATTATTTCGTTTAAAAATTTAATAGTAATCGTTTCTTTTCATCCTTAAATCGCAGGAAGCCATAGCACTCGGGAGAGCATCAGATGAATCTTTAGAAATTCAGCAGATATTTACAATGGAGCCTATCTCGATTTTGCTTCTGACATGAAAGGACATCGCCGAGCACCATACCAGCAAGGAGAATGTTTATCTTTCGGTGGCCAAACAGAGTCCGTCGCCGCCGCCACACAAGTATAATCACACCATATACTATTTTCTGCATTACACAGGAGGACGGTGGAGAACCCAAAGAAGAAAACACCCCAGTTCCCGATGCTGCACGCAGAGCTGCAGCACCACCATCGGTCTAGTTTTCCAATGAGTTTTCCAAGAGTCTACAGCTCCTGGAAACCCGTCTAAGCCACATTGAGATCCAGCAACACTGCGTGCTGGACATTGTGGAGAAAATAGAGACCCGATCATTGTTCACTCAAGCCGACAATAAGGCCCAATCAAACAGCCCAAATGATGGAGAGGCCGAACGATCTCCATAGGGGAGTTAATTTCTAACTTTTTTTTTTTGCTCTCCTATTTTTTGTGATTTCGGTTCACTGTTATTGTTTTGGGTTTGACAATGAGGGCATTGTCGAATTTAAGTTTGGGGATGGGAGTGTACCGAAATAAAAAAAATATATGTATATATTATATAATGAATATTTCCCTTAATCCAAATAGCCGAGAATGCTTGCAATCATAGAATTTAATGATGGAACTTATTTTCCTAATCTATCAACCCCTTGATTGATGTTGCTTATTAATGACAATTCAAGTCTAATTAATCTATGAGACACTGCAACATAGCAGATCCTCTTTACATGAAATTATTAATTTGAACATCATCTTTCCCGATTTTCGTAAGAGTTATCATGTTCTGTTTAAATTTGATATTTTTGAAACTTAGCTCGAATAAATGCTTGAGAAAAACATATTATTTAGGTGAAGAGTGACATGGTGACAAGTTTGGGGAAGAGAAAAAGAAAAAAAATGAGGCATAAAAAGTTCGAAAAGAATGACAAACATAACACTCTTCGGGACTTAAGTGGATGATCGTCTAGTGACACTTCACCGGGACTTTGTGGATGAACGGTGAAGTGTATTTGCAATTTCCCAATCCACTTTCAAATCTTGAGTGAGCCTTTTGGATACTCAATGGGTGAAATAAAAAAATAAAGGGAACAATGGGAGGAACTCCGTTGCAATTAAATAGGCTACCCGTTTGAAATACCACCTCGGCTAAATCAAAAATAAAAAATTATATAAATGGTGGTATGAAAACGTAAGTAGTTTATTTACAAAAGCCTAGAAAAATTCTTCCTCACTCTTGAAGTCATGAAGCTCGGATATTACTTAATTTACACGTGGAAGATATGAATTTGTACGATGTTTAAAGAATTGAGAATTTTAGCATATGAGATGAAACTTATGATTTTTGGAAAGGTTAATGTCCATAGTAATAAGTGCACACACTCACTTTGGGGGAGATACTATCGAGAGGTTATCTGAAGTTAAGAGGAGTTGGAAAGTTATGCATTTGTGATTATTTGTCTCGAGTTAGATCTTTTGTGGAAAAATCTGAAAATTTTTATGATTGTTTATTGACATTACTCGAGGACGAGCAATAGCTTAAGTTTGGGGATGTGTTAAGTCTCGAAAAGACTTAATATTCATGTAGTTTTAGTGATTAAATTACTAGGAATCTGTAATAATTTAATTGGAAATAAGCGAGATTTTTAAGGATAATGCTACAGTGATGCCACAACATCAGTAACGCTGTTTTAACGAGATTTTACCTGATATTTCATATATTTTGTATTATCACAGGATTTTTGTTTTCATGCAATTGCAGAAGATTATTGAAGATAAAGGCTGGAAGAATCACGAAAAAGAAGGAAGAATCAACTTTAAATCATATTTGGAAACAAGAATATCTTTGAAGATTTGGAAATCTTTCCTAATCTCAACTACTTTCCAAACATATCCAAATCTTCCTCCAAATCGCAACCACCTCTCATATCTGCTGAAGCTGCACGAAGTATACTTAAAGAAAGGTGAATACCACGAATTGGGTGTGTAGAATTGGAGAACGGGATTCACAATCAAGCTTCGGGCGTAAATCCGAAGAAGAGGTTCACGGCGACGATCATGGTGGCGGGGGAACGAGGTTGTGAGAACAACGGATTTTGACGGCGTTGACCAAATTCACTCCCTCTGCTTTTCATTTTAATTTCCGTGAATTATATGAACTCCTGATAGTTAGTGTAGAATTATTTTGTTTGAGTTAAAATTAGGATTTTTCATACATTGGTTTGCTTAATGAAATTGCATGCTATCTTTTAGAACTCGTTTTAATAAGTGTTTAAATATCTTTACTTTTCTATGATTATCCCTCGAGCAATCACGACAATACACCCTTGCGTGTTTGCTAAGTGTTAAACCTGAAAATTAAAGCTTTGCATTGATATCATCTAGGGCAACACGACATGCCCTTGCGTGTTGCTAAGACGTGTATCAAAATCATTAGGTGGTTAAATCGAGTGTCACGGTTTAGCTAGGAGTGTTTTCATCATGTTCATTCTAACCTAGTACGGTCATATCGAACTTGTTTTTAAACCCAACCATAGAGGCAACGCCAGCGCAGGTTTATTAGTGTTCGGACCGGAACTAACTGATGCTGTGACTAATGCTGCAGCACCCACAAGAAGATCAATTTACGGAAAGTCCTAGCCGAGATTCTTACGAATTCTCAATTCGACCACCAACTTTACTTTTCTGCTTAATCTAGGTTATTAATTAGATACTTAAATAAATATAAAAATCAAACCTTTAATGTTATTCTTTATTCTTTATGATACTTTGCAATTTATTCTTTAAATTAGGAATTTGACTAGTCTTCATGGGATCGATATTTTTATTACTACGTTACGACACGTGCACTTGTGTTTTAGCGATTACATTTTCACGCAACAGTAGCTGATCATCTATCACGATTGGAGCAAGAGGAATCACAAGAAGATAACCATTACAGAGACTTTCCCAAACGAACAGATTTTCAGAGCCGAGGCACTCCCGTTGTATGCCGACATTGTTAATTATTTAGCAAGCAGGATTATCCCTTTTGATTACACCTATCAACAGATGAAGAAATTTCTTAATGAAGTCCGAAGCTATTATTGGGACGATCCTTATTTATTTAAGCAATGTGCGGATCAGATTGTGAGAAGATGCATTCCAGAACAAGAAGTTGCATCAGTGCTGCAGCATTGCCATGCAGCTGCTAAAGTCCTCAAATCAGGTATGTATTGGCCAACTCTATTTAAAGATGCAAATGAATTCGTAAAATCTTGTGACATATGCCAAAGAATAGGAAATATATCACGAAAGCATGAGATGCCGCTGACAAATATCCTAGAAGTCGAACTGTTAGACGTATGGGGTATAGATTTCATGGGACCTTTTTCGTCATCCTATGGGAATCAATACATCCTGCTGACTATTGACTACGTATCTAAATGGGTCGAAGCTATGGCTCTTCCCACTAATGACGCAACAGTTGTCACGCGCTTCTTACATCGGAATATTTTTACGAGATTCAGCACACCGAGAGAAATCATTAGTGACGGAGGAACCCACTTTTGCAACCGAAAATTCAAACAATTACTGGAGAAATATGGAGACAAACATAAGGTTACGACACCATACCACCCACAGGCGAATGGGCAAACTGAAGTATCCAACCAGGAAATCAAGAGAATACTGGAAAAAGTTGTTAATTCTCGAAGGAGAGACTGGGCTGAGAAATTACCAGACGCTTTATGGGCATATCGAACGACTTTCAAAACTCCAATAGGAACATCACCATTCCGACTAGTCTTCGGCAAACCTTGCCATTTACTAGTCGAGCTATTACACAAAGCATATTGGTCGGTTGCAAAGTTAAACATGGACGCAAAAGCTGCAGGAGAGGAAATATTACTGCAACTTGATGAATTAGAAGAATTCAAGCTTAACTCTTATGAAAATGCAGAAATCTATAAAGCAAAAGTCAAGCGATGACACGATAGAAATATCCAAGAACGATTCTTTAACATCGGCCAAAAGGTGCTTTTATAGATTCAAGGTTGAAGATTTTCCCGAGAAAATTAAAATCAAGATGGACGGGACCATATTTGATCACTGCTATAAATTCTTATGGAGTTATCGAACTTCTTAATGAAGAAACCGGGAAGAATTTCAAAGTCAATGCCCAACGAATTAAACCCTATCTTGAAACAAATGTGCAGGAAGATGACTGTGTTTCCGTAACTTTAGAAGACGCTGCTGAATGGAAGAAAGACGTCTAGCTAATGACGTTAAATTAAGCGCTACAGGGAGGCAACTCTCATTTTTTTTTGTTATTTTTATTTTATTAAGCATTAATTTTTTGTATAGGCGTAATAGCCTGATGCTGTGATCGATGTCACATCATCGATATGAGGAATTACCAGAATGAATCGGAAAAAGAAACAAGAGATAAGGGAGAAAAGCTCGGCCCAATAAGAATTAAGTAGGCGGGACCCGAGGGGGGAAAGAAAATGAAAATTACCGCTGCAATTTTCTAAGAAGGCGGTAAAATCAGACCTAAAATTTTATTTCCACCGCCTCTGTTTATCTTTAAAACGCAGGTGGAGCCACAACATTCGGGACAACGTCAGAAACTTCACCCAGACTTCTCAGAAAAAAAATCGTCGATCGATCTTGTACCAATCATCTACCTACCATGGAAGGACACAGTACAAGAAGACATATATCCTCCCGCGACAGAACCAGGGCCATCATCAAAAATACCTTACAGGAGGCGAGAAAAATTGGCAACCCGACGGCCGCCAACCCAGAAATCATCAACACGAGGAAACTTCACACCGCTAACGAAAGACAATCGGCCGTTCTCTAAGCTGATCCTGAAGGTATATCCCACTACTTCCCCCTCTCCGATTTTACAAGTTACAAGGCCGGGGTCACTACCGATTTCGCGACACCAGTCGCCAACAATTTCACAAGATGCACGACCACTGATGAAGAGGAAACAGACGCTGCCTACAACCAAAGACAAGGCCACCAGAACATCTGCCAGAATTGCTAACCGTCCAGCCAGAAAGAAACCCCCGTCAAAGGATGCACCATTTATCATCCCGTCGTTTGATTCGGAAACAGAATCCAACAATCCCGTGCCACTGATCAGGAAAAGAAAATGGGGCGATCGGTCCAACATTACAATGCAGGCACGAGAAGACTCTCCCCAATCCGTCACGCCAATATCCTTCATCATGAAGAAGAGAGCTACCAAAGAACCGATATCTACATCACCGCTGACCAGACAAGCTACTCCACCTTCGCCGAGAACTAAGGACGTTACTCCGACTCCGGAGCCTGTATCATCCTCCCCACCAAGCCGATCGACGAGCTCCAGTAAAGCTTCCGAAATCCAGGTACCCATTCAGGTACCTTTCACAAGAGAAACCAGGAGCACCTCAAAAGCTAGCCCGCCAAAATCAGAACCATCTATCCCAAAAGCACCTAAGCCCAAAGCTACATCATCAAGCTCCGTCCAAGAACAGATCTCACATAGATCTCCACGGACCAAGAGTTTTGCAATTAGGAAGCCAGCACAGCCCGCCTTTATTACCGAAGAAGCTCGCCTCAACTTCGAGATTCACTTTAAGAAGAGAACATTCTCTGAAGAAAAAAGGATTCTTACTGGACGCCAGCACAATGAAGGAATATCCAGCATTCATCACCAACACGATCAAAAGCCGAAGCTGGGCAATCTTCTGTGCCCAGCCGGAAGAGCTAATTCCCTCTATGGTAAGGGAATTTCATGCTAACTTTTCAGGTGATCTTCCGGAATCCATTATGGTTCAACAGAAAGCGGTACCATTTTCACGAGAGAGCATCAACCATACATACAAGCTGCAATCGGAAGCCGACGAGTTCTTCGCCCAATCGGAGAACACATCGCCAAAATTCCTCGCCGAAGTACTCAGCACAGTGGCTCTACCGGGTACGACGTGGCGAGTGACAAAGCTAGGAACCCTCACGATCTCACAGGCCTCTCTGAAACCGAGCGCAAAGTGCTGGTACCACTTTGCCAAATCAAGGATTCTTCCTTCCTCGCATGGGCAGCATGTCACCCGCGAGCGAGCCGTCCTCCTGTTCTGCATCTTGACGGGCAAGCCTATTAACGTCGGGAGAATAATTTATCGGAGCATCTGCGCAAACACCAAGAAGAAGGGAAGTCAATTCTGCAGGATCGTGTTTAACCTAAAGGGGGCGGGGGGAATTAGGTTAATCGATATTTTATAAGTTTAATATAAAATTCTTCGTTTATCTCTTAAAAATTATTTATCTATTAAATGATTAAGCTCAACCAATAATTAAAAAGTTTAAGAGAAAGAAAGATAATACTGGGCTTGTTAACGCGGTTCGGCCAACCTTGCCTACGTCCGCGCTTCAAGGTTCCTCCTTGAAGATCTTTCCGCTCTACCTTGAGCTTTACTATGATTGACTTCCGGGTGTCAATCAAACCTTACAATTGACTCTTCTTTCTGAGAGGCGTCACCCCTTTACAATATCTCACAAGTAATAACTTGAAGTGTTTTGTGAATGATTTGAAAAACTACTCTCTCGATCACAAAGAGAATGATCTTATAAATTACAATGATGAGAGAGTGAAGAGAAAAGCTTTTTAGAAATTTTGGCAGAGTTTGGACGTACTTTTCTCTCTAAAAAATCGGCTGCAACTTTTGGCTTCTCGTCTCCAATTTATAGATTTCCGTCTGTCAGACTACGGAGCTGTCGACATATCTTCGAGGGCTGTCGACATAGAGATAGCCGTTAAGACTCATAAAAAAGTAGCCGTTGAAGAATTTCCCTGTCGTTGGTCTTGACCGGTCGACATATCGTCGGAGCTGTCGACATAACATCGGTATTTCTAAGTTCTTCGGTCGACATCTACTCTTGGCGGTCGACATGGAAAAATCTCTGTTATTTGGCCGGTCGACATAAGTTCTTTAACGGTCGACATAACTTCAGATTTCTTCTTCCGCTGGAATTTTGAACGGTCGACATATGTTCTAAACGGTCGACATACAATTGTCTCTGGATTCCATGCGGTCGACATAAGTTGTGTCCGGTCGACAAACAATTGTCTCTGGATTCCATGCGGTCGACATAAGTTGTGTCCGGTCGACATACGATCCAATCTCTTGAACTTCAATTGACTTCAATCGGTCGACATACTTGATAGACTGTCGACATACTATCCTTCTCTGGATTTTAAGCGGTCGACATATGTTGCGTCCGGTCGACATAGATCTAATCTCTTGAACTTCAATTGTCTTCAATCGGTCGACATATGATTCTTCTCTGGTCTTTGAGCGGTCGACATAAGTACATACCTGTCGACATAAGTTGCTTCTACGAGCCTAGCTGCACTTGCTAAAACTTCAATTTTATCTTACATAGTTATCATCAAAAATAATTGATTGCTTTAAAATCTTTTAAAACTAACAATCTCCCCCTTTTTGATGATGACAAACTATTCATGTATGTTAGAAAGATAAACAAAATTTACTCCCCCATACTTTATGCATGAGTTATAGATATTCAAGGTATTCAAAGCTCCCCCATACATAGATATTCTCCCCCATTGACATTATCAAAAAAAAGCATCAAGGAGAATAGAGCAGTAAAGCACAAAGATAGAACATTGAATCACACACACAAAATAAAATTGTTTACGAAGAAAAGCTAAGATTCAAAGACAAAAAAAAATT
>QAOC01035791.1:89775-105789 GCA_003255005.1 Begonia fuchsioides | reverse complement strand
CTTAGTCCACTTCCTAAAGTTTCATTTGGCTGAGTTTATTTGACTTAATCCTGTATGCATTTGGAACATTAACCGTTACACCTCACTGTTTCTGTCTTGGACTTTCTCCTTGGCAGATTACCCTTGTGTCAGAGTTAGAGCTCAAGGCATTGTAATTACAACTTAGGGATATGGGTTTAGGGTATGGGTGTAGGACATTAGGCTTAGGACTTTGGGCTTAAGGCATAGGAGTATTGTCTTGGGGGTTTTAGCTTTGGACTTAGGGCTTGCCGATAAGGGCTTTCACCTTAGCGCTGAAGGCGTAAGGCTTTAGGCTTAAAACTTAGGGCTTAGGGCTTAGGGCTTAGGGCTTAGGTCTTAGGTTTTAGGTCTTCGGTCTTAGGCCTTAGAGCTTTGGGCTTTGGGCTTAGGGCTTTCAGGTTAGGGCTTAGGGGATTAGCCTTAGGGATTGCAACATAAGGCTCAAAGCTTTGTGCTTGGGGCTTAGGGCTAGGTCTTAGGCCTTAGGGCTTAGAGCTTAAGACTAAGGGCTAAGGGCTTATGGCTTACGGCTTTGGCATTGAGGCTTATGGCTTAGGGCTCTAAGGTTAGGGTTTGGCGTTAGCGTTGAGGGCTTAGGGCTTTGTGCTTAGCGATAAATGCTTTGGGCTTAGGTCTTTAATTTAAAGGCTTTTGTGTTTGGGGTAGGATTAAGAGCTTTGAGCTTAGGGCTTAAGCTTTAGGGCTTAGGGCTTAAGCTTTAGGGCTTAGGGTTTTGGGTTTAGGACTTAAGAATTTGGGATCAGAGCTTAGGGCTTAGGTCTTACTGGTTAGGTCTTAGATCTTAGCGGTTTAGGCTTTATACTTAAGACGTAGGATATATGGCTTTAGGCTTAGGGCTTTGACCTTAGGGCTTAGGGCTTTGGTGATATGTTTCAAGAATGGAATGGGGAACAAAATGGATAACAGGTGAGGAATAAACAAGAAAAAGGGCCAAAAATGGGTATTAATTAGAAGAGTGGTTCTCTGGTTGCATACGAATTTTGCAACTGAGATTTAGAGAAATTGTTAGGGATGCGAGTGGAGCTTAACCTCCAAAAATGAGGGTAAAAGCTTGGGGGAATCGGGAGATATGTAGAAGGGGGTATTGGGTGCTAAAAAGGGGATGATCGGAAAAAGGAAATGGAGTTGATTGGAAAACGGGAGGTAAAAACCTTGAAGAGCACTCTCGGATGTTGCCCGATATTACTTACTAGAGGCCGAGTCTTAGAGGTGGAAAACCAGCCAAGGAGGAAGATGCAAAAGCACTCTTTGTATTCACTAAAAGGTGATCACAGTGCTCGGTGATGAGAGGGTTTTAACATTTGTTACATTAGAGAGGGGCAACCTAATCGGATGGCATCCAAGATCTTTACCCGATTTGGTGCATGCAGAAAAAGAAAGGGTGGAAAGGACAACCTAACATTTACCCGATTTGGGGGGACCAAGGAAGAGTGGTCCCCGAAATTGGTCCCCCTTCAACCGGCTGCCTTGCAAACACCCTCAAGAGCAAATACCCATGCAAAAAAGAAAACTCCCTCCAAACCCATACCAAACCAATAAACACCCATGGCTTACCTATGAAAACCCAGGGGAAACCCATTTTGCAAACCCTACACTAGAAGTAAGTGGGTAAAACAGAAACAAAAAACACACATTGAAAAGGCTGAGAGAGAGGCGTCCTTATCCCTTGGAGTTGGCCTTGGACCAATGTTTTAACAACCCTCGTTTATTTTAAGAATTTGATTTTAAAATGAAAGTGTTTAGGATTTTTCTTTATGAATGTTGGTTACGATTATGAATAATTGGAAGAAGAATACTCTGTCTGGGGTGTATCACACCGTGCACCGGCCCAAGTGTTTGGGTTTGATTGGTATTTGTTTGAAGTCCATTGTTTGATGGTTGGTAGGTTTAAGTAAAGTAATGAGGTAAGTTGGGTTAAATACACTAAAGGATTACCTTCAAGTAAGATCCGGTCGACCCCAGGATTTAGGAGGGGTCGACATAAATGGAAGTTTCGGTCGACCCCAGGATCGAAGAGGGGTCGACACTTTGTTTACCGGTCGACCCCAGGATTTAGGAGGGTTCGGCACAATAGGACCATCCGGAACGCTTTCGGTCGACCCCAGGATCGAAGAGGGGTCGACACAAAATAGTCCTTTAGTATGTTTCCGGTCGACCCCAGGACCGAGCGGTCGACACAAGTCGCTCTCGGGAACTTCCTTCGGTCGACACAACGGATGAGCGGTTGACACAAATACCCCCAGGAAAACTTTTGGTCGACACAATTGGACAAGCGGTCGACAAATTCCCGATCTAAGTTGAAAAGTCAGCTAAAACGTAGAGAATCCTTATTGATGGATATAAAAGAAAGATTGATTTTGTTTAATTAAGAGATAAGAAGGCATGCCATTTCCATCCCATCACGATTTCTTTTCCCTATCTTCTCTGAAGCTCTCACGTTGGTCAAGAGAAGAGTGATATTGAGAAAGAAAAGAAGTTTCGTGAGAGAAAAGAGTGAGAAAGTGGAGGGAAGTGGAAAACTCTTAAGCTTTTGCGGAAACGGAAGTTCAAGGTAATATATTATATCCTCTTAAGTTCTTCTAAGTTCAGTAAGGATAATATGATAGTATTGTTTGAATTGGTGGATAAAAACGAGTGATTTCATGCTAAGAGATAAGAAAAGAGTTAAGTATGAACAAAGTTAGAGTTTTGGATATTCGGTCGATAAGTAGTAAGAATTAGAGTTTATGACCTTCATAAGATTTAGAGTAAACTCTTAGAGTGATTTATAGCCGTTAGAATCACTCGATTCGGAGCTATGTAGAAAAAGTTATGAATATCGCAAGTCACCGTACAAAAACTGGGAAGAGCTGCGGTCGACCCCTTTACAGTTTGGGTCGACCGATTCTCAAATTTAAAGATGCAGGCTCTCTGTTTTGTCAAATGGGTCGACCCCTTACAGTTTGGGTCGACCGAATCGGGGTTTAAACAGTGAATTCCCTCTATTTTTGTCGACATAAGTCGACATGCTTTAGTTTTCTGAATTTGGTGTCTTCTAAGAAGTTATAGTAGACTCCTTAAGAAACAATTTGACACCTTAATCATCAGGAATGAATCATTAACAAGGAAGTTATAGTCATTTGAAGTTGGAATAGAAAGTTAAGACTTTATGCAAATTCTGATATGAATATGATTTATATATTTAGGTCATTTATTAGATTAAAAAGGGGCTCAAGTAGATTGATTCAAGAAAGTAGCTAAGGTAAGTTTGCATTAAGATTGTTTGGCCCTTAAGTGGGACTACATTGCAAAGATTAGGATTATGTTTGATGTGTGCTACATGTTTGTTTTCATGACATGTTTGGTGATGTATGCTTATTTTCATGTTATGTGATGTGATTTAAGTGATGTTTTCATAGTCACATAGTCATGCATCATAGTTTTACAAAATGTCAACGAAATGATTTCATGCATTGTTTTACAATGTAGTTAGAGGTAAACGAGATATGATTGGTGGTATGAGATGTGACACGCTTTAAGGATGGGAAAAGGAGAGAAAGGGACTCGGGTGAAAAGAAAGGGAAAGAAATGGGCCGAAAAATGGGTGATATTGAAACAGGAGGTTCTCGGGTTGCATACAGAGTTTGTAACCGAGATTTGGAGGGATGATTTGTGGATGCGGGAGGAGCTTAACCTCCAAAAATTAGGGTCAAAGCTTCAGGGAAACAGAAGATATGCATAGGGGATTATCGGGTGCCAAAAAGGTTGTTATCGGAGGGGAAATGGGGATGGCCGGAAAATGTGAGTTACCGGAGGGGTGGAGATGAGCTATGGGAATTACACGCTTACCTGACCACGGGGATGTGGTTGAAGTCGTGTAGCAAGGCCTAGCTTTCCCTAACTCGGAAGGGAAGCCAAAACCTAGGAGAACCTCTCGGAAGTCGCCAGATATTACTCACCGGAGAGCCGAGTCTTGGTTGCCGGAAAATCCACAGCCAAGGAGAGAAAATGCCAAGCACTTTTTTGTATTCAAATTCAACTAACTCTCATCCTCGGTGAAGGGTTGTTTTAATCCCCAACACATGGAAGAAGAGAGTTCTAATCGGACGGCATACACTTGACTTACCCAATTTGGTGTGGCACAAAAGAGAAAGGGGGAAAGGACCACCCAAACATTACCGGAAAAGAGGAACCAACAAGGGAGGTGGTCCCCGAGGCTGGCTCACTCCCTTGGCTGCTAACTGAGAGCCCCTCTTGGCCAAAAAGGAAACCCACTTCAAACCCATGCAATACCCATACAAAACTCATGCAAAAGATAAAACCCACATTACACCCACGGAAACCCATTTTGCAAACCCTAACCCCAAAAGTAAGTTGGTAAAGCTGAAACAAACACATTCAAAAGGCTGAGATTCAGACGTCCTTATCCCTTGGAATTGGACCAATGTCTTGAGGCTTGTTGACTTCAAAAGAGGAAAGTGTTCTTCCCGGGTAGCTTTCTGGCACTGGACTCTCTGTAATGGCTTCGTTTGACTAAGAAATCAGAGTCTAATTTTGATGTTCGACCCTTCTATGAAAAGCTTGTGAAGTTGGCTACATTTCTGCAGAAGACGTCATTTTGCTTTAAGGCTGGGAAGATCTTCAAAAAGGCCCAAACAGCTTCGGAGGTCCAACTGAGCCGAATCCAAAACGTGGTCCCCATGCTTGGTTGCTTTGACAACTAGCATGTGGTCCCTTCTCCACCAAAAGGCAGCCAAGTTGGCGCCTAAATGGACCTTACATGGCCATGCACAAAAGTTTAAATATAAATACAAAGTTTGTCTGCAAAATTAAACCTAAAGCTAAGTGTTACATCTTGTATTTCAAAGGGAACATTCTCCCTCCTTCATGGACCACTTGGGCTTTGTGTTGACATCAAAATTGAATGGCTTTGGATTTCCTTTGTCCTCCAAGGTAGGCTCCAATATATTGAGTCCTTGTATTTCCTTTCCTACAAAAGGAACAAACTTGTTAGAAAATACCCGAGCTCGGGCTCGGTCTCGGGTAATGGCTCCGTGATGTTCGGTTAAGGGTGAGGTATTTCGGGGCATGTCATCCTCCTGGGGTATTTGAGGATTTGCCCTCAAATCAAGTTGTAACTCTTCCTCCTCCTTATCCTCCTCTTCATCAGCAACATAAGGTGATATATCTTGGACATTGAAGGTTGTTGAAACTCCAAAGAAATAGGAAGCTACAATTTTAGCAAACACATTAGATAAAAATTTATAACATGATAATTTTTGGGTCCCCATATCATGTCAAGATGCCAATTATGTTTCATCTCCGATGAATTAAGAACTTGAATATAAGCAGAACAGTAAAGTAAATAGTTATTACAGGCCTGAGCACTCCAAGTAGTAAGTAAGTGGGCCCAGGCCCCAGATTAGTAGAAGTTGAAGTAGATGGAGAGAGTGTTCTTGAGATCCTGTAATATTTCCAAAGATAAAGAAGATACGAACCTAAGAAACGTGAATGAAATTGTGCATTGTTTTAACGACATAGCATATTCATGCATTGCATTTTATAGTTATGCTTCTTACTGAGCTTTAAGCTCATAGTTTAGGATTTGCAATGTAGGGAATGTAATGGAAGAATGGGTGCAAGTGACTGACCAAGAAGTTAGAGCAGAAGAGTGTCCAAATGATACGGTTTATTGAGTGATGACCGACGGAGAGTGATGCATGACACACATAGAATTATATTGTGAAATTTTTTGAATGTTTTGATGATGTAACTAGAATGTATACCCTTATTTTGGTGTGATGGATATACAAAGCTTTTGAAAATGAATGTATTTTAAGTTAAAGTAATTGTCTTCCGCTGTACGTTTTAATTTCTTAAATGATTATGTATTTTATTTAAAAGTGGAATTCAAATGTATGTTTTTACTATTCGACGGTTTTCCTTGTAAACTATTTTATTAACTAAAGATAGTAGTTTTTAGAAATTAAAGAAACGAGTTTTTCCACCAAAGTAATGTAAGTAAGTAGATAACAAACCTAGTAATGGACCGGTTCTCGGGTGGCCACAGAGCAAGTAAAGTAAGAAAGAAAGTAAGTCAGTAAGTAAGTAAGGAAAGCAGTAGGCGGCATCCTGGGAATCGGGTCATTACAAATGTCTTGATGCTTGTGGACTTCACAAAGGGGAAATTTTTCTTCCTGGGTAAGGCTCTTCTTGGGCTCTCTGTGATTGCATCGTTTGACAAAGCAAACGGTGTCCAATTTGAATGTCCTCCACGATTTGGAAACCTTGAAGGATTGGCTACATTTCTTATGAAGACGCTATCTTCATTAGAGGCGGGAACTGTTGTCAAATTGGTGGAGCAAGCTTTGGAGGTCCATTTGTGTCCGATCAAATATTGGTCCCCATGCTTTTTTGCTTGGACCACTAAAGTGTATGTATGAGGGGAAACAAGTAAGAAAAAATAATCATAGGAAACTTCAAAAGTTTTGATTACTTGGTCACCAAGTAAAATTTTTTCAACGTCGGGTTTGGGCTCCAAATCGTTTCAAAAGTTTATGGCTTATCATTTATGGCTTATGGCTTATGGCTTAAGGCTTTGGGCTTATGAATTAGGGCTTAGGGCTTAAGCCTTTTGGCTCAGGGCGTAGGGCTATGAGTTTTTGACTTTTGGCTTTAATCTTAGGGCTTACGGCTTACGGCTTAGGGCTTAGGGCTCAGGGTGTAGAGCTTAGGCCTTAAGGCATTAGGCTATGGGCTTTTAGCTTAGGGCATAGGAGTTAGGACTTAGGGCTTAAAAATATGGCTTAGGCTAACGACTTTAGGATTACAACGTTGGCCTTAGCACATAGGGCTCTGGGCTTTGGGGTTTAAGCTTAAGGCATAGGACATAAGGCCTAGGCTTGAATAAGGCTTTGGACTTAGTGCTTAGAGCTGATGAGTTAGAGCTTAGGGCTTTGGGCATTGGGCTTAGGACTTAGGGCTTATAGGCTTAGGCTTTGGGCTTTAGGCTTAAGGCTTAGGGCTTTAGTCTTAGGGCTTTAGGCTTTTGGCTATAGGCTTTGGGGTTGTATATCAAAGGTTGTGACTTTGAGATAGAGCTTTTTGCTTAGCACATAGTGTTTAGCTTTTAAGGCTTTGGGCTTTGGGCTTAGGGCTTAGGGATTAAGGATTATTGCTTAGGGCTTTGGGATAAGTGCTCAGAGCTTAAGGTTTTGGTCTTTGAGGTAAAGGCATATGGTATTTGACTTTGTGCTTAGGCTTAAGGCTTAAAGTTTAGGGCTTAAGGCTAGGGTTGAGGGCTTAGGGCATACTGATTAGGGATTAGGGTTGAAGGCTTTGGGGTTATAGGTTACGAGTTTGAGCTTTGGGCATTGTGCTTTGGTTTTAGGGCTTATCGCTTCTAGATTCGAGCTTTAGGCTTAGGGCATAGAATTAAAGGCTTGGGGCTTAGGGCTTATGGAATAAGGCATAAATCTTAGAGCTTTGGGATTAGGACTTTTGCCTAATCTCTTAGGGCTCAAGGCTAGGTTTGAGAGGTTAGGGCATAGGGATTAGGGATTAGGCTTTGAGCTTATGGGTTGAGTGTTTGGGCTTTGGTCATTTTGCTTTGGTTTTAGTGCTTATCACTTTTAGTTTTGGTCTTTGGGCTTGGGGCATTGATCTTAGGGCTTAAGGCTTATCAAATAAGGCATAATGCTTAGGGCTTAGGCCTAAAGGCTTTAGGCTCCAGGCTTTGAGCTTAGGGCATAGTGGTTACGACTTAGGGCTTAGATAATAAGGTTTGGGGCTTAAGGCTTTGGGATTACGACTTTTGCTTAGCACTTTGGGTTTAAGGCTTAGGGGTTTTAGATTTGGGCTTAGGGCTTTTTGCTTAGGGCAGTGGTCCTTGGGCTTAGAGCTTAGGGCTTAGAGCATAGTTCTTAAAGCTTAGGGTTTAGTGCTTTTGGCTTTGAGTTTAGGGCTTGAGGCTTAATGCTTAGGGGGGTTAGGAGTAGGGGTGGGCGAATCCGACCCAACCCGACGATCCGATCCGATCCGATCGGATCGGATCGGATCAGACAAGGTATTCGGTAAGCATTTTAAAAAAATAACCCAATTTTCGGGTTGTTATCGGATTCGGATATTATCGGATTATAATCTGACAATATCCGAATCCGACCATCGGATTCGTATCCTTTTAATCGTCCCTCCGATGACTCGATCTTCGTCCAATCGATTCCAACCCTAACCCTAACCTTGTCGTCCAGCGCCGACGAACGCGCTCAGTGCAGACCTCCGATTCTCCGACCTTGAACGAACTCTGAAGGCAGTCGCTGCTCCGTCGAGATTGTTACGTGGAATCAGCCATAAATTTCTTTTTTTGGACGAGATTAATTCTGGTAAAGTTTTCTTTTTGGGTTGTTTCCCTTGAATGAGATTGTTGAAACAGAAATCTTTAGAGTAGATTTTGCTTTCTTTCCTTTTGCAGCACGATTCTGAATGATTTTCCTTCGATTTAAGGAAAAAATTACGGTTGTTGGATTTTATTGCACTAATGCGATTAAGGAAAGTTTTTTTGTCAATTTTATCGGATCTGATCCGATCTGATCCGATCGGATCTGTCGAATTCGGATCGGATTCGGATTCGGGTGTTTTGTATTTAAAACGCTTATCGGATCAGATCCGATAATCCGATAATATATCGGATTTACAACACCCCTAGTTAGGAGATAAGGCTTAGGGCTTAAAGTTTTGGGCTTTGTGGTTTCAGCATAAGGCATGGGGGTTTGGGCTTATGGCTTACGACTTTGCACTTATGGCTTAGGCTTCGGTCTTAGGGCTCAGGTCATAGGCCTTTTGTCTTTGGGCTTTAGCATTCGGACTTAGCGGTTGGGCTTTGACCTTTGGCTTTTGGAGTTAGGTATTCGAGCTTATGGCTTTTGGCTTTGGGTTGTAGGCTTAGGGCTTAGGCCTTTGGATTTAGGGCTTAGGCCTTTGTTTGTAAGCCTTTTGGGTTAGTTATCAGTGCTAATGTTTTTGGGATTAATGTTTTGGGATTAAAGTTTTGGAATTAAGATTTTGGGCTTAGCGCTTCAGATTTAAGTCTAGGGCTTGGGGTATAGGGTTTAAAGCTTTGGGCTTCGGTCTTATGGCTTATGGCTTAAGGTTTTTGTCTTATGGCTCAGTGCTTTAGGCTTAGGGCTTAAGCCTTTCGCCTTCCGGCTTAGGGCTTAGGGTTTAGGGCTTAAGCCTTTTGCCTTTCAACTTAGGGCTTAAGGCTTTGTTCTTAGGTCGTTTGGATTAGTTATTAGTGCTTTGGGTTTAGCTTTTTGGGCTACGCACTTAAGATTTAAATTCAAGGCTTATGGCTTAGGGCGTAGAGCTTAGGGCTTTGGACTTCGGTATTAGGACTTAGAGCTTAGGGCCTTGAGCTTTGGGCCTTAGCCTAGTGCTTAGGGTTTGAGGCTTAGGACTTAGAAATTAGGGCTTTGGGGATAGGTATCAAGGATCATGATCTTGATGACATCATTTGATGCACCAATCTAGAATTGGGGAAAATGCCTTTCCGATGCATTGGCATTCCTCTTGCCGTGGAAGCTTAACTCCAACAACTATGACAGTTTAATTGATAAGATGAAAGCCTATAATAATTGTTAGAGTGCGGCTACCCTTTTCTTTTGCCGACAAAGATGAATTAATCCGTTCTATACTTGATGGTGTTGAATGTTTCAGGATCATTCCTCTAGGGGAAATCCAACGCAAATTTTGCCTGGACAAATTTATGCCTCCCCTAAGTCAAAGGGGGTCTTGGCTTTCGTTATCTCGAATCATGGAACCTTGCTCTTTTCTCCGAAACCCTTTGAAATATCGATGAGAAAAAAAGATACCTTGTGGTATCATTGGATCCAGCGCTTTTACATGAAACAAAACTTTGGGCATCTCCCTTTATTAAGCGAGTATTGCAAATCCATGTCATCTTGGAAATAAAATTATGATATAACGAGAGTGGTGTCTCGAAGCTCAAGGCTGCTATAACAGCAAATGCCTTTGGCTACCATGAAGCCTTGCTACAAGGTCATATGGGCTTCTTGCCTTACTTCCAAACACTCCTTCATTCTTGGGTAGGCTCCCTTTGACCGCCTCAACACCAAGGAGAGATTGAATTTCTTTCGGATTGAAAACTCAGGTTGCTTCTTTATTACCCATTCAGAATCCACTTCTCATCGCTTCTTCACTTGCCCTTTCTCCTCTTCTTTTTGTGTTGCCATTAAGGCTAAATTTGGTTTAAATCTGCACATGTCCTTCCTTGCTAGCATCTTCAATTAGCAATTAGAGAAGAAAAAAGAAAAAATCCAAAAGGCTTGGACCCTTTGAATGATCCTGTCTTTCACAGATTACCACTTGTGGACAGCCCATAATTCTCGCATTTTTTAGGGGAATATTATACACCATGACTTGGTGATGTGCAATCGGAGACCAAAAGAAAACATCCCGAGGGCCCGTAACCCGAGCTCGAGCCAAGAAATTTGCTAACATGTTTGCTCATTTTGTAGGCTTATTTATGTCACACCCCGTATAACTTTACTTAAAAAATGATCGCGGTAAAATTTTTTCTTTCTTTAAAAATGTTCCTCTTGAGCTCTTTTTCGTGAAAACACAGCGGAAGACTTTAATTATAAATCGTAGTAAACCCGACATTTACTTGAGATAAAACATTGTTAATCAAAATATCCATCAAATAAAATATCGCAAAGCTCATTCAACACATAGTTTAATCAAAACATGTAATATACATAATAAACATTTTTACACAGCATTATTTAACAAAACTAAACTTTTAAAACACATCATTGTTCAAAGATAAACACTCCAAAATACTTCAAATGTACATCTTGAAATCCCCACCGGTCGAAACTTAACAATTCAAGCTTCCCGCACCGGATCCGCCTCTTCCAAGGCATGATTGTTACATCAAACAGAGAGGGTTAAGTCCCTTACCTTCATCTTCGTAACCTACATTACAAAGCATAACCTTTGAGCCTAAAGCTTAGTAAGTAATCGAATGAGCCTATAATACCTAACATGAGCATGACGTTTCTCGAAAAACATGCGCATTCATTTCGTTCTTTATTGTTGTCTTGACTTAACTTGACATGTGTGGACATCACATCATATGAAGGTGAATAGGCACCATATGGCCTCCATGAAGCAGACAATTCAACCTTCTCCCATAACTTGATCTTGACTTTACATACATTTATGCATTGGATGATGAATGTGTCCATACCACCTTCATCATCCGTTGGGTGACATTTTAAAAATATGCATGAGAAAACATTTTCGTATCTTTCATAAAACATGATGCATGGACATGATTCATACATATGCATGAGATGGTAACATAATTTAAGTACAAGCAACATAATATATCAAACATCTCCCAAGTCAACCGTAAAATAAACATTCCTAGTAAACTTGACTTATGATAATACATAAACATCAAACAATGTCAATCAAGCACCAGTCAAACCCAAAACACTTGGGTCGGTGTATGGTGCAATACACCCCAACAGAATATCATCAATAACATTATCATAAAAACAAACAACTCCTAAGACATTTTTTACTTAATGGATATCTAAGTAATCAAACACATGATCCTTATGTCCTATCCTTTGTGATGTAGTCCCACAAGGGCCAAACACATGCAAGAATTACTTACTTGGATTCCTTAGCTTAACCTTAGTATTCTGAATCCTTAATGATCCAATGTGCTTGCTTATATACCTTAACATCATAAAATAAAATGATATAAGCCAAACTCGAAATACCCTGTTTCACCAGAAACTTTCGACATTCATCACTTTTGCTATAGAAATCTGATAAAAAAACTTAAGGTACCAATTGCATGCTTACGATGTCTACTACATTGCTTTACAAGATGTTGTGATCAGATTCTCACTTAAAAACCTTATAAATTCTACATCTTTAAAATCAGGTATAACATGACCCTATTAGTTCATACCATGTTTTTACCTCAACTTCTGATATACAAAGCTTTCGCTACACTAATCAGATCAGAATGCATAAGGTACCAATCTCAACCTTAAAATGTTGGTTACACTTTATTAGAAAAGATCATTACCAAATTGTAAATTAAAGACTTCGTAACGTTTATATTTCAGAAACTGGGTAACATGACTTATAAAGTGTATACCCATAAACTACCTTCACAATTTCATGTTTTCTTAACCATGCAACGTAAATTCCATCCCTTATAAGTCATTACAGCACCAAAATGAACATCTTAAAGGTATTTCTTGGTACCTTAGGGCTGGAGTCGTAGGCTATTGCTTCTCTTTCACTTCTAGCTCTTAAACACAAAATTTTCTTGCAGAAAACACTAAAACCTCACACTTGTTACAAACCCTAATTTTTCTCACACGAATTTGGATAGGAGAGAGATCTGTGAGAGAGAGATGAGAGAGATAGCTGATGGTCGGGATGACTACTAGCTGAAGATCCCTTTTGGAAGGTGAGTCATGTGGTTCAAGCAAGAGGTGTCACCATCCAAGCTCACAATCTCTTCAAGCATGAGGTGTAACCATCCTTTCCACGTGGCACTTCCCTATTGGCCTATCCTTAATTAATCATGGCTAATATTCCTTAAAATTTCATTAAAAGTCAACATTTCAGCAATAAATTGTCAACCCTTAATCAAACCCAAGAGTTCTCTCTGTCTCCCCTTTATTCAGGGTGTTAACCGGCATTTAAACCTTTCATAACTTTTGCTCAACAATTCGGATTTTCCTAATGCAAATACCCATCTTTTTCTCATTAAGTCTTATTTAACTTTGTAGAAGACTTAAACTTCAAATTTGGAGCCTATTATGTTCAATTATACGAAATACAGAACATCGCTCAAAAGTCCATAATTATATAGTCCGGTTTTCCTTATCCAACTTCAAACAAGCATAACTTTCTCTCCAAAACTCCAATAGAATTGATCTACTTATCAATCTTCTTATCTTGACATTTAATAAAACTTTACAGAAGAACAATTTGCCAGTTATGCTCTTCTAAGGCATGATGTTATTGTAACACAAAAACTGCTCTTATCTTGACGTTTAATTCACCCAGTATTTGTTCCGACCTTTGGAGTCTAAGATTCATAACTTTCTCTATACGTTTCTAAATCAAGAAATTCTTGTTGTTGTAGTTTCATCTTCTGAGCTATTAAATTCCATTAGAAGAAATCAACTCCATGTTTAGACCCTAAAATCTCAGAATTAGGTAAATACCAATATTGTTTCCGATTCGTCAATTCATTACTTCTAAAGTGTAATTTTGTCTTCATATTCATCTTTTCTTAGCACGTTTTAGTCTTTAACCATAAAACATTATATTCACATAATGTTACTGTCCATCAAAAAGTTGGGTGTTACAATTTACGCAAGGAACCTTATTGTTGGACCCAACTTTGGATGATCAAGGACAACCCAAACATCTCCTCACTTTGGAATTTTCCATAACACCCGCGGAGCAAGGTGGAGAAAGAGGTGGAGGCGGACAACATACACCTAGCCAAGGGTCTGATCATTGCATGGTCCATCCAAGATTTGGAGAAGGGAAGTCCAAGCCCATTTCACTTGGGTACTTCATAGTCCAAGTTCATATGGAGGGATGAAGACTCATTTTGTTGTGCACTTAGTGTTATCATTTTTGGTTGAACATTACCGTGTGAAGAGTGGATTGTATTGGTTTAGAGTTAGGGTTTTATTTGCTGAATGGTTAGTCACGTGAAAACCCTCTTTTGTGCTTCAAGTGGGGAGTTTTCAAGGGGGGACCACGGTCAGCCTTGGTGCCTCCTTTTTGGGTAACTTCTAGGTGGACCACCTAGTTATTTTCTTCCTTCTTTTGCCATTTCGGGTAAGCCTGTTTTTGAATCTTTTGGGAGCCCACCCTCACGAATTTTTGGGTGATTTTAGCTCACTTTGAGCTCACTTATAGGCAGTGAAGTCTGAAATCAAATGTTGCATTTTGCATCTCATTTCCTTGGGTGGTTTCTCCTCCTCCAAGACTCGGGTTTTCCGGTGAGTCATATTTAGCAACCACCGAGAACTCCACTCCGGTTTTGGCTACCTCTCAAGCTTGGGTTAGCTAGGCCATACCACACTCCTTCAACCACGTTCTAGTGGAATCCAATGTAAGGGTGTGAACCCCAAAGCTTCTCCTCCGTTTGGGATTATCCCTCAATTTTACAACTTTTCCGATCTTCCTTTCCCGAGAGCTCCTTTTCGAGCACTCTAGCCATTTTCTGCACATTTTCCGATTCCCTTGTCCTTTTACCGTGATTTTTGGGTCATAAACCCCTCTCACCCCCATCTACATTCCCTCCACATTTCAGCTTCTAACCCCATATGCCGCTGGAGATCTGGCCGGAACAAGTTGACCTTATTTTTCCTTCACCCGAGCCAACCTCACCCCCATCTTCCCCCTCTCTTCTCTCTCCATTTCACATTAACCGACGCAACAACCATTCCCATGGCACATCACTTGGTAATCAAAACTACATCTTAGTCGATCTCAATTAATGGCAGACTCCATGGTTTTTTCTCGAGTGCCAAGGGCATTAGACAAGGTGATCCGCTATTTCTATATCTTTTTTGTCATCGGCCTTGAATACCAAGCTCATTCGTTCCAGGCTCCCCAACTCTGGATTTAACTATCACCCTATGTGTGAGCCATTAAGCCTTACCCATCTTTCCTTTCCTAATGACCTCCTAGTTCTTTCTTGGGGGGAACCATCTCCATTAATGTTCCCCTCTCTTGTTTATCAAAATTTAGTGATCTCTCAATGATCTCCATGAACCTGCTCAAAACAATTTTTTATTCTGCTGGCATTACGACCATGACCTATTAGAAATCCTCCGCTTCACCAACCTCAAGTTAGGTAAATTGCCTTTTTGCTACCTTGACATCCCTCTTGCTGCAAAGAACCTAAAACTTAACAGTTATGATAGCCTTACACTATAAGCTCAAGAGTTACGTTGATTTTTGTAAATTTGATACTCTTTCCTATGCTAGTAGAGCAGAGCTTATCAGATCTGTCTTGCAAGGGGTTTAATGCTTCTAGATCTCAAATTTTAATATGTCAGCCTCTATCCTTCTTAAAACTACACAGACTGGTCAATCATTCCTTTGGGGGAAATCCAACAAACTTATTGCTCGGTCGAGCACTTGCCTCCCCAAAGATGAATGAAGTCTTAGTTTCTGTGACCTTCAGTCTTGGAACTTACTCTCTATTCTAAAATCCTTTGGAATATCCATGCTAAAAAAGACTCTATGTGGTATTGCTGGATCCAACTTTTCTATATCAAGCAAGTTGAATTCTAGGACTAGAATGTTTGATACCGTGCCTCCCCCCTCTTTAAGAAGCTCCTATAAATCCGTGAGATCATTAAAGAAAAATCTTGATCTAAGGAGATAGTTGTTTCTAATCTCTCATAGCCTTAAGACTAGGATCTCAAAAATAAAGGCCTTTCTGAGGTAGATAAATTTTTTCAGGCCATTTGCCCCCAAAAAGCTCTAGTGCAAGGTTGTTTGGGCCTGTGGACCTACTCCCAAGCATTCTTTCATCCTTTTTCTTGCAGCCCTGGACCATTTAAAAACCTATCACAGGTTGGCATTTTTAGGGATTCAAGACTCTTGCACCTTTTGTGCTTCCAGTATTTTCTGTTCCTATCAGTTCTTTTCTATTGTTTAGAGGGCCATCAAGCTTAACCATAATATGTACTCTATTGCTAGTGCTTTTAAAAGGTCAATAGATGAGGCTAAAAAGATGACACGCTCGGGGTTATGAGAAGTGTCGGGAGAAAGAAGACACAAGGGTAATCTGCCAAGGAGAAAGTCCAAGACAGAAACAGGGAGGTGTAACCGTTAATATTCCAAATGCATACAGGATTAAGTCAAATAAACTCAGCCAAATGAAACTTTAGGAAGTGGACTAAG
>QAOC01035791.1:71173-89504 GCA_003255005.1 Begonia fuchsioides | reverse complement strand
TAGTGCTTCCTAAGACCTTTCCACTTGCAGCCACGTTTACTAACTTACAACAAAAGAGAGACAAACATACTTGCATGGTTTTCACGCAAACCATGCAAGGAAGAGTACAACCGGTTTTCAAAAACCAAAATAAATAAAAACCGACAATCTTCCTTTTTGGGCCAATGCTTTCCTTCATCTTTTCACGTGTAAGGCCGCTCCTTGGAGGCTCCAAATTGGACTCCATACTTCAGCTCTTCATTGGACTCCATTAGGCCGTGGCTATTGGTTGCATGATGGAAGGTGTGTGGGCTGTTCTCGGATAGCGCTCCATCTTCTGGATGCCTCTGTAATGGCATTCGTTGGCTGGGCAATTGTTATCCAAATTTTATACTCCGCCACATTCTGGAAACCTTAGGATGTTGGCCACATATTTGTACAAGCTACCTTGGCCAAATCAGGTTTGGAAGGTGTTCAAAACAGCCGCACAAGCCCCGGAGTTCATCCTGGGCCGAAACCAAAAGTGGTGCTATCATCACCTAGGTGGTTTGGATCACCCTTCCATGCCACTGATGCAAAAGAGTTGTCAAAAAGGAAGCATGTTTTCCCCTTCATAATTGGCTTCTTGATAAGCCTTTTATGAAAAGAGCCTCCTACAAAATTAACAAACTCATCAGAAAAATAGTTAGCTTCATCAATCGAGTGGTGTCGTCCGTGGCACATCAAAAGAAAAACAATAAAAAGCTCTAACCCTCATAATCATACTTTTTCCCACCATTTACAACCTGTGGATCTCCCAAAATTCCCATAATTTTGAAGGCATGTTAGATCATCCTAACTTGGTGACTAGGCACATCGAGAATCATGTCTTAAAACTCTTGTATACCTTCTATCCAGCCTCTTATCCAGGGTTTAATCTAGTCTGATTCTCAATCCCTCAAATCATCATTAGCCTCCCCTTTTGCTAGTTTTTCCCTTGCTCATTAATTTAATGCATTTTGTTTGTTCAATTTTATCGTATTTTTTGCTATTATTTTTTTATTTTTTACTAGTGCCATTGTAACTTTTATTTTTTGAATCTTGATAATGTCAGCTTACGTTGAGTCGCAGATCCAATTTTTGGCTCTGTGATATTTAATCTGGTCACTTGACTATCCTTATTTTGATTTGAGGCCCCCATTTGTGGCTGCCTTTCTCGTTTGGTGACTCTCTTTGTCTTAAGCCTCGCCGAGTTGCTGACTTGTAGCTTCATCCCTTGTGGCAGAGGTTTCTTGTTGAAAATGTTTTATATTATTTTTGTTTAATATAAATTTAATTATAAAAAAGGAAATAGCTACCAGTCTTTCAATCCTTACTATGTCTTGACTTGGTAAGTTTCCTCGTGTTGAGTCAAATTAAGCTGGAGGCTCCAAGGTGCCCTTCTGTCAATTCTTTCAAAGACTTTGATTTCTTAGAAGGTGTCGGTGATGTCCTATAAGCAACATTAGTCAATCAATAGTCGGCATTGTTTATGGTTGAGACTAGGACTATATCTGATCGTCTTTGAGCCTGTAACTTTCGTTCTTGATTAGTGAAAACATCTATGGCAAATGCTTTCATAGTTGTTCGTCTTTCATAAATATAAGAATTTCACCTCCAACTATGACAAATGAATGTCTTCGACCGTCCTTGTTAATCATTACTCCAATCTCAAAGGCTAACAGAATAGGATTGAAATCCTATGACGTTATCCCATGATAATGTTTACAAACAAAAGCTTGCTTTGAGCACTCTAATCTCTTCAAAGTAATAGTGCCAAAGGAACAACCCAGAAAATTAAGGCTAGGAAGGCATTGCTGGAAGAAAGGCTGGGACAGACATATCTCGAGATTTAACTTTATCCTTGGATGTAATTTGGACGCCACCTTATCCATCAAAATTTGATAGGGTAGAAATTTGAATGATGCATCCCCAACACCAAGGTCATGCAATCCATCAAGTTATCATGAAGCTTAAGAGCAACATACTAGTTCCTCATTGACCTATTATCTAATAAATGCGTCCCTTGTAGAAGTAGGGGTTCATTGCACATATACGCTCTAGAATTATGATGGTTATCCGAGTAACATGTACCATCAAACAAACTATAACTTATTTAATGAGCCAGTCACAGTTTCACATTTTGAATTAGTTCATACTTATGCATCAAGATCGAATCCTTGTTGAGCCGCCAAAGGCGACGTCAATGCGCAGGGAAAAAAATCACAGTCGTTCTTAGTACAAACATGGGTCAAGTTCTCAACAATCTCCAATCATAGAGGGTGACAACAAATGCATTCATTTTGTACATATGAGGCAACAAGCAACAAACACATGCACACCGCCAAAGACAATCAAAAGCAATAGCAATAACTGAAGCAAGAGATTTTCCTGCCAGGGTGCAGCTGCCAGCGTTGACATTCACCGTGTATCCACATAAGACACTAACTGAAAGGCTTCACGAGACATGTAACATGCTGAGTTTGGGTCAATCGTACAGAAACCAATGCATTTTCCACAATAAACATCAGGCCCACTCAAGCAAACATCTTGAGAAGGAATGTGGAGCAACAGTTCATTGCACAAAGCAAATACCATAGTAAACTACACGCCCAAAATACAACTCACGCACTTCTTGCTCGAACAAAGCAAGGACATGGTAGAGCTACAACCCCGCGCATACCTTAAAACTAGCAACCAAAACAACATATCTCCACCATCTAGCCAAGCAAGCTCAGCGTGACTGTCAAAAGCCAAGGCAACAATGGTTGATTGGGTCGCTTGTAAAAAGACCAGCTTATGATTGTCGATTGTGTGCAACCGCAGTGAACAACAAGAAAACAAGTGTGCCACAAGCAAACACAGCCACTATGAAAGCAGCCATGCCCACCTTTCGCCACATGACACAACCAATTGCTACTTCGATAGCACATGACCACCGGGCACGAAGACAAGTTATCAAACAAGGAGTAAATATTTGGGCAACTAAATATATGAGGGACACGACTATGCAATCAGTGCCATGTTTGTTGCATTGTATGGATTGCTGCCTTAGATTTGCAGAGTCACCCCAGTGTGCTCGCTTAAGGCTGCCCAAGGAAACTAACCGCCGAGTCATTTTTCTGAGCTACTGCTACATTTTTGACAATTAAGGGTAGACGGAGTTTCTTGTAAAAAGACTACCTTATAATTGTCGATCGTATGCAACTGTAGTAATAGCGAGAATCAAGTTTGCTGCAAGCAACCACAGCGACACCCTCCTTTGACCACACGAGATAACCAATTACTTCTTTTTTAGTACACAGTCACTAAGCATGATGACCGGTCATTGAACAAGCAACAAATCTTTGACTACGAGTGAATAAATGAGCGACATGACTATGGAAAAGGTGCCATAGATGCTGCATTGCATGGATTGCTACTTGAGTTTTGCAGAGTCACCCTTGGCGTGCTCACCCGAGGCTGCCCAAGACAACCTTTCTCAAGCTTAAAATTTTCCAACCGACGGTCACAATTTCCAAAATTTTTGGGAGATCACATTTTTGACAATTAAGTGACAATAACATCATTAGACAATTGAGTACCAGCAAAGTCGGACGGATGGTACTGAATTATCAAACAATTGAGTACCAGCAACTAAGTGACAATAACATTATCAGACAATTAAGTGACAGGTTCCATGGGCGCCGCATTGGGTGTTTACCCAAATTTTCCATGTGGCTGCTGGCAAGGTCGCTGGAGGCACATGCCTTCACCCATCGATGCACATGGCGTCCTTACCCTCCCATACCTCAGTATACCTCTCTCCCTAAAGAGCAATCCGGGCCACTTTGGCCATGGCAACAGTGTACATTGTATGTAGCAAAGTAGTAACTTTTTCAAAAGACTCTAGATTTTGAGCTTTCTTTCCCACTCCAATTTTTCAACTTTAAAGCTCACAATAAAGGGGTCTATCCTCATTTTTTTGAGAAATTTTGAATGATGTACCGATTTTACGTGAGTTATTTAGTTTTGATCATTCAAAAAATGACAATAAAATGTAGAAATTACTAAACCTCACCAAACACTAAGTAACATCCATATTTATCACTGGGCACGTGTAACAAAAAATTCAGCTCATTCCAATATCATTTGCCCTTGAATGGCTCGGTGACATTGCATGGTGGTGTATTTAGAAGCCTCTGATTGTGCCACGGGCATTGGGCTATGGCCGCACATCAGCAAGCCTAAGTAGGGTGACATAGCCGAAGCTCACCATACGTGATGTGTTCGCGCCATGTCCTCATCACAGCACGCACCGAGTGACATGGCCTCACCTCAGCGCACCTGCCACGCCATGGCCTCACCTCAGCGCGCGTTGATCGTGTCATGGGCACCCCTCAATGCTCAAGCATGGTCCCATGGTGACATGTCACGGATTGGCATGCCAAGCGGAGCAATCACCCGAGCCCGAGCTCGGAAATTTTCTAATATGTTTGTTAATTTTGCAGGAAAATTAATTGAAGAATTATACATTTCTAAGCCAACTTTGGAGGATCAAACAAGGCCAAAACACATGATAAATTGGAGTGGAGAAAAGAAGGATTTGCAACCAAAAACCGAGAACTTCAGAATCAAGCCCAAACCCGCCCCCATTGAAGTACCACATTGCATGGCGAGTTGGAGTCCCATGCAAAAGTGATCAAGGGTTCCACGACTCAACTCTCTAGCATTTACATAGATTGAAGGAATTTTATCGCATTTTTACGTGAATTTTACGTTGGATATTTGGAGAACCCGAGAGGGTTTCTCGGCTAGGTTTTATGTTGTTTATTTTTGCATGCTTGCATGGGGTTTTGCATGAGGAATTTTCGGCTAAGAGAAGGGTATTTTGGGGCAAGGAAGAAGGGAAAATTGGCTGAAGAGATTCAAGATCACGTGGACTGCACATTCTTGCAATCTCATTGGTCTAATTTTCCCTCCTTTATTTCAATTTTCAGCATGCAAGTTGTATGCAATTGGCCCTCAATTTTCCCTCCCTTTTCCCACTCTTCTCATTGCGTGATTGTAAGGTCATTTTGGAATTTGAATTAAAGTTGCTTTGAGCATCTCCCTCTCACGGGCATTTCCAACTTCAAACTGTCAGCCAGCGCACCTCCGGCCACCGTAGGTTATCTCAAAGGAATCCTCCCTCAGAGCTGGAGATTTCTTGGTGCTTCAATACTCCAGCCTTCTTCAAGGACTTTAGGGTGAGGTTGAAGGTCACAAGCTCTTCCTTTCATCAATATTTTTTGTTTGGTTTTAGTTCTTTCCGCCGGCAGATTTCCGGACACCACCAAAAATGCCGTTACTGTTCCATTACATTCCGACCGATCCATCCACGTGATTTCCTTCATTTTTCGAAGACTATCACCTATCTTCTTCCCAAAAATCCACTAAAAATTTCAGCCCTAAAATCGATCTCATCGTCGAGTTATCGCCGTCCAAATTCCAGTCCCGATTCTGGAATTATCGGATTATCGTTTTTCCATTTAACCTAACCCGATTCTCCCACTTCCTAAATCTAAACCCCCTCCATTCCGTGTCATTTGGTATCAGAGCCATAAATCCCTCCCCACCTTCCTCTTTACCTCTGTTTTTGTGTGATTTTAAGTTTGAAGGATGACCACAAGGAGTGGTTCCCATTACAAACCAAACCGGGATCCGATTGATCCTAGCCGCCCGGTTAGTCCATCTCATCCACATCCGAATCCAAATCTTCCGGAATCCAGCCTTCAAGGACAAATTGATGAGCTCAATAAAAGATTTGATACGGTATTACAAAAGTTGGAGCATATTTCTCCTTCTTTGAGGAACTCCGAACCAACCACCAAGGAGAAGGCCGAATCACGGCTCGAGAAGATCTCGAGAGTTTAAGTCCGAAGAGTCGGATGATGAAGAATATGGTTTACATGATCTCAACTCCAGAGATGATGATATGAGGCATATTAAGGTATCCATTCCTCCTTTCAATGGATCTTGCAATGGTGATTTGTTTATTGATTGGATGGAAAAAGTTGATAAGATTTTTGAATGCTATAATTATTCCGAGAAGTTTAAATTACAACTTGTTTCATTGGAACTTACGGGATATGCTAGTCTATGGTGGGATAGTTTGAAAATCAGAGAAGACGTGATAGTGAAGAAAATATTAATAGTTGGAAAATGATGAAATCAATTATGAGGAGAAGATTTGTTTCGGCTCATTACAAACAAGAGCTATTTCTTCAATTACAATCTCTTAAGCAAGAATCTCTCCCGGTGGAGGAATATCTTACCAAATTTGAGACTCTCTGAATTAGATGTGACTTACAAGAACCAAAGGAACAAATTATAGCTCGGTTTATAAGAGGTTTACACCGAGACGTTATTGATATTGTTGAGTTGCAATCGATCGACTCTATGGATTCGGTCATTCAAATGGCTTCGAAAGTGGAGAGGCAAATGAAAAGAAAGGGCAAGGGAATAGTGAGCCGAGCAATTCCTAAGGCTATTACTTCTTTTAAGCCTAATATAAAGGTAGAGAACAAGATTCCTTTCGTTCAACCTTGGCTGCTAAAGAAGGATAATGAGCCTAAACCGATGGAAAAAAATAACCGTACCCGAACACGGGAGATCAAGTGTTTTGAGTGCCTTGGTCTTGGGCATATTGCATCACAATGTCCTAACAAACGTGTGATGGTTATTAGAGAGGAAACAAGTGAAGTTTTCAGTGAAGATGAAGTGAAGGAAAAATCGGATATTAGCTTGGAATCCGAAGGGGAAGAATGTCGAGCTTAAGAAGGCCCCCTATTATTAGTTATCCGAAGGTTACTTACCACTCAAAGCCAACAAGAGGAACTCGAAAGAGAAAGTTTATTCTATAGTAGATGTCTAATCCAAGATAAGGTATGCTCAATTATTATTGATGGTGGAAGTTGTGTTAATGTGGCTTCCCGAGAGTTAATTGACAAACTCGTAATAGAAACTATCTTTCACCCGAAGCCTTATAAATTGCGTTGGATAAATGATAAGGAAGACCTCAAGGTTACCAAGCAAGCGTGCATCAAAATTCTCTATTGGAAGTTACAAGGATCAAGTAATGTGTGATGTGGTTCCCATGAGTTCAAGCCATTTGTTACTCGGGAGACCATGGCAATTCGATCGGAAGGTTATGCACGATGGTTTTACAAACCAATATTCCTTTAAGTTTCGTGGACGATCTATCAAGCTAGATCCTCTTGAACCCGGAAAAGTGGCCAAAGATAAGGTCACAAGGAAGGAGAATTCATCTAAGAATAATTTAACTTTGATCAAGAAAGAGCCCCTTCCTACTAGAGAAGGAACACCCGATCAAGTGAACTCAAGAGTCCCGATCAAAGAAAACAAAGACAAAGTTATATATGTTGTGATTTCCAAAAGACTCTCAAGGTGGTTAGTCTCTTTACCCGAACTCTTTGCTAATTACTTTGTTTATGATTGGATGAAGGAAATCTACAAATCGAGATTGCGCTTAAGGAATAAGAATTATGATCTTCTTAATATGGAGAACTATTCAATCAATGAGGGACAATTTGGAAATTCTTGTCAAGGAGTCTACGGTCCACTCATCAAAATAACCTAGGAGGAAGAGATAGCTAACTATGATCATGAGATGAGGTTCTTGAAATCCGTAATGAAATACTTCCATGGATTATATTTGTTTCGGACGCGCAAGAGTTGTTTACAAAGACCGCCAAGAGCACCCATTATGATTAGTTAGTAAACCCTTTCTTGCTAACAAATAGCTCCAGAGATATTACGGTACTTATGCATATTTGGTCCCATGAGTACTTAGAAGAATACCTTGCTGATTTTATTGAAAACACTATGGTTTACATTTGGGATAATGAAACTAGTGTTGAACTAGTTATTTGGTTGTTTAGTACAAACCGGATTATTGAATATTTTTGCCGTGGAAAGAAAGGTGTTGTGGCGTAAGACATCAAATCTTATGACTCAAAATTAGAAGTTGTTCAAAGTTGGCACACTCTTAAGGCAGCCTTAAGCCCGGAGAATTTTTGGGATAAGGTAATCGACCCAAGAACATGCAAGTTCGAGTTACTCGAGAATTATGGAATTTCAGCCACATTTAATGTTTGAGATCTTTCTCCCTTTGCTGGATTTGATGAAGATGAACAAGATGGAGATGACTTCCCACTGGATTTGAAGTCAAATCCTTAAGAACCCGGGGAGGATGACATGCCACGGATTGGCATGCCAAGCAGAGCAATCACCTGAGCCCGAGCTCGGAAATTTTCTAATATGTTTGTTAATTTTGCAGGAAAATTAATTGAAGAATTATACATTTCTAAGCCAACTTTGGAGGATCAAACAAGGCCAAAACACATGATAAATTAGAGTGGAGAAAAGAAGGATTTGCAACCAAAAACCGAGAGCTTCAGAATCAAGCCCGAACTCGAACCCCATTGAAGTACCACATTGCATGGCGAGTTGGAGTCCCATGCAAAAATGATCAAGGGTTCCATGACTCAACTCTCCAGCATTTACATCGATTGAAGGGATTTTATTGCATTTTTAGCTTAATTTTTACGTGAATTTCTCGGCTAGGTTTTATGTTGTTTATTTTTGCATACTTGCATGGGATTTTGCATGAGGAATTTTCGGCTAAGAGAAGGGTATTTTGGGGCAAGGAAGAAGGGAAAATTGGCTGAAGAGATTCAACATCACGTGGGCTTCACATTCTTGCAATCTCATTGGTCTAATTTTCCCTCCTTTATTTCAATTTTCAGCTTGCAAGTTGCATGCAATTGGCCCTCAATTTTCCCTCCCTTTTTTTCCCACTCTTCTCAGCAGATAAAACCTCCCCCATTGCGTGATTGTAAGGTCATTTTGGAATTTGAATTAAAGTTGCTTTGAGCATCTCCCTCTCACGGGCATTTCCAACTTCAAACCGGCAGCCAGCGCACCTCCGGCCACTGTAGGTTATCTCAAAGGAATCCTCCCTCCGAGCTGGAGATTTCTTGGTGCTTCAATACTCCAGCCTTCTTCAAGGACTTTAGGGTGAGGTTGAAGGTCACAAGCTCTTCCTTCTATCAATATTTTTCGTTTGGTTTTAGTTCTTTCCGCCGGCAGATTTCCGGCCACCACCAAAAACGCCGTTACTGTTCCATTAAATTCCGACCGATCCATCCACGTGATTTCCTTCATTTTTGGAGTACTATCACCTATCTTCTTCTCAGAGTTCCACTAAAAATTTCAACCCTAAAATCGATCGCATCATTGAGTTATCGTCGTCCAAATTCCAGTCTAGATTCTGGAATTATCAGATTATCATTTTTCCATTTAACCTAACCCGATTCTCCCACTTCCTAAATATAAACCGCCTCCATTTCGTGTCACATGGCCACACCTCAATGCTCGAGTATCTTGCCATGGCTGCACCTCAGCGGGTGTGTGCGTCGTGGCATGGGCTCACCTCAGTGTGCGCGCTAATTGCCACACTCGCACCTCAGCATGCGTGCTACGGGCCATGGCCTAAACTTAGCGCACGAGCGTTGTGCACTTTCCATGGCGGCACCATATTGCACGTGTGTCGTGCCATGGCATTACCACAGCACACGCATGCACCATGCCACGAGTTCTGTATTAAGTATTTTTGTGGCAAATGTGTTTGATTGGGTTTAAATTTTAAACGCAGGTCACAGGCATTACGAGGAGCTATTATGGAAGGTCTTGTGTGTTTTTGATTTATTTTCATTTTTTCGTAATTTTTGAATATTGGCCATGCCTTTGCAACAATGCTTTTTTGTCGTTAGTTCGGCGTGTTGTGATTCACTGTGGGAAGCCATGTCGATGCACGTGGGCTTTAGAGCAAATATGTTGACAAGCATTCAATGACACCGTGACTTGAACGTGATGTTGCAAATGCAACCCCAATGCACTTGTGTTTTCCCCGATAGCATCAATCATTGAAGGATACCTCATGGAGCTCGAATAACGTTAGAACCTTTTTCCAAGTTCCCTACTACCATATTTTGATTTTTGTAAGTCTATGTTTACACAACTTTTAAACCTTTTGGAAAGTTCCTCGATAACGTGCCTTTCCTTTTGTAGGTCTATGTTTACTTGACTTTTCAACATTTTGGCAAGTTCCTCAATACCTTGCCTTACCTCTTGTTCGTCAGTTTGAAAAACTTTTGAACCAAAGGCATGCCTCGTGACTTTGCACTTGCACTTGGGTGTGCCTTTTCTTGGTAGCAGGCGCAACTTGATTGAGACTTGTTTGTTTTTTTGAAAGAATGCAAGAAGCCTCGTAGAGGAACTTGGACATGCACATGTACTTGGGTGTCCCTTGGCATTGGGCACCACTTGATTGCGCTTAGTTAGTTTTTGGAAAAAATTGAAGAAGCCTCGTGAATTAACTTGGAGGGGGGTGGACGAATCAATGCGACATGAGACTGAAACTCAGTAGATCATAGCAACAAGCCCACTCTATTAATTATAATATCTTGTCATGTGTTTAAAGTCATGTAGAAAGGATTCTACTTGCTGCTCAGTTGAACTAACACTTCAAGGCGGCGGTGCAATGGTTTGCTTGCGAGTCCTTGGCCAACGACTCATGCCTTTGGGGGTTGTAGGCTGCTACTACTGGTTGGCAATTGAGCGGCGGGTGCATATGTTGCTTCTTGCATAGATTGTGAGTTAGAGGAATTTATTCATAATCCAGTGCAAGGTTTCTTTGTGCCAGTTACTTTTCAACCAAGCGCGATGACCAATTGTACAAATCAATGGTTCCTCTCGTACTAGGCTCAGTTACTATTGCAATGTTGTCATTAGTAGGGTAAAACTAACCTATATAATGATGGTCTAAACCCAACTCACGTTCCCTATTGGTGGGTGAACAATCCAACACTTAGTGAATTCTGCTTCACAATGATAGGAAGAGCAAACATCGAAGGATCAAAAAGCAATGTCACTATGAACGCTTGCCTAAGTGCTCTACTGCTTGTTTTTCTTTCACTCTATTTTCTCTTGGTTCTTCTTTCTCTGCCCAAAAACCTACTTCTCGCTCAAAGCCTTAATTGGGAGTTTGGAGGTAACCAAAGTCCGTTGTTTCCAAATGGCATTTTTTGGCTCTGACCAGCGATTTTTGGTGTCGAGAATAGCTTCGGGTTTTTCTAGAGCCGCTCGAACAATTTTCGACTGTCGTTAACTGTTCCGGCGCTGGCTAGTCATTTACAACTTTCATCTAGCAATTTCTGACTTTTTAAAGATATTTTAGGCGATGGGAGATACCTCTGGTGACTTCTGGACTTGTAAACGAATGATTTTTCAGCCTCTGAAACTAGTTGTTACTGGTTTCTGGCTAGCCGTTACCGATTCCAGATAGCTGTTACTGGTGCTGACTAGCCATTTCTTGTTGTCGGGAGAAAGCTTTCTTCGCCTCTTGAACTCAGACCACTCCGATCTATTGTGCTGGGTCTTTCTCCAAACTCCCAAATGAGCTTTAGGTGAAGCTGGTGACACCAAGGTGACCGCCTGCTGATCTATCTCTCCACTGAAATAAACTCCTACCAGCTTCGACACCCGTTTTCTGATCGGCTCTTTAAGCAAAAAGCTTACTATTTGCTGAAGCGAGCTGCTCCTCTCAGCAATGCTATAGAAAGCTAAGAAGATCCCGGCTTCCTCCTAGTTGCCACCATCGACTTTGGTGGAATGCCCATCAACCATGCCAGATTGTCTAGGTAAAATCGATCCCCCTCTTTTAGTTAATCCTTTTGGTCTGCTTGGGAGATCTCCATATTCTTCTATCCAGGATACCATTGGAAGCAATGAAACTTGTTCACCTCCAATTCTCTCCGAAAGCTTACAAAAGCAATTTCCAAGTATGTAATAGGGAAATGAGTGATTTCATCGAATGCTGCTCCACCCTTAGGCTTACTAACATGATATGGAGGGCCCAAAAATTCTCTTTCCATGAATGTTCATCTAATGTGTTTTCTAATTTTGTAGCTCCCTATATCATTGAAGAATTAAACTTGTTCAGCTCCAATTCTTTCCTTTGAAGTCAAAGCATGGAGGTCGGATGGAAGAAGGAGTCGAAGCCCCCATGCTAGTGGCCCAAGCAACAAAGCATGGGGACCACAATTTTATCCGGCACAACTGGACCTCCAAAGCTTGCTCTGCCAATTTGAAACCTGGTCCACCCTCTAATGAAAACAACATCATCATAAGAAATGTAGCCGATCCTTCAAGGTTTCCATAAAGTGGTAGAACATTCAAATTGGACACCGTTTCCTCCGTCAAATGATGCAATCACAGAGAGCCCAAGAAGAGCCATCCACGATCGGTTTCACGCCTAATCCATGTCTGAATGCCTTGGAAAAACATGGGGAATTCCTATCTGATTCCACTCAAGAAGAATAGCACTCCTAAAGCCTTTGGGAGAATTCAAGAATAAAAGTTGTTTCCTTTATGTTTTTGCATTCGATTTTTGTTTTCCCGAACTAGGGTTTTTTTTTTGGTTAGGTCGGTTGCATGGATTTGCATGGGATTTCTAGGGTTACCTAATTATAATTTTGGAGGATATTTAGGAAATTTCCTTGGAGCCAAATTAGCTGGAGGAGGAGCGTAGGAAGAGTGTCCCATGAAGGCTCCTCATTGGTCCATCATCCAAGCCATGGATTGGTGTTCATGGAGATGATCTAGGTCGTCCGATGATAAGCATGTTTTAGTTTAATTTTCTATTTAATCATCCCCATGCAAGTGTAATTGGCAGATTTGATTGAATAAAGATTTATTTTTTCAAATTTTATCTCTCCCCTTTGAAGTTTGCCTCTTCAAAGACTCGGTCTCCGAAAACTTGTTTTCCGGCCAGCGAGAGACAAACCCCCGGAGTTGATCATTTTTCGAGCAAACGATTAATCCTTACCACTTTTCTCCAGCCATTTCATGGTCTTAGGGTCAGATTGTGGATCCTAGCTCCTTCATCCATCCCATTCTCTTTTTGAGAATCATTTCTCCTAAATCCAAGCACCCTGAGTTGATTTCCGGTGTGTTTTTTGGGTACCGACCAAACCACCAATTTTCCTTAAAGGAATTCTCTCAATTTTTGAGAGATCTCTTCCTCATCCATATTTTAAGATTCATTCTCGACCTCGTCCCAAAATACACCCCCATTCATTGAGAAAAGTGATTAAAAATCATTCCCGATTTGGAATTCTCTATTCGGTGAAACCCTAAAATTCTGCCTTGACCATCCGAGTTTCATTTAGCATATCTTCCTGTTCCCACAATAATTCCTCTTCAATTTTTGGAGGATATCATCATCTTTTTCCCTTCTATCACCCCTCCAAAAATCAGCCCCAGATTCGTCCCCTAACCCCATTTTTTAATTCAATTTTTCCCTCCTTCAAATCCAGGATTTTTCAGAGCTGCCTAGTCAAACCCTAGCTAATGTTTGATTGGATATCTCACAATTGGTTGAAGGGATTGCCTTAAATTTTGGAGGTAATTTACTCCATTCTTTTTTAAAGATCCATTCCAAATTTCAGCCCTAAAATTTATTTGCTCGTAGAGATATCTTTATTCCTTCCCAAACCCTAATTCTGTTTTTTTTTTTGCAGATTTTTGCCAAAACCCTAATCGGTTTTCCCAATTTTCCTTCTTCCCATTCCATTTCGTGTCACTTACTGACCTTCCCTCTTCTAGCAGTTCTTCACTTGGTCTAATGGCAAGGTCTGGACAAAACTGGATAGAGCCATTGTTAATGATATTGGCTGTTAAACTACCCTCATCCAGAGCTCAATTTCTTCCTCTGAGTCTTTCAAATCATACACCATGTATTTTATCCACTCACAACTCTAACCCTCCCGATAAAATCCCTTAGAAAGTTTGCAACATGTGGACTGATCATGAAAGCTTTATTGACATTGCTGATTCACTTTGGAAGAAGCGGTCAAATGGCACCGACCAATTTATTCTTCGATCAAAGCTCACAAGCCTAAAAAATGGCCTAAAAGAGCTTAATGATATCCATTTCTCTCACATCTCTACTAGAGCTAGGAAAGCTAAGGATGACCTAAAAAAGGCCCAGGCTCAATTTCTATCTCATTCCTTTAGTCCTAAATCTTCCCTCACCCTCTCAGACCTCAGGAAAAATATGACCGAGTATGCAAAGCAAAAAAGTGTTTCTACTAGCAGAAGGCAAAATGAAAGTACTTTCTTTAAATTGATAAACCCACAAAATTTTTTCAATCTCTCGTAAAAAGATATGCCAAGAAAAACTTCAAAAATCTGCTTAGAGTTTCAAACTGTACCACTCCGTACTAGTCTTCCCAACTCTAGATTTAACTTTCATTCTATGTGTGAACCTTTAATCCTTACACATCTAGCCTTTGCTAATGACCTTGTAACATCCCGTTCTTTAAAAGGAGCGGTAAAATTTTTCTTTTTAAAATCTCGTTCAAAACTCTTGATTTAAAATCGTAGCGGAAACGTAAAACATTAAAAACTGTTAAAAATGTGATCCCATCATATTTATAAAACACGTCAAAGAAATATATATCAAAATATCATTTCTTTCAATACATGTCATAGATAGGCAATACCACAAAACATTCAAGCATTGCCCATCGAATTACTTAACCTAAGTTTTTAACATGATAATTCAAAACATGACAATTCATTCAATCAAGTTTGTATAAAACTTAATAAAATATTTAAAACTTCTTTCTTCCTTCACCCACGGGTCGTCACTCGGTTTCGTAAACATCCCGCTCCAAAGTAGCTCCATCGACGTATCATGGCACATGATGAGGACTAAATTCCTCATACCGAGCCTCATCACCTACATCACAAAGCTTAACTAATGAGCCTAAAGCTAAGTAAGAAATCATATCATCACCTACATGCTTAAAATGCTCATGTCATGCTTAAAACCATGTTTCATTTTGTTCTTTATCTTGATTCTTAACTTGATACTTGATCTTGACATAATAGGAGGACACGTAAGGGAGAGAATGACACCATATGGCCTTCCTCACGGGCAGCTCACAGAGCACCATATGGCCCGCTCGGAAAGACAGCCAATTCAACTCTACTCCCGAGTTTTCTTAATCTTGATCTATACTTGCTTGACATTTTTCATGTATCGTATGAGAGAATTCTCGGGATAGGGTATTTGCACCATTTGGTCTCCCTCAAGACAGCTCTCCCAATATCACATTCTCAACATACGGTTGGGCGGCGTTTTGAAATCATGCATGATAAAATACTTTCGTAACTTTCTTGAAACATGATGCATGAATATGAATGCATGCATAACTTGATTATTTATCATAAAAGTACATACTTGTGAGCATAATATCATTCAAGAATTCAATGCACTAACATCTCCAAGATAATCATAAGTTTACTTTATCGTTCATTTCGTGCTTTACGTACTTAGGCTTTACTTATAAGATACAAACGAAATTCAATGTCACACAACACCAATCAATCTCATATTATTGGGTCGGTGCACGGTGTGATGCACCCCAAATATGTTTACACCAATCAAACCCTCAACATAGGGCCGGTGCACGGTGTGATGCACTCCAAATACAGTAATTATACGTATACATTCACATTATCTTATTAATCATACTTATTATGACTAAACTAGGCATACAATTCCTAACACACCCTCTGTGATGTAGGCCCCGAAGGGAAAAACGCAAGCAATGAGTTCTTACCTCGTTTCCAAGCTGAATTCCTACTCACTTTCCTTTCCTTAATTTCATTGACTTGTCTTCATGAACACCTTAAAAATTACAATTAACTAAAATAAGTACCCAATATTTTATTTCTATTTTTTATCTAACTTTCGGGGCTCATAACTCTTTCTATACTTATTCACATTCCATGTAATTGGTAGAAGTCCTTGCCAAATTCGTAGCCGACAACCTACTAACACATATGTTTTCCGAATTCAATCAGTTTCGTCTTACATTTTTGAAACCTTAAGTTTCACTTAAAATCTCTTGCATGCACGTCTATTTAACAATAATCCTACCATCTTGCTCTTCAGTTTCATAAATTGAGCATAATAGTAGTAGAAATATGTACCTAGGCTTCAACTTTCACAGCTCAAACTTCCAAGACACATCTCAAGCTTCCGAGACACGCCTTTGCACCAATTTGAGTACCAAACTCAAAAACTCACTCTCAAACACTCATAAAACTCATAAAACTCATAAAATCTCACTTGGAGGTTGAGAGAACTCAGGAGAGGGAAGTGGGAAGTCGGAAAATGGGTTAGCAGCTGGGAGAAATGAGTTTTTAAATAATTTCATGCGTGGAAGACGAAGAGTTTTCAGATATCATCAAGGAGCGGTCGACACTTTAAACAAGGTTTCGACCAGTTCTACACAAGGTGTCGACCTACCACTGTTCATAGGTCAACTTTTACAGCTTGAAAAGTCAAGGTGTCAACTGCTTGTGTCAAAGTGTCGACCGGTTTTCAAACCCGAGAGTTTTAAAGTGTCGACCGGCAATCAGGGTGTCGACCGCAAGTTAAAACTTTCATAACTTTTGTTGTAAAACTTAGATTTCTATGATTCAAACTCCATGCTTTTTATTATTAAGTCTCGTTTAACTTTATAGAAGACATTAACTTAATATTCAAAGAGTAAAGGTATCAATTATACGAAACACCAAATATCGCTCAAAAGTTCATATTTCCTCAGGCCAGTTTTCATTTGTCAACTTCTAAGGTGCATAACCTTTGCTCCACAACTCCGATCGAGTTGTTAAACCTATCAATATTCTCCTTTTGATGTCATCTAGAATTTTTTAGAAGATTACTTTGTCACTAAAGCTCATCTCTAGCATGATAAAATAGGAAAACAGAAACTACCCAGTTATCAATTTTCAACCTAGTGGTTGTTACTAATTGTAAATTTCCAAAACCCATAACTTTCTCTACAAACCTCCAAATTGAGTCATTTTTGTTGTTATAGTTTCATCAACTAATTCACTTAATTTCATTGGAAGGACTTAAACTCGTTTAAAGAATTTATCTTCTCGAAAATAAACTAATCTTAACTGTCAACACAGGTTAACTTCGTTCATCATTTAACATTGATAAAACTTAAGATATATGGAAAAAGTCGGGTGTTACAGACCTCCTTCTCCTTTCTAAAACGGATCCAATCTCCATCAAATTTCTCCTCTCGTGCCTTGCGAAATTCAGTAAGACCTCTGGCCTTCAGATGAACCTACTCAAATTTAACTTTTAACTCCACTAGCATTAAGGATCATGATCTTTGAGAAATCCTCTGCTCCACCAACCTCGAATTGGGAAAAATGTCTTCCGCTATCTAGGAATTTACCTAGCTGAAAAGAAGCTTAATTTAAATAACAATAATTGTCTTACATGTAAGCTCAAAAATTACTTTAATAGTTGGAGTGTTGTCACTCTCTTTTATTACGTAAGAGCACCGCTTATCAGAACTGTCTTACAAGCAGCTGAATGCTTTTGGATCTCAATATTTAAATATCCAGTCTCCATACGCCTTAAGATGCCCAAATTTTCTAATCTTTTCTATGGTAGAAATTCTACCCAACTGTTGCCGGGTCAAGTACTTGCCTCCCCAAAGAAGAAGGAGGTCTTGGCTTCCATGACCTTGAGATGACCCTGAGTCATGGAATCTAGCTCTTCTTTAAAAAGAACCACTTAAGAATATCCACTGAAAGAAAGACACTTTGTTGTTTTGCTGGATCCAAGATTTTTAGGACAGGAATGTTGGATACCAAGCCTCCTCTGTAATATCAGTGTACAAACTAAGTATTTTTACGCTATCTAATGCTTCAACTAGAAATTTGTTTGAAGTCATACATACTGAATTATGAGTAAGAAAAGAAAGCGAATTGGAGTATGACACATGTCACTATAGGATTAATATCAAATCATGATTAAGACATAATTAGTAAAAATTATGGGATCATTAAGGTTTACTAATCATGATTAATTAAGTTAACCCTGAGGATTAGCTTAGAACTAATGTGAATTAATTAGTTAAGCTAAACATGATTTAAATAATGATAATGAAGGTATTTTAGCAAATAATAGAGCAAGTTATGGTAAAATGGTAAAAGTAAATAGATAAATTTGGCAAAATAGTAATTTCACCCCATGAACCATCTAGAAATATTGGAGGATGGCTGATGATCAGCCATTTTCGTGCTGAAGAGAGAGAAAGGGTGAAAGAGAATGAGGATTTGACAGAAAAGAGTTTAGAGAGAGAAAGTGAAAGTTGAAAGGGGAGAAGCTGAAATTGGCCTCCAATCCTTT
>QAOC01035791.1:38661-70792 GCA_003255005.1 Begonia fuchsioides | reverse complement strand
TTGAGTTGGCTGTCCCCTTAGGTGGACTCAAGTTTGTGGTCTCTCGTTCCTTGCCAGGAAGCCCCAATGATAAGGAATGATAGAAATTAAAGGAATGAAAGACCCAGAATAAAACGAAAAGAAAAGTTTTACTTATGCATATCATGTACATGTTCATGCATATTTATACTACTTGCTGAGCCTTATGCTCATAGATAAGTTTTATGATGTAGGTGAGGAAGACGTACACTAAGAGGTGTACAAGATGGATCGCTTTGTTCATGGAGGTGGTCGATGTTGTTTGAGCGGATTTTGATCTGTGGGCAAAGATTTTGAAGAATCGTAAATAATGGTTAGAAGAAGAAGTTTTTAACTTTGTACATATAACTTGTAAATAGTTTAAGAAACGTAACATGTTGTAAATATGTTTTAAGTAACTTTAGTTTTCATGAATGCCTTAAATGATTTTTACTCGAAAATATCTTCCGCTGCAAGTAAACAAAAATGAAGAACATATTTCTAGCTAGGAAGGACGTTACATCCTCCCTCTTTAGGAAACTCCTGAAAATTCTTGAGATCATCAAAGACAATTTTTGATTTAAGGAAATAGCTGAAGCGAATCTCACAGCCTCACTTGGATCCCATAACAAAGGCCTTTTCGACGTTTATAATTTCGTTAAGCCATATGCTCCCAAAAAGCCCTAGTGTATGGTTGTCTGGCCTACAAACCAACCCCTAAGCATTCCTACATCTTGTGGCTTGCAGCCCTGGACTAGTTAAAAGCCAGAGATAGGTTAGATTTTGGGGATTGAAGATTCTTGCACCTTCCGTGAGTCTCATCCAAAATCAGCCTCACATCTCTTTTTTTCTTGCCAATTCTGTTCTACTCTTTGGAAGGCCATCAACCTTAAATTTGGTTTCTCCCCGAACATGTCCTTCCTTTCTAGCGCTTTCAAATGGTGAACCAAAGAGGCCAAAAAGAAGAACTCCAAAAAGGCTCTAACCCTAAGATTCATCCTCTCATCGACTGTTCACCACATGTGAAGCACCTAAAACTCCAGCAATTTTAAAGGCAAGTTCGACCATCCTGACCTAGTTATTAGATGCAAAGAGCTGCATATCTTCAAACTCTTGTATTCCCTCTATCCATCTCTCCTTTCTAGGATCAAATCCAATTTTGATTCCAACTCCCTCTGGACACATTAGCCTCCCTTTTGGCTAGCCACCACCCTCCAACTTACTTGCTCAAGGGTTTGGTAAGTTTCATTTTTAAGATTCTTCTTTGCTGCTATTTGCTTTATTTTGCATGTGCCATTGTAATATTTTTTAATTTGTAATACGTTGTGGAATCGGTTTAAGGTTCTATGTCAAACATATTCCCGATCCCTTGTCTTTGCACACAATGAGTTGAGGCGCCAATTTGTAGCTTCCCTTCTTCATTAGTGCCTCTCTTCTGCCTTAACTTTGGCTCATTGTTAGGATGCGTTACTGACCTGTAGCTCCTTCCCCTTGGGCTGAGGTTCCCACGAAAAAGTTGTAAATCCTTTTTTTGTTTAACATAAATTTACTTAGCGAAAAAAAAAAAGCTCTCAGTCTTTAAATTCTTACTATGTCTCAACCTAGCACTCTAATTTCTTCAAAGTAATACCGCCAAAGGAATGTCCTTGCAAATTAAGGCCAAGAACACATCACTGGCAGAAAGAATGCGACTAATAGTGCACACCATAAGACAAATCAATGGACAAATCCCGGGATCAAATTATGAGCTTTTTAACTACAACAACCTAGATAAACGCTATTAGAGCTGGAATTATTGTAGCTGCTGGCAACATTCCTTCCCTGCAATAAATCCTCATTATGGGATTTAGATAGTACTCATTGCTTAAAGACAAACTTATGTTTGGGTTATTATCAGCTTAAAATGAAGTCTGAGGATATTCCAAAAAGCAGAATTTCCTACAAGGTATGTGTAACATCCTTTACTAGCTCAAAATATGTTCTTTGTTTTTTTACTTGCAGCGGAAAATATTTTCTTCTAAAATTTTTTTTCGGAAACATGCAATTAAATTTAGTTAAAACACATTTATGACTTGTTATGATTGAGGACATCACGAAGATCAAAGTGGAAGAACTAAATGCAACCGGCACAAGCATGAAAGGACCTATGACACAAGCTCGAGGAAAGATGTTCAAAGAAAAACTAATCATATGTATCCAAGACTTTCTTAACTGTGATGGCATTATGATTTCACACAATATTAAATTAAAATGCATGACATTCATTTAACTGCACAAGGAACAAGATGACATTATTATGGATTAGACTATTATGTACTTACCTTATGTATTATAATGGATTATTTACAATCTATGCTGCATGTCATAAGGGAAGTAGGTAAGAAAGTTGGTGAAAAAGTAGATGAGAAAGTTAGTGAAATTGGAAGAAGAGAAATTAGGTGAGGAATGTGTAACAACCCTCAGTTATTTTATGAATTTTGTGATTTTAAGATGAAAGCGTTTAAGATTATTTTTATGAATGTCGCTTAAATATTAGAGTTAAGGTATTTTGGATATTGGTAAATTACTAGGTAGAAGGTGATGAAGGAAATAATTGATTTCTGGTCGACCGCTATGAATTAGCAGTCGACACTTTGTTTAACGGTCGACCCCAGGATCGAGGAGGGGTCGACACAATTGAATAGTTTTGGTCGACCCCAGGATCGAAGAGGGGTCGACACAATATATACTTTCGGTCGACCCCAAGATCGAAGAAGGGTCGACACAATAGAACCCTTTGGAGGGGTCGGGGCCAACCCAGGATCGAGGAGGGGTCGACACAATGGAATACTTTCGGTCGACACCAGGATCAGGAAGGAGTCGACACAATATAGTCCTTTAGTATACTTTCAGTCGACATCATGGACGAACGGTTGACACAAATAACGCTCGGGAATTCTTTCGGTCGACACAATGGACGAGCAGTCGACACTTTCCCTGACTTAAGTTTAAAAGTCAGCAAAAACGTGGGAAAATCCGATTGATGGACGTAAAAGAAAGGTTGATTTTTTTAATTAAGAGATAAGAAGACATGGTGATGAGAACCATGGGTATATCAAACCCGAGACACTTCAACAATGAGGAAAAAAGATACCTGGATCGCCTTTGAATCAAGTACGAGGAACTTGACCCCAATCGAACCTTGCCGACGGAACCTAAGTTATAAAACAAGGAGCTTGACCCAGACCAAACTTGTCGGTAAGAACCAAAGCTATCAAATTTGATCTATCAAGAATTAACTTGATGAAGATCGAGTTCTTCGCAAAGAACCAAAGAGAAAATCTCTCCAAAACACTCAAGGTGAATTAAACATAAAAGTTGTATTTTTTACAATAACTTGGATGCCTTTAAATAGGCTACACAAATCCTAACTAAAATAGGAAATAGAAAGATATTATAAAACTAAAATATCTTTGGGAAGATTTTTCTCAAATCTGTTAAGATTCTTGATTCTGTAAAATATTTGGTATTGTGTATTTTGCCAGCCAAACGACGTCTGATTTTTATGATCTAGCCCATTCCGAAAAGGTCTTGAAAGTAGCTACAACTTTGATGAAGAAAGTGTTTTAAAATAACTTTGGGAAAATTGTCGAATCTGCCAATATATGCTTGCTGGTCAAATAAAAGTTTGATTTAAAGAAAGTTGCATGTACTTTCCTATTTCCTTTGTCCCTTCAATATCTTGTATTAGGCTTAGGCTCTTGGGCTTGTTTTTGTAGGCCGCTGGAATCACATCAGCACCAGTAATTTTATGGACGTAACGAGTTGAAGTTTCAAACATTTTGGACAAGTATGTGGAGATGCACATCTAAAAGATAGTAAGATTAGTTGAAATATCAGTCTCCATTGTTTTAGAAAGACCATGAGAAAAGTTTAGAAATATGAACGGCGGTTCATCCCCGAACCGGTAGATGAATCAAAAGGGCAACCCAAATTTAGAAGACATGGTGAAAGCATGAGTGTTAAAGTTTCAAAGTGTCATTGAGCAAGTTGTTGCCGTCAGCAAAGTTTACTTACACTCATTACTACTAAGCTATAATTAGTACAACCTTTGTAAGGTGAAGTATGATGAGAAGTATAAATTACCCAAAATTAGATAACACTAGAGAAGCGAATTATATGATCCAAATATATTACAACAACTTAGGGATCAATATGCATGATTAGGAAAAAGATTTGAGTGTCACAAGACCAAGATGAGGGCTATGCAAGCTTAGACAGGACTCAAGTTTGGTTGAGGAAACATGATATTCTTTAAAAAAATTCATCATTTAAAAGAGTAAGTGTTTTGGTACGAAGGAGGAAGACTCATCCCAAAAGCTATTGGACTTGTCTCGGCTATAACTGAGATTGAAAAAGCAGCATACAAATTGAGAATTTTCATCAACTATGAAGAGATGGGTCCATCAACTTAAAAGAAGGGGAAATAGAGGGTTGAGTTATTTAATGCAATTGGAATTGAAGGAGATGATTAAAAGGTTACGAAAAAGAAGGGATAGTAACTTTGAATGAAATAATGAAGAAAAATGTAGGAATTATTTTGGTTACTTAGGATTTTGTAGTCGGATTGATACAACAAACAGTGGAACATGTGAAAACCATACGATAAAGAATGAAAGCTGCTCAAGATCGTCAGAAAAGCTATGCGGATCGGTGACGAAGAGCACTAGAATTTAAGGAGGGAGATGAAGTGTTTTTGAAAGTTTCACTATTCAAGGGTATGATGAGGTTTGGACAGAAGGGAAAGTTAGCACCAAGATTCATTGGACCATTTAATGTTTTGAAGAGAGTGGGAAACATAGCCTATATGCTGTAATTACCAGAATACTTGGCAGGTGTTCACAATGAGTTTCATGTGTCAATGTTACGAATTTGTGATTTTAAGATGGAAACATTTAGGATTATTTTTATGAATGTTGCTTGAATATTAGAGTGTTAAGGTATTTTGGATATTAGTAAATAAGTAGGTCGAAGGTGATGAAGGAAATAAGTGATTTTCGGTCGACCGATATGGATTAGCGGTCGACACTTTGTTTACCAATCAACCCCATTGGAACTTTTGGTCGACCCCAGGATCGAGGAGGGGTCGACACAATGAATACTTTCGGTCAACCCCGGGATTGAGGAAGGGTCGACACAATTGAATACTTTAGGTCGACCCCAGGATTTAAGAGGGGTCGACACAAGTCACTCTCGGGAACACATTCGGTCGACACAACGGACGAGTGGTCGACACAAATGACTCTTGGGAACTTCCTTCAGTCGACAAAAAGATCGAGTGGTCGACACAAACAACTCCTTCCCCAATTTGAGTTGAAAAGTCAACCAAAACATGCAGAGTTTACATTGGTGGACTTAAAGGAAAGGTTGATTTTTGTTTAATTAAGGAGATAAGAAGGCATGGTCTGCAATTTTCCTTCCATCACGATTTCTTCTCCCTATTTTCCTGTGAGCTCTCACGTCTTGATCAAAGGGAGAGTGAGATTGAGAAAGAAAAGAAGTTCTGTGAGAGAAAATAGTGAGAAACTGGGATATCTCAAGAGAGGTGAGGTAGGAAACTCTAAAGCTTTCGTGGAGACTGAAGTTCAAGGTAATTTTTCTACCCTCTGAGTTTCTTTTACGTTCAGTAAGGATAATATGCTGTATTGGTTGGGTTGGTGGATAAATATGAATGATTTCATGTTAATTTCTGTGAAATCGGTTAATTATGCGCAAGGTTAGGGTTTTTAAGATTCGGTCAAATTATAGCACAAATTTGACCCAAACTAGGCATGTTATATGTCTTGTGGAGCTTTTAGTTGGTGTCTTATGTGGCTACATGACGAATTTCTTGCTGTTGCTTTTGATTGTCCTTGGCGGTTTGCATGTGTTTATTGCTCGTTGCCTCAGATGTAGAAATTGAATGCATTTGTTGTCAGCCTCTTCGATTGGAGAGTGTCGAGAACTTGACCCATGTTGGCACTAAGAATGACTATATGTAATACCCGAAAAGAAAATTGCTTACTTTTAAGATAATTAAAATATTTAAATAAATGCTAAAGATGAAAAAGCTAGGGTTAGAGAAATTAGCATCAAAATGATAGCAAGTAAAATTTCACTTTATGCTTAAAGGATATGTCACCTTCACTAGATTTTCTCCTTAATCAATGATATTATTTGAATAAACCTTAGTCCAAGAATATTATTAGATACAAATATGATTTTGTAATTTAAAGTAGAGGAGCAACTAGAAAGTGCCACGTGTTCCTATTTGATTAGTGACTAATTGTGATTAAAGCATAATTAGTGAGTGATTAAGGAGTAATTAAGGTTTACTAATCATGATTAATTATGTTAATCTTAAGAATTAGCTTAGTACTAATCTAGATTAATTAATTAAAGTATGTATGATTAAATGGTGATAATTGTAGTATTTTAGCAATTAAAGAGACATATAAGGGCAAAATGGTAAACCTAAAGGGATAAGTTGGACTAAAAGGTAATCTGAAAAATGTGAGAAATGGCTGAGGATCAGCCATTTTCGTGGCTGTAGAGAGAGAGAGGGAGAAAAGGAGCAAAAAAGGGAGAAAGGGTTTTAGAGAGAAAGAGTGAAAATTGAAAGGGAATGAGTAGAAATTAGCTTCCAAACATTTGAGGAAAAGTGTTCCTCTCATCAAGAGGAATCTATTGAGCTAAAAATCATGAGGTAATATTTATGTTATGCATGGATTAGATTAATTGTGATTAATGATAGGATGGTTAAAGAATAATTATGTTTTTTTTAGATGATTTATTGATGGTATGATGATTAGCTATATTGAGTGCACAAAATTTGGACGTTATGGTGTATGGTTCTGTAAAAATGATATACAATCATGTTATAGTGGCTTAGGTGTGGATATATATGAAAGATAAAATGAATTAATTCATATTTGTCCATGTTAAGCAAAAGTGGTTAAAAATTGGAAAATCTGTCCAGTTTTGGGTTTTGTATTCAAAACTTAAGTTACACTTATTCAATGTCAAGGACTTTTGCCACGTTAAAACAGACACCTTGGTTGAGATTTGAGCTTAGGAATGAAGACATTTGGAGTTGTATATAATAAGTTATGATACTTTTAAGTTGCTGCAAAACAGTGAATAATATTTTGAGTTTCAATTAATAGTTGTTTTATTTATAGGTTATGAAGTGGTTAAAAGGCATTGATTATGTGTTTCCTAATTGCTAAAGACCTACGGTAAGTAATGCTATGTTTGTGTTTTGCCTCTTTGGGCCTACACCATGAAGTGTTAGGTTATGCTTGTTTCTTATGACATGAATTGTTTAGTGTTTAGATAGAATATGTTGAATTATGGTATTTGGCTCAAAGATATGTTTTGAAGTGTTAATTTGGATTGATTTATGAATGTCATGTTTTTGGATAGCAAGTTGCAATTATGTTACTATCACAAAGATTTGGTTTATGTCAAAATGGAATAAGTATATGCTCCTAGCAATTGTTAAGTAGTTAAGCTAATGTAACTTACGAAATGTTTATGGAATTGATATTCACTATGATGTGATGAATTTTTATGTCTATGCTACACATGTTAATGATGTGCTTGGCACATCCATATTATGCATGTTCATGGACATCTCATGCATCATGTTTTCAAGAAAGTTACGAACTATTTACATGCATGAGATTTCATATGAAACAGAATACGAAAATGGTTCATTCGGGTTGAGCTCGAATAACCAACGAAAGACGAAGATAAAAAGAAAGAAAGAAAGAGAAAGTTACGTAAATGTCATTGGGAAGGGGTTTGAGTTGGCTGTTCCCTTAGGTAGACTCAAGTTTGTGGTCTCTTAACCCTTGGAATCGAGTTGGCTGTCCCCTTAGGTGGACTCAAGTTTGTGGTCTCTCTTTCCTTGCCAGGAAGCCCCAATGATAAGGATGCACGGAAATGAAAGTAAAGAAATACCTCAAATGAAAAGAAAAGAAAATGTTTTACAAATTCATATCATGTTTGCATTCATGCATTTTATGCTTTACTTACTGAGCACTAGGCTCATAGATGAAATTTGTGGTGTAGGTGATGCTAACGTTCAGTTGACGAAGTGCTCCCATGACCGTGCCTACGTGGTTATTAGAACGATGTTGTCCAAGCAACGAAGGAGAGGATTTTTATTTTAATGTATTTTAGAACGATCATGCAATCATGTATTCCTCCAAAAGAGATTTAAATTATAAATGTGTTTCAAAGCATTCCGCTGCTACGTTTTATAAATGTGTTTACGAAATGGTACGCTACAGGGCGTTACACTATAGTTGCTTACCTTGCATGTTGACTTCACATCTGGCAGCTCAACTGAGAATCCAATTCGGACGCATAGAAGGAATCTACTTGGTTGATCCTGCCAATAGTCATATGCTTGTCTCAAAGTTTAAGCCATTTGTGTAAGTATGAACTAATTCAAACTGTGAAATTACGAATGGCTCATTAAATGAAATGCCACGGATTGGCATGCCAAGCGAAGCAATCACCCGAGCCCGAGCTTGGAATTTTTCTAATATGTTTGTTATATTTGTAGGAAAATTAATTGAAGAATTATACATTTTTAAGCCAACTTTGGAGGATCAAACAATGCCAAAACACATGATAATTTGGCGTGGAGAAAAGGTGGATTTTCAACCAAAAACCGAGAGCTCCGGAATCAAGCCCGAACCCGAACCCGATTGAAGTATCACGTTGCATGGCGAGTTGGAGTCCCATGCAAAAGTGATCAAGGGTTCCACGACTCAACTCACCAGCATTTCCATGGATTGAAAGGATTTTATGCATTTTTAGTTTAATTTTTATGTGAATTTTACGTTGGATATTTGGAGAACCGGAGATGGTTTCTCGGATAGGTTTTATTTTGTTTATTTTTGCATGCTTGCATGGTGTTTTCCATGAGGTATTTTTGGCTAAGAGAAGGGTATTTTTGGCCAAGGAAGAAGGAAAATTGGCTAAGAGATTCAAGATCACGTGGCTTTCATATTCTTGCAATCTCATTAGTCTAATTTTCCCTCCTTTATTTCAATTTCCAGCATGCAAGTTGGATGCCTTTTGGCCCTCAATTTTCCCTCCCTTTTTCCCACTCTTCTCAGTAGATAAAATCTCCCCTATTGCGTGATTGTAAGCATAATTTGGAATTTGAATTAAAGAAGCTTTTTAGCTCTCCCTTCTCGGGCATTTTCCAATTTCAGCCGGCAGCCAGAAGTTCTCCGTCCACCGTGGGTTCCCTTCAAGATTTCTCCCTCCGAGCTGGAGATCTCTTCTTGCTTCAAAGTCTCCAGCCTTCTTCAAGGACGTAGGGTGAGCTTGAAGTCCATAAGCTCCTTCTTCCATCGTTGATTTCGTTTGTAATTTTATCTCCTCCGCTGTCCAGCATTTCCGGCCACATCTCGACCACCGTTACAGTTCCATTACATTTTGACCGATCCATTCACGTGATTTCCTTCATTTTTGGGGCACTATCACCTATCTTCTTCCCAAAGTTCCACTCAAAATTTCAGCCCTAAAATTGATCGCATCGTTGAGTTATTGCCGTCCAAATTCCAGTCCCGATTATGGAATTATTAGATTATCATTTTTTTTCATTTAACCTAACCCGATTCGACCACTTCCTAAATCTAAACCCCCTCCATTCCGTGTCATTTGGTATTAGAGCCATAAATCCCTCCCCACCTTCCTCTCTACCTCTGTTTTTGTGTGGTTTTATGTTTGAAGGATGACCAGAAGGAGTGGTTGCCATTACAAACCAAACTGGGATCCGATTGATCATAGCCGCCCGGTTAGTCCATCTTATCCACATCCGAATCCAAATCTTCCTGAATCCAGCCTTCAAGGGCAAATTGATGAGCTCAATAAAAGATTTGATACGGTGTTACAAAAGTTGGAGCACATTTCTCCTTCTTTGAGAACTACTCCGAACAATCCACCAAGGAGAAGGCCGAATCACGGCTTGAGAAGATCTCGAGAGTTTAAGTCTGAAGAGTCGGATGATGAAGAATTTGGTTTGTATGATCTCAACTCTAGAGATGATGATATGAGGAATATTAAGGTATTCATTCCTCCTTTCAATGGATCTTGCAATGGTGATTTGTTTATTGATTGGATGGAGAAAGTTGACAAAATCTTTGAATGCTATAACTATTCCGAGAAGTTTAAATTACAACTTGTTTCATTGGAACTTACAGGATATGCAAGTCTATGGTGGGATAATTTGAAATTTCAGAGAAGACGTGATGGTGAAGAGAGTATTAATAGTTGGAAAATGACGAAATCAATTATGAGAAGAAGATTTGTACCAGCTCATTACAAACAATAGTTATTTCTTCAATTACAATCTCTTAAGCAAGAATATCTCTCTGTGGAAGAATATCTTACCGAATTTGAGACTCTCCGAATTAGATGTGACTTACAAGAACCAGAGGAAAAAATTATAGCTCGGTTTATTAGAGGTTTACACCGAGACATTAGTGATATTGTGGAGTTGCAACTAATCGACTCTATGGATTCAGTTATTCAAATGGCCTTGAAAGTGGAGAGGCAAATGAAAAGAAAGGGCAAGGGAATAGTGAGCCGAGTAAGTCCTAATGCTATCACTCCTTTTAAACCTAATACAAAGGTGGAGAACAAGATTCCTTGCGTTCAACCTTGGCTGCAAAAGAAGGATAGTGAACTGAAACCGATGGAAGAAAATAACTGGACTCTAACACGGGAGATCAAGTGTTTTAAGTGCCTTGGTCTTGGGCATATTGCATCCCAATGCCCTAACAAACGTATGATGGGTATTAGAGAGGGAACAAGTGAAGTTTTCAGTGAAGATGAAGTGAAGGAAAAATCAGATATGAGCTTGGAATTTGAAAGGGGAAGAATGTCGAGCACAAGAAGTCCCCTTATTATTAGTTATCCGAAGGTTACTTACCACTCAAAGCTAACAAGAGGAACTCCAAAGAGAAATTTTATTCCATAGTAGATGTCTAATCAAAGATAAGGTATGCTCAATTATTATTGTTAGTGGAAGTTATGTTAATGTGGCTTCCCGAGAGTTAATTGACAAACTCAGAATAGAAACTATCTGTAATACCCGAAAAGAAAATTGCTTACTTTTAAGATAATTAAAATATTTAAATAAATGCTAAAGATGAAAAAGCTAGGGTTAGAGAAATTAGCATCAAAATGATGGCAAGTAAAATTACACTTTATGCTTAAAGGATATGTCACCTTCACTAGATTTTCTCCTTAATCAATGATATTATTTGAATAAACCTTAGTCCAAGAATATTATTAGATACAAATATGATTTTGTAATTTAAAGTAGAGGAGCAACTAGAAAGTGCCACGTGTTCCTATTTGATTAGTGACTAATTGTGATTAAAGCATAATTAGTGAGTGATTAAGGGGTAATTAAGGTTTACTAATCATTATTAATTATGTTAATCTTAAGAATTAGCTTAGTACTAATCTAGATTAATTAATTAAAGTATGTATGATTAAATGGTGATAATTGTAGTATTTTAGCAATTAAAGAGACATATAAGGGCAAAATGGTAAACCTAAAGGGATAAGTTGGACTAAAAGGTAAATTCATCATAAAATCTATCTGAAAAATGTGAGAAATGGCTGAGGATCAGCCATTTTCGTGGCTGTAGAGAGAGAGAGAGGGAGAAAAGGAGCAAAAAAGGGAGAAAGGGTTTTAGAGAGAAAGAGTGAAAATTGAAAGGGAATGAGTAGAAATTAGCTTCCAAACATTTGAGGAAAAGTGTTCCTCTCATCAAGAGGAATCTATTGAGCTAAAAATCATGAGGTAATATTTATGTTATGCGAGGATTAGATTAATTGTGATTAAGGATAGGATGGTTAAAGAATAATTATGTTTTTTTAGAGGATTTATTGATGATATGATGATTAGCTATATTGAGTGCACAAAATTTGGACGTTATGGTGTATGGTTCTGTAAAAATGATATACAATCATCTTATAGTGGCTTAGGTGTGGATATATATAAAAGATAAAATGAATTAATTTATATTTGTCCATGTTATGCAAAAGTGGTTAAAAATTGGAAAATCTGTCAAGTTTTGGGTTTTGTATTCAAAACTTAAGTTAGACTAATTAATTGTCTAAGGCCTTTTCCCACGTTAAAACAGACACATTGGGTGAGATTTGAGCTTAGGAATGAAGACATTTGGAGTTGTATATAATAAGTTATGATACTTTTAAGTTGCTGCAAAACAGTGAATAATATTTTGGGTTTCAATTAATAGTTGTTTTATTTATAGGTTATGAAGTGATTAAAAGGCATTGATTATGTGTTTCCTAATTGCTAAAGACCTACGGTAAGTAATGCTATGTTTGTGTTTTGCCTCTTTGGGCCTACACCATGAAGTGTTAGGTTATGCTTGTTTCTTATGACATGAATTGTTTAGTGTTTAGATAGAATATGTTGAATGATGGTATTTGGCTCAAAGATATGTTTTGAAGTGTTAATTTGGATTGATTTATGAATGTCATGTTTTTGGATAGCAAGTTGCAATTATGTTACTATCACAAAGATTTGGTTTATGTCAAAACGGAATAAGTATATGCTCCTAGCAATTGTTAAGTAGTTAAGCTAATGTAACTTACGAAATGTTATTGGAATTGATATTTACTATGATGTGATGAATTGTTATGTTTATGCTACACATGTTAATGATGTGCTTGGTACATCCATATTATGCATGTTCATGGGCATCTCATGCATCATGTTTTCAAGAAAGTTACGAACTATTTACATGCATGAGATTTCATATGAAACAGAATATGAAAATGGTTCATTCGGGTTGAGCTCGAATAACCAACGAAAGACGAAGATAAAAGAAAGAAAGAAAGAGAAAGTTACGTAAATGTCATTGGGAAGGGGTTTGAGTTGGCTGTCCCCTTAGGTGGACTCAAGTTTGTGGTCTCTCAACCCTTGGAATCGAGTTGGCTGTCCCCTTAGGTGGACTCAAGTTTGTGGTCTCTCTTTCCTTGCCAGGAAGCCCCAATGATAAGGATGCACGGAAATGAAAGTAAAGAAATACCTCAAATGAAAAGAAAAGAAAATGTTTTACAAATTCATATCATGTTTGCATTCATGCATTTTATGCTTTACTTACTGAGCACTAGGCTCATAGATGAACTTTGTGGTGTAGGTGATGTTAACGTTCAGTTGACGAAGTGCTCACATGACCGTGGCTACGTGGCTATTAGAACGATGTTGTCCAAGCAACGAACGAGATGATTTTTATTTTAATGTATTTTAGAACGATCATGCAATCATGTATTCCTCCAAAAGAGATTTAAATTATATGTGTTTCAAAGTCTTCCGCTGCTACGTTTTACAAATGCATGATCGTAAACCAAAAATTTTATCATCTTTTTATGAAAAGCAAAGTTTACAAAACGGTACGCTACAGGGCGTTACACTATCTTTCACCTGAAGCGTCACAAATTGCGTTGGATAAATGATAAGGAAGACCACAAGGTTACCAAGCAAGTGTGTATCAAATTCTCTATTGGAAGGTACAAGGATCAAGTAATGTGTGATGTGGTTCCCATGAGTTCAAGCCATTTGTTACTCGGGAGACCATGGCAATTCGATCAGAAGGTTATGCACGATGGTTTTACAAACCAATATTCATTTAAGTTTGGTGGACAATCTATCAAGCTAGTTCCCCTTGAACCCGAACAAGTGGCCAAAGATGAGGTCACAAGGAAGGAGAATTCATCTAAGAATAATTTAATTTTGATCAAGAAAGAGCCCTTTCCTACTAGAGAAGGAACACCCGATCAAGTGAACTCAAGGGTCCTGATCAAAGAAAACAAAGACAAAGTTATATATGTTGTGATTTCCAAAAGACTCTTAAGGTGTCTCTTTACCCAAACTCTTTACTAATTACTTTGTTTATGATTGGATGAAGGAAATCTACAAATCGGAATTGAGCTTAAGGAAGAAGAATTATGATCTTCTTAATATGGAGAACTATTCAAGCAATGATGGTCATTTTGGCAATTCTCGTAAAGGAGTCTCGGTCCACTCATCAAAAGAACCAAGGAGGAAGAACCTAACTATGATTATTGGATGAGGTTCTTGGAATCCTTAATAGAATACTTTCATGGAATATATTTGCTTCATAATGCGCAAGGGGCATTTAAAAAGACAGCTACGTGCACCCACCATGATTGGTTAGTAATCCCTTCCTTGCTAACTATTAGCTCCAAAGATATTACAATACTTATGCATATTTGGTCTCATGAATACTTAGAAGAATACCTTGCTGATTTTATTGGGAACACTATGGATTACATTTGAGATAATGAAACTAGTGTTGAACTAGTTATTTGGTTGTTTAGTACAAACAGGATTACTGAATATTTTTGCCGTGGAAAGAAAGGTGTTGAGGTGAAAGTCATCAAATCTTATGACGCAAAATTAGAAGTTGTTCAAAGTTGGCACACTCTTAAGGTGGCCTTAAGCCCGGAGAAGTTTATGGATAAGGTAATCGACCCAAGAACATGCAAGTTCGAGTTACACGGGAATTATGGAATTTCAGCCACATTTAATGTTCAAGATCTTTCTCCCTTTGCTGTATTTGATGAAGATGAACAAGATGGAGATGACTTCCCACTAGATTTAAGGTCAAATCCTCAAGAACTTGGGGAGGATGACATACCACGGATTGGCATGCCAAGCGGAGCAATCACCCGAGCCCGAGCTCCGAATTTTTCTAATATGTTTGTTAATTTTGCAGGAAAATTAATTGAAAAATTATACATTTCTAAGCCAACTTTGGAGGATCAAACAAGGCCAAAACACATGATAATTTGTCGTGAAGAAAAGATGGATTTTCAACCAAAAACCGAGAGCTCCGGAATCAAGCCCGAACCCGAACCTGATTGAAGTATCACTTGCATGGCGAGTTGGAGTCCCATGCAAAAGTGATCAAGGGTTCCACGACTCAACTCACCAGCATTTCCATGGATTGAAAAGATTTTATTGCATTTTTAGTTTAATTTTTACGTAAATTTTACGTTGGATATTTGGAGAACCGAGAGGGTTTCTCGGGTAGGTTTTATTTTGTTTATTTTTGCAAGCTTGCATGGGGTTTTGCATGAGGTATTTTCGGCTAAGAGAATGGTATTTTGGGCCAAGGAAGAAGGAAAATTGGCTGAGGAGATTCAAGATCACGTGGCTTTCACATTCTTGCAATCTCATTGGTCCAATTTTCCCTCCTTTATTTCAATTTCCAGCATGCAAGTTGCATGCCTTTGGCCCTAAATTTTCCCTCCCTTTTTCCCACTATTCTCAGCAGATAAAACCTCCCCCATTGCGTGATTGTAAGCATAATTTGGAATTTGAATTAAAGAAGCTTTTTAGCTCTCCCTTCTCGGGCATTTTCCAATTTCAGCCGGCAGCCTGAAGTTCTCTGTCCACCGTGGGTTTCAAGATTTCTCCCTTCGATCTGGAGATCTTTTCTTGCTTCAAAGTCTCCAGCCTTATTCAAGGACGTAGGGTGAGCTTGAAGTCCATAAGCTCCTTCTTCCATCGTTGATTTCGTTTGCAATTTCATATCCTCCGCTGTCCAGCATTTCCGGCCACATCCCGACCACCGTTACTGTTCCATTACATTACGACCGATCCATCCATGTGATTTCCTTCATTTTTGGGGGACTATCACCTACCTTCTTCCCAGTGTTCCACTTAAAATTTCAGCCCTAACTTGATCGCATCGTTGAGTTATTGCCGTCCAAATTCCAGTCCCGATTCTGGAATTATTGGATTATCATTTTTTCCATTTAACCTAACCCAATTAGCCCACTTTCTAAATCTAAACCCCCTACATTCCGTGTCATTAAATCAAGTATAGTTTCTTTGATGGTACGTGCTACTCGGATAACCGTAGTAACTCTATAGCTAATACGTGCAATGAACCCCAACTTCTAGAATGGACACATTTATTAGATAAATGGTCAATGCGGACCTAGTTCATTGCTTTAATGGTTCATGATAACTTGACGGATTGTGCAACCTTTGTGCTGGCAACAGTTCATTCAAATTACTACCCCATTAACTTTCTATGGTAGGATAGTGGCCTGCTATGGTGGTGATAGGTGATGGAGAATTAGGGTTTGATTCCAAAGAGGGAGTTTGAGAAACTGCTTTGACATCCAAAGAAGGTAGCAGGCGCGCAAATTACCCAATCCTAACACATGGAGTGACAACAATTAACAATACCAGGCTCTTCAAGTCTGGTAATTGGAATAAGTACAATCTAAATCTCTTAACAAGGATCCTTTAGAGGGAAAGTCTGGTGCCACCAACCATGGCAATTCCAGCTACAATAGTGTATTTTTAAGTTGTTGAAGTTAAAAAGCTCATAGTTGGAACTCGGGATATGTTTGTGAATCTTCCTTATGGTGTACACTGTTAGTTGTGTTCTTTCAGCCAACGATGAGTTCCTTGCCTTAGTTGGCAAGGTCATTCCTTTGGCTCTGTTACTCTGAAGAAATTAGAGTGCTCAAAGCAAGCCTTTGCTCTATATACAATAGCATGGGATAACGTCATAGAATTTTGATCCTATTCTTTTTGCCTTTGGGATAGAAGTAGTGATTAACAGAGACAATTGAGGGCATTCGTATTTCATAGTTCAAGATGAAGTTCTTGCATTTATGAAAGGCGAACAACAGTAAAAGCATTTTCCAAGGATGTTTAAACTAATCAAGATTAAAAGTTGGGGGCTCGAAGACGATTAGATACTATCCTAGTTTCAACCATAAACGATGCAGACTAAAGATTGGTGAATGTTGCTTAAAGCACATTGCCAACACCTTTGGACGAATCAAAGTCTTTGGGTTACAAGGGGAGTACGGTCACAAGGCAGCAACTTAAAGGAATTGACGGAAGGGCAACTCCAGTAATGGAGCCGATAACTTTATTTGACTCAAAACGGGGAGACTTACTAGGTCTAGACATAGGAATAATTTCCAGACTTAGAGCTTTTTCTTTTTTTTTTGATTGGTAAATTAACTTAAAAAACAAAAGCATTTCAACGTTTCAACCTGAACTTCAGCCAAATGGGAGGAAGCTACAAATAAGAAACTCATAGAGGAAGTAGAAAAGTTCCAAAGGAGACTGATGTGGATCAAGTGATAACACAAATCAATCCCAATGAGAAAGACCAATTGCAAGGAATTGGAGGCCCAATGACAAGGTCAAGAACCAAGAAAATGCATGAAGCGTTATGTGATTTAGTGGAAGAAAATCAAATGAAAGAATCTATTCAACATCAAAACAAAACGTTTATTATGTTAAGTGTTGAAGAAAATATTGATTTCATGCAAGGTGGTCAAGAATACAAGCCCAAGAGCTCAAGCCCACTACAAGATAACTTTACCAACAAGTAAATCTTTGATGGGAGAAAATCTTAACAGATTTGAGAAAAATCTTCTTAAAGATATTTTAGTTTTCTAATATCTTTTTATTTCCTATTTTAGTTAGGTTTATGTAGCCTATTTAAAGGCATCCAAGTTATTGTGAAAGACACAACTTTTATGATTAATTCACCTTGAGTGTTTTGGAGAGATTTTCTCTTTGGTTCTTTGCGAAGAACTCGATCTTCATCAAGTTAATTCTTGATAGATCAAATTTGATAGCTTTGGTTCTTACCGACAAGTTTGGTCTGGGTCAAGCTCCTTGTTTGATAACTTAGGTTCCGTCGGCAAGGTTCGATTGGGGTCAAGTTCCTCGTACTTGATTCAAAGGCGATCCAGGTATCTTTTTCCGCATTGTTGAAGGGTCTCGGGTTTGATATACTCGTGGTTCTCATCATTTGGTATCAGAGCTTTGGTTCCTTTATTCAAGTTTCTATCTTTAATTTAGTTTTCTTATTCTTCCCTATGTCCTATCTTTCCATCTTCTTATAAAAAAAAAGCAAAAAAAAAAATTGTGGTAAAAAAAAAACGTGAAAAATCATTGTGCAAAAAAAAGGAAAAGCACAAGCAAAAAAAAAAAGAAGGAAAGAACGATTTTTGGCTTATTCTTTTTGTTGCTACCGTTATAAAAAAAATCTTGTTATTTCAAATAGTGCTTACTATTTGTCGTCATCAATATTTTTTTCAAAGTTAGTTCTTTTGATTTTGGTGACTTCAAAGTTATCCAATACCTCTATTGCTCTAACATCATTAGAGCAATACTTCATTATCATCATTCGTCATTATACATACGTTTTCCTTGGATCGCATTATTTCTTTCAAAATAGTTTGACTTTGACTATTTTGGAAGTTTGAATTTTTGGCTTAAAAGTTTGATCTTGAGTGCTTTTACTTGCTGAATATTTCTCCTGAATTGGGTTGTTACATAAAGAACAAAAAGAGAAAATTGAGAGGAAAAAGACAAGAGTGTGAGACTATTTTATAAAAAGCCATTAATTGAGAGAAATACGAGTGTGAGTGACATTGATTGAATGTCAACACGTGAGGGAGTGAGTGAGGTCCATTTATTTTTTTTCGCTAACGGTTTCTTTTGTTTCTTATATTGACAAATGAGTATGGATGAAAATCGAATTATTGTTGATCCAGAGGCATACGCCAAAGCCATACAAGGATAGATAAAAAAATTGAAATGAGATTGAATATGTTAGAGGCTCAAACTAAGTAGCCTTGCACGAGGAAATATTTAAGAAATAGAGCAAGAAGTTGAGTTCGAGAATGAGAGCAACAGTTACAAAAAGGAGCGGTATCCAAAAAAAAACCGAGAAGATGGCAACCTAAGCAACATCAAGATGACGATTCCTTCTTTTCATGGTAAAAGTGATCCCGAATCATATTTGGAATGGGTAAGAAAGGTAGATCATGTATATGACTGTCACAATTATACCGAAGAAAAGAAAATGAAGTTGGCTTCAATGGAATTCATGGACTATGCAAGTACATGGTGGGATCAACTAGTAAGAACTCGAAGAAGGCATGACGAAAGACCCATTTCCACGTGGGAAGAAATGAAAACATTTATGCGTAAGAGATTTGTTCCTAGTTATTATCATCGAGATCTTTGCAGGAAATTGCAAGAACTAAAACAATGTTCAAAAAGTGTGGAAGATTATTGTAAAGAGATGGAATCAACCATGATGAAAGCCAACACAGAGGAAGATGAGGAAGCAACAATGGCACATTTTATTGGAGGATTGAATAGAGAAATTTATAACATAGTAGACATGCAGCACTATGTAGACATAGAGGAATTATTACACAAGTCTATCAAGGTGGAACAACAATTGAAATCAAAAGGATATTCAAAGGGTGGTTTCTTTCTCAAACTCAAATTGGAAATCAACTTGGAGGCACGAGAAACAAACTATAAAGCCTAAAGAAGATTTCAAGGGAAAGATAGCAACTACCTCAAATAATGCTTCTATAAAAGGTAAGGCTGAAATTACTCCAACAACTAGAGCTCGAGAAATTAAATGCTTTCGTTGTCAAGGATTCGGCCACTATGCTTCAAATTGTCCGAATAAAAGAACAATGGTAATACGAGAGAATGGAGATGTTGAAAGTGAGAACTCAAGTGATGGCGAGATGCCTCCACCAGAAGACTGTAGCGATGTGGAGGTTGAGGAACCCGTGAGAGGTGAACTCTTAGTCACTAGACGTGTGCTCAACGTTCACGTTCAAGCCAAGGACGATGGAGATGAAGTACAAAGAGAACACATATTTAATACTAGATGCCACGTGAATAACAAAGTATGTAGTTTGATAATTGATATTGGGAGTTGCACTAATGTTGCTAGTACTTTGTTAGTGGATACATTGGGATTGGAAACCGAAAAGCATCCCAATCCGTACAAGCTACAGTGGTTGAGCGATTGTGGTGAAGTCAAAGTTACTTAACGAGTTAAAATTGCTCTGTCCATTGAAAAATATCATGATGTGGTTCTTTGTGATTTGGTTCCTATGCAAGCAACACATATTTTATTAGGAAGACCATGGCAATTTGATCGAAAAGTCAAGCATGGGTTCAAGAATGAGTATAGCTTTTTTCAAGAGGGTAAGACAATCATTCTCAAGCCACTTAAACCATGGGAAGCTATTGAAGATCAAGAGAAAATTATAAGAGATTTCAAAATGAGAGAAAAGCCAATATGTGAGCAAAAGAGTGAAAAAAAGTGCGATGAGAGAAAAATAGAGCGTGAGAAAAAAATAGAAGAGGGTGAAAAAAAGGGCAAAGAGAGAAAAAAAGAGCAAGAGAGAAAACAAGAAGAGAGTGGGAAAATAAGTGGAATAACGAGAAAAAGTGAGGTGAAGAGTGTGATGTTAGCAAGGCAACAAGTACTTGTACTCTTGTACAAGGATATTTCCAAGTGTTATTTCTACTCTTTTAAAGGAATTTGAAGATGTGTTTCCCGAAGAAGTTCCAAGTGGGTTACCTCCTTTGAGAGGAATCGAACACCAAATTGATTTTATGCATGGAGTTTCAATACCCAATAGACCGACATACCGAGCTAATTCTGGAGAGACGAAAGAAATCCAAAAACAAGTTGACGAGCTAATAGAGAAGGGTTTCGTGAGAGAGAGTCTTAGTCAATGCTCGGTTCCTGTGATTTTAGTTCCAAAGAAAGATGGGAATTGGCAAATGTGTGTGGATTGTCGAGCTATCAATAAGATCACAATAAAGTATCGACATCCTATTCCAAGCTTCGATGACATGCTTGATGAATTGCATGGTTCATGTTTATTTTCAAAAATAGATTTAAAGAATGGATACTACAAAATACGGATGAAAGAAGGGGATGAATGGAAAACCGCTTATAAAACTAAGTATGGTCTCTATGAGTGGTTAGTGATGCCGTTTGGATTATCTAATGCACCAAGTACTTTTATGAGATTAATGAATCATGTGCTAAGAGCTTTTATCGGAAAATTTGTCGTTGTATACTTTGATGATATACTAATATATAGCAAAACCTTAGATGCACATGTTGAACATTTGAATTTAGTTTTTATTGCTTTACGAGAAAATCAACTTTATGCTAACTTGAAGAAGTGCACTTTTTGCATGGATTCGGTAGTTTTTCTTGGTTTTGTTGTAGGTTGAAAAGGAATTTTGATGGATCAAGAAAAGGTCAAAGCGATTCAAGAGTGGCCGACACCAAAGAATGCAAGTGAGGTTAGGAGTTTCCATGGATTGACAAGTTTTTATAGAAGGTTTGTTCGAGATTTTAGTACGATCGCGGCACCATTAAATGATCTTGTTAAAAAGCATACTGAATTTAAATGGACCGAAGTTCATGAACACGCTTTCAGCCTTCTAAAAGATAAGCTTACTAGTGCACCATTACTTGTGTTACCTAATTTTGATAAAGTATTTGAAATTGAATGTGATGCGTCGGGAAAAGGTATTGGTGGTGTTTTAATGCAGGATTCCAAGCCAATCGCTTACTCTAGTGAAAAACTTAATGGAGCTGCTTTAAATTATCCAACATATGACAAGGAGTTATTTGCTTTAGTGAGAACTCTACAAACATGGCAGGCCAAAAGAATTCATTATTCATTCTGACCATGAAAGTTTGAAGCATTTGAAGTCACAAGGAATGTTACACAAAAGGCACGCAAAGTGGATGGAGTTCATTGAAACATTTCCATATGTTATAAAATACAAGAAAGGTAAAGAAAATATTGTTGCCGATGCATTATCTCGAAGGTACATACTTCTAACGTCCTTACAATCTAAATTGCTTGGATTTGAATTTGTTAAAGAATTATATGAAGTAGATTTGGATTTTGGTGAAATTTGGAAATTGTGCGAAAAGATTGCATATTTAGATTATTATAGACACGATGGTTATTTGTTTAGAAAAGACAAACTTTGTGTTCCTAAATGTTCATTGAGAGAATTATTTGTTAGAGAAACTCATGCGGGTGGATTAATGGGACATTTTGGAGTGAGCAAAACCTTAACTGTTTTATGTGAGCACTTTTATTGGCCAAAAATGAGACATGATGTGCAAGTAATTTGTGATAAATGTATCGAGTGTAGGAAAGCTAAATCAAAAATCAAACCGCATGGAAAGTATATTCCTCTTCCAGTTCCTAGTCAACCTTCGATTGATATTTCAATGGATTTTGTTATTGGTTTGCCAAAAACACAAAGTGGAAAAAATAGTATTTTTGTAGTTGTTGATAGGTTTAGTAAGATGGCACATTTTATTGCATGCTCAAAAACTAATGATGCTACACATGTTGTAGATTTATTCTTTAAAGAGATTGTGCAGTTGCATGGCTTACCAAAAACTACACATGTTGTAGTTATTCATTCAACTACATCTTATTCACCATTTGAAATAGTGTATAGTTTTAATCCTTTAACTCCTATGGATATGTTACCCTTGCCTACTAATGAGTTTGTTAATTTTGATGGAAAGAAAAAGGCATAATTCGTTAGGGATTTGCATACAAAGGTCAGGGAGAATATAGAAAAGAAAAATGAGCATTATACACAGCAAGCAAACAAAAGCCGGACAAAAGTCGTATTCGAGCCAGGAGATTGGGTTTGGATTCACCTAAGGAAAGAAAGATTTGCAAATAAAAGGAAAAATAAGTTGCAACCTCGAAGGAGATGGTCTTTTTCAAGTATTGGAGCAAATCAATGACAATGCCTACAAAATTGATTTGCCAAGTGAATATGATAATGTAAGTGCCACTTTCAATGTTAGTGACTTATCTTTGTATGATGCAGGAGATTCGAGGACGAATCTTTTCGAGGAAGGAGGGAATGATGTCAAGTGATAACACAAATCAATCCCAATGAGAAAGACCAATTGCAAGGAATTAGAGGCCCAATGACAAGGTCAAGAACCAAGAAAATGCATGAAGCGTTATGTGATTTAGTGGAAGAAAATCAAATGAAAGAATCTATTCAACATCAAAACAAAACGTTTATTATGTTAAGTGTTGAAGAAAATTGATTTCATGCAAGGTGGTCAAGAATACAAGCCCAAGAGCTCAAGTTCCTCGTACTTGATTCAAAGGCGATCCAGGTATCTTTTTTCGCATTGTTGAAGGGTCTCGAGTTTGATATACTCGTGGTTCTCATCAGAGACTAGCATCATTAATCGAAAGAGGGATGGCAAGATTACCTGGAAGTTCATATTTAATCGGTGCCAGCAAAGTCGAGGAAGATGGCTTATGCTTGGCTTTCTTTTGCATTTTCATTTTAAGGGTGGTAAACAGTGCAACTTCAGGGGATACCCAGTTCTAGAAGCTTAGAAAATCTGTGATGGCATAGTAAAAATCAAGGGCCGAAAATTTCTTTGTAGCCAGAAACAGGTAGTCTAGGCCGGAAATATCTAGCCTGAGTAGTAACGGCAAGCCGTTGACAATAATGACCAGTTGGTAAGGGCTGGATCCAGAGGAGCTAACTCCTCCCAAAAGGTCAAAAACCTCATTCTGGGACATACAACGGCTAGTTGATGAAAATTGCGACAGCAGCTAGTTCCAGATTTCCTCCCACCAACCAAAAACACCTCGACGGAGGTGGAATTATCTGTTTGAGGAAGGAGATAACAGAACTTTTGAGAAGCAAAGCTTTTCTGGTCTTGCAGTTCTGGACGCAGCATTGAAGTCAAGATTCTGAACGAGGACAAGAACCCTTGTGCAAAAAAAAATACTCCCGAACGCCGAATATTGATTTCAGCCACCTCCAAATGCCGGAAATGACTAAAAATAGAGCCAGAATTCATCTAACGGAAACTGCTGATTTTGGTCACCTCTAATCTCTTGTTTCTGATTTCTTGCAAGAAAAGAGCTTTTGAATGAAGAAAGAATAAAGAGAAGAACAATGCGATAAGCAAACAGCAGATTAGTGCAATGGAAAAAAAACTATAGCAGATTGAAGAACGTAGCTTGGTCAAGCTCCTAGAGCTAAGAAAGGGAATCCGTGAGAATCTCCAAAAATCACCAGAAGGGAGAGCACTCTCCAAACTTGATTGAGAGCTCTTTTTTTTTTAAGGTAAATTAAATTAAATAAAAATCGAAATACAAGAAATTGGAGACGAGAGTCGGGGCCGGGGGAGATCTACTGATCACCCCAAAAAAACCGAGCGAGAAGAACCAAGATGGAAAGCCAACATGCTGAGTGACCAAAACACAAAAAGCCCAAGAAGGGAGAACATAATCCAAATTCAAACAGAAGAGCGGCAAAAGAAAAGACAAACAAAACTAACAACTCAACCCATTGGACATCAATAGAAAACCTCGGGGAGGAAAACAATAAAATGGACATCGGAAGATCAACTGGAATCAAGCAGCAGCAACAACAAAATGGAGCGATCAAAAAGCAGCAGCAGCAGCAGCAGCTGGAATCATGAAGAGAGAGTCATCAAAACCAAGCAGGGCAACGACATCCGAGAAGAGGAGCGGCAGCAAAATGGCAACAGATCCGAGAGAAGCTTTGTCCACCCGGGAAGAGGAGAAGCAAATAAAGTGGCAAGACAGCTCCGAAAGGATCTTGGCATCCAAAGAAACAACATCAAGGCATCAAGGAGAGCGGGAGAGGGACCAAGGAAGCAGCATCATTTCAAAGAATCAAGGAAGCTGCAAAAAAATTGAGAATACCAGCAAGACTCAATAAGGAGAGGAGGAAATTTGATCGACCATATTTGGATAAAGAGAGAAAAGCATTTTCAAAACATGCTTTTCAATCTTCCTAGAGACGTGTTCAGCCGACCAAATCATCCCCTCAAAAATCTTGACATTCCTGGCATTCCAAATATGGTATACGGAGGTAGCAAGAACGATCTTCATCAAAATGGCTCTTTTGTGATTTACTTTGTTTTCCTTCTTTGTCTATTTGAGCGCGCTTTTGAGGGTAGTTAGGGATCTACTTATTCCAAATTTGGACTTAATCATGGACCAGATGGAGTTAGAGAATGGGCAAGAGAATAGGAGATGTTGGTTAGATTCGGGAAGTAGTGAACAGAAGCAGCAGAGATCATTTATTCCCAAATAACTTAGGTGGTCCTTTGTCTTGAGCCTTCCAAGGGCTGCAAGCCAGAGAGTGAAAGAGTGTTTCGGGATTATGCACTTTGTCCAAACAATTGAAGCCCACGGTCTTGGGATGCCGGAAGGACTGATGGAATGGTATAGGAAAGAAAGACCGTGACCATTTGATTTCTTTTTCCAAGTGTCAATGATCTCCTTTATTTTATCGAGGGAGGAAAACTTCTCTAGGAGGAACGCCCGGGTTTGAATGAGATTTTTCATAAAGGGAGAAACCCGGTAGCCCGAAGACCAAGTCCAGATATCCGAGCCTTTCAAATAAATGTGATTGATCAACCTAGACCAGGGGATTCCTTATTACCTTGAATGTTCCAAATTGCTTTAGAATGGAACGCTTTGTTCCAAGAATCAAGGTCCTGAAGACCAAGCCCTCCCTCTGATTTAGGCAAGCATACAGTTGACCAAGCGACAACCCCTTTGCTCGATCCCCAAAGAAAATTCCTACAAATTTGGATGGCCTTTAATTTGATCACAGCAGGGATATTAAAGATGGACATCCAAAAGCATTCTACTCCTTGAAGAACCGATCTAAGAAGCTCGAGACAGCAAGCATGCGAGAGGGAGGAAGCACCCCAGCTGAGAACATTATCCGTTAACTTGCGGATAAGAGGGAGATAATGATTGGAATGATCCTACCTAGAGAGGAATGCCGAGATATTTGAATGGAAAAGATCCAAGACTCAGACCAGAAAATTGGAGGATGTCATTGAGGTCACTTGGACCTATTCCAGCAGCAAAAATGCTCGACTTAGCGGGATTCATTTTTCGGCCAGAGACCAAACCAAAATCAGCAATGCAATCAAGAAGAATTTTTACCGAGATAGGGTCACCCCGAGCTAATAGCATGAGGTCATCCGCGTAGATCAAGTGAGTGATATTAAAATGCTTACAAAGAGGATGGAAGTTGAAAGGAGAAAGATGAGTTCTGGATTTGATCAATCTCGAGAGGTATTCAAGGCAAATAACAAAAAGATATGGAGAAAGAGGGTCTCCTTGACGAAGGCCATCTCCTTGACGAAGGCCATTTTTGCCTTTGAAAAAACCAACAAGACTTTCGTTGATTGATATGGAATAGGAGGTCGTGGAGTAGCATTCCGAAAGCCAATTAACGAAGATAGGAGGGAAGCCTAAGCCAACTAGAACTTCTTTAAGGAAGGACCAATTAACCGAATCAAAGGCTTTGGAAAGATCGGCTTTGATGATACATCTTGGAGAAGCTTTTTTATCCTTGTACTTCCTCATAAGCTCTTGCATAAGTAAGATATTTTCCATGATTGAATGACCTTTTATAAATGCAGCTTGGCTCGGGTCAATTATTCAGATAAGAGGGATCAAAATCCTATAAGCAAGAACTTTGGATATTACTTTATAAAACACGGAGCAACAAGAGCTTGTTTGATTTCATCCTTTGTTATAGGTTTCACGAGGAGAGAGCACTCTGAGTCCGAAAGGGTAGGGCCATTTTTTATGATATTAATGTCAAGCTTAGGAAGGGAGCATGGCTGGCCAAGGAGATTCTTATAGTAGAGAATGATTTCTTCATGAACTTGATCCATAGAATCAAAAGGGAGACCACTTTGAAGAACAATAGAGGGAATGAAATTCCGCTTTTGATTTTTCTTGACAATGGCATGGAAAAATTTGGAGCATTTATCACTTTCAATGATGTATTTGCTTTTAGCTTTTTGCTTATAAAATAGCTTTTCAGCCAAAGCAAGGCGGATTGCCTGATTCCGCAGATCAGGGATTTGGGCAGCCAATATGGAGTTTCCGGGATCGGTGTCAAGGGTGGATTGGGCTCCTTGAGCTTGGATTTAGCACAATCAGCTCTACAGGAAATATGAGAAAAGTGTTTAAAGTTCAACTCTTTGAGCTTAGATTTCAAAAGGAGAAGTTTGGACTTGAGTTGGAACTAGTAAGATCTGCTTGAAGGGAGGTTCCAGGAATCAGAGACAATTTGTTGGAAATTGGGATGCTCGGTCCACATATTGAAAAATTTCCAATTTGAGTTCTTTCGGGGACGGATTGAGAGCTCTTTATTGTTTTTGTTTAAGGTAAATTAAATTAAATCAAAATCAAAATACAAGAAATTGGAGACGAGAGCCGTGGTCGGGGGAGATCTACTGACCACCCCAAAAAACCAGAGCGAAAAGAACCAAGATGGAAAGCCAACATGCTGACTGACCAAAACACAAAAAAGCCCAAGAAGGGAGAACATAATCCAGATTTAAACAGAAAAGAGCGGCAAAAGAAAAGACAAAAAAAACTAACAACTCAACCCATGAAAATCAATAGAAAGCCTCGGGGAGGAAAATAATAAAATGGACATCGGAAGATCAATTGGAATCATGCAGCAGCAACAGCAAAATGGAGCGATCAAAAAGCAGCAACAGCAACTGGAATCACAGAGAGAGAGTCAGCAAAACCAAGCAGGGCAGCGGCATTTGAGAAGAGGAGCGGCAGCAAAATGGCAACAGATCCAAGAGAAGCTTTGTCCACCCGGGAAGAGGAAATGAAGTGGAAAGACAGCTTCGAGAGGATCTTGGAATCCAAAGAAACAACATCAAGGCAGCAAGGAGAGCGGGAGAGGGACCAAAGGGAGCAGCATCATTTCGAAGAATCAAGGAAGCTGCAAAAAAAATTGAGAATGAATACCAGTAAAACTCAATAAGGAGAGGAGGAAATTTGATCGACCATCTTTGGATAAAGAGACAAAAGCATTTTGAAAACATGCTTTCCATTGAAAGAAATTTGATCACATCAAAGTGGGCGGTTCCCTGCCTACCACGTTGAAAGAAGTCTACTGAACCTTATCATTTAAAGAAAAAAGAAGTCATAACAAGCTTTCCATAGATGAACTTCCAGAAAAATCATTGTCGATTCCTCAAAAATGCAAAAAAACCAGTGAATTAATTGTCAAATTCCGCACTACGTGGGACCGTGCAGGGTATGTCAAAGGTTGTGGCCACTTTTGTGCGCCCCTTGCCTTGCATGCTTCTAGCCCCCTAAAGAACCCCAGTGCGAGTTACATCAAGGAATCTCCAACATAGAATGCTTACTGTTGTCCCAATTTTGTGATGTTGGGGTACTTGCAAACTTTATCCAAATGTCAAATGACTCTCGACAAGAAATATGTCGCTGCATTCTGGCCAAGGACACGCCTTCCCAGGCATCACACATCATAGCCCCCACTCCAAAATAAAAAACACGTCAATTGCGTGCATCAAAGTAGACTTGTGTTGCTGCGTTGCTTAGGCTAGTTGAGAGAGGTGGTCAGGGCACAAACATTCGCTTGCTGGGAAAAAACCAATGTGGTTTGTCTAAATTTGAGTGTTCAGTGTCTTGCGGCTTGATCGACGGTGGTTGACATTCCCTCGATAAAAACATTGTAGTTGTAAGGTGGGCCTTGGATAACTCATGACAACCCTAGTCCATCGGCGAGTCAGACACAAACAAATAGAAGACGTTATCGAAGTGTCCTTTGGTCACTTTGGATCACCCACTAAGTTTAAGCATACTAATAAGTGGAAGAACAGAAACTTAAAAAGGATTCTCTTAGTAGCGGCAAGCAAACCAAGAAATACAAAGCTTGAGAATCGGGAGCCTTCGGTATCTAAGTTGTAGTCTGGAGAAGCATCCTTTGCGGCGGACTGAGCTCAAGTACCCTTGAATCAGGTGCCGGAGAGGGTGAGAGCCCCGTCGTACTTTGACCCTGTCACACCACGAGACGTTGTCTATAAGTCAGGTTGTTTGGGAATACAGCCAAAATGGGGTGGTAAATTTTGTTCGAGGCTAAATATTGGCTAGAGACCGATAGCAAACAAGTCCCGCAAGGTAAAGATGAAAAGTACTTTGAGAAAAGAGTCAAAGAGTACTTGAAATAGTCAGGAGGGAAGCGGATTGGGCGGTGTTTCCTAGTCGGAGATGGAACAGCGATCAGCCGTTCTGCCAATTGACTCGGGGTGTGGACCGATGCGGATTTGGCAGCGTCGCAAGCACGGGCCCTTATTATGCTCGCAGAGACACCGTCGCCCAGATCATGGCTGACAGCACATGCCCTTGGCAATCTCAAGCATTAGTGGATTTCCCCATTATGCCCATCTTGAAACATAGACCTAGGAGTCTGACATGTGTGCAAGTGAACAGGCCAAAAATTCTGTGAGGCGCAAGGAAGTGGACTTGCGAGATCGCCTTGAGGGTTGCACCACCGACCGACCTTGATCTTTTGAGAAGGGTTCGAGTGTGATCATGCTTTTCGGGACACAAAAGATGGTGAACTATGAGTGAGCAGTGTGAAGACAGAGGACGCGCGCTGTCAGCGCATCTATTTTTGGGGCTAGTAGATTTGGAAAGGTGAGTTGTTACACACTCCTTAGTAGATTTTGACTTCCATGACCACCGTTCTTTTGTCTTATTCGACCAAACCCTTTGTAGGTTCTAGGTTAGCACGCAGTGGGCACCATAACATGGCTTCTAGTTCATTACGTATCGCTAGTTCTTAGGGTTAAGAAGGTGTTCGTTGAGATTCGGTTTGGAGAAAAATCAATTTCTTAGGGTTGTTGTCATAGGCTGAAATTTGGAGGGTTTGTTATGGAACATGAGTGGAACTTATCATCCAAAAATTAGGATAAAAGCTCTATGGAATCGGGAGTAATGTAGATGGGAATATCAGGTGGTAAATTGGATGGATGTAGGGATTCAAGGGGTTGGTTCAGAAAATTGGATGGTGACCAAGGATGGAGAAGAGCTAATGTGGATTACACGCTTACCCTAAGTCCACGGGAAAATGGCTGAAGTCGTGTAAAATGACATAACTCACCCTAGCTCGGAAGGGGAGCAAAAACCTTGAAGAAACTCTCGGAGATTGCCGGATATGACCCAAAAAATACCGAGTCTTGGAGGGAGAACCGACCAAGGAGAGGAGAGGAAAAATCACTCTTTCTATGTCAAAACCAAAACTAATGAAAACCTAGGTAAAAAGAAGTTTTGTGAATTTGAGAATTTGTGATTTTAAGACGAAAGCGTTTAAGATTTTTATGAATGTTGGTTAAATTTTAAGGTATTAAAGTATTGTGGAGATTAGTAAATTAGTAAATTGAAGATGATAAAGAGAATAATGTTTCAGGGCATATTGGACGAAGTTATTAGGAAGTAAGTTGGGTTAAATACACTAAAGGATTACCTTCAAGTAAGATCCGGTCGACCCCAAGATCGAGGAGGGGTCGACACAAATTAACCTTTCGGTCGACCCCAGGATTTAGGAGGGGTCGACACAAGAGTGTATTTTAGGTCGACCCCAGGATTTTGGAGGGGTCAACACAATTGTATATTTTGGTCGACCCCAGGATTTAGGAGGGGTCGACACAAAATAGTCCTTGAGTATAGTTTCGGTCGACCCCATGATTTAAGAGGGGTCGACACAATATATAGTTTCGGTTGACCCCAGGACTTAGAAAGGGTCGACACAATTGACACTTTGGGTCGACCCCAGGACCGAGCAGTCAACACAAGTTGTTCTCTGGGAATGCTTTCGGTCGACACAATAGACGTGGGGTCGACACATTCTCATACATGCCATTGAAAAGTCAACCAAAATGTGGGGAAATCCGATCGGTGGACGTAAAGAGAAGGTTGATTTTGTTTAATTAAGAAAGTATAAGGCATGGTCAGCCAAAACAAGTAGAGTTTTCATTGGTGGACTTGGAGGAAATATTGTTTATGGTTAATAAAGGAAATAAAAGGCATGAGCTGCCATATCTTTCTCCCAGCCACGAACCCTCTTCCATTTTCTCCCGTTTTGTTGCTCTAAGCTCAAAGGAAAGTGAGATCTGTCAAAGAAGAGAGGTGTTGAGAAAGAGAGGAGTTATCGTGAGAGAAAATAGTGAGAAGGTGAAGGGAAGTGGAAAACTCGAAAAGTTGAAGTTCAAGGTAATATTTTTCATCCTCTGAGTTTTCTTTTAAGTTCAGTAAGGATAATATGATGGTAGTATTTGAATTGGGGCATAAAAACGAGTGATTTCATGCTAAGAGATAAGAAAAATAGTTAAGTATGAACAAAGTTAGAGTTTTGGAGATTCGGTCAATATATGTTACGAATTGGAGTTTATATCATTCATCAGAATAAAGTAGGCTCTTAGAGTAATTCATAGCCATTAGAATCACTCGATTCGGAGCTATGTAGGAAAAGTTATGGACGTCGCAAGTTAGTGTACGAAAACTGGGGGGAGTTTGGGTCGACCCCTTGTAGTTTGGGTCGACCGAAACTCGATTTCAGAAGCACGACGTCTCTATTTTGTGACATGGGTCTATCCCAGAAAGTTTATGTCGACCCAAACGTGATTCAAACAGTGAATGCCCTCTGTTTTGTCTACATAAGTTGACATACGTTAGTTTTCTGAATTTGGTGTCTTCTAAGAAGTTATAGTAGACTCCTTAAGGAACAATTTGACACCTTAATCATCAGAAATGGATCAATATAGAGGAGGTTATAGTCATTCAAAATTGGGATAAAAGTTAAGACTTTATGCAATTTCTGATCCCTATATGATTTATATGTTTAGGTTATTTATTGGATTAAAAAGGGATTCAAGTGGATTGATTCAAGAAAGCAGCTAAGGTAAGTTAATGTTGCATGTGATTGGCCTAAGGGGACTACATTACAAAGATTAGGATTTATGATTTTGAGATATGCTGGATTGTTTTTGGGGTGTATGGCACAATACACAGACCTCAATTTATTTGAGGATATGTTTGTGTGCCTTGTTTGATGATTGATTGATTTTTGGTGTTAGAATAAAGACGCATGTTTAGAATGTGTGCAATGTTTGAATTGTATATATTATTGCATGTTATCGTGTTCATGCATTTTAATTGTTCATGCATCATGGTTTTAAGAAAAATACGAAAATGATTGGCATGTATGATTTTCATGATAATATGCAACGGGTCGTTGATGGAGGAGCTCGAGTTAGACTGCCTCGAGGGAGGCCAAATGGTGTCTACTCTCTCC
>QAOC01035791.1:0-36683 GCA_003255005.1 Begonia fuchsioides | reverse complement strand
TTTTGGTTTCGATTGGATAAAAGGAGTTTATGAAGGAGATGTGGATTTTGGTCAAATTTATGATAAATGTAAGCAAGGGATGGTGAATGGATATTATGTGACCGAAGGGTTTCTTTTCAAGGGAGGTAGGTTTTGCATACCTAGCATTAGCCTAAGAGAGTCGTTGATTAAAGAAGCACATAGTGGCAGACTTGCTGGCCACTTTGGGGAAAAGAAAACTCTTGAAGCTTTGAAGGAACATTTTTATTGGCCAAATCTCCTAAAAGATGTGCACCGAGTGATAGAGAGGTTCATTGTGTGCAAGAAAGCCAAGAGTAAGGTCCTACCTCAAGGACTTTACTTACCTTTGCCAATTCCTAATCTGCCTTGGGAAGAAGTGAGCATGGATTTCGTGCTTGGCTTACCCCGTACAGCTCGATCAAAGGATTCAACTATGGTTGTGGTGGATAGATTCTCAAAAATGGGTCACTTTATAGCGTGTGCTAAAACCGATGATGCCAACCGTGTTTCTAATTTTTTCTTCAAAAAAGTGGTACGTTTGCATGGTATTCCAAAGAAAATTGTCTCAGATAGGGATATCAAATTTCTTAGCACCTTTTGGAAGACGTTATGGAAGAAGCTCGGAACCAAATTATTATTTAGCACCTCATTCCACCCACAAACTGACGGCCAAACAGAGGTGGTGAATAGAACCTTGGGAACTCTCTTAAGAGGGATTGTTAGCAAGAAGCTTAAAGATTGGAATGTTCAGCTTCCATTTGTAGAATTTGCTTACAACTGGAGTTTGCACAATTCCACACAAAAGACTCCATTTGAGGTAGTTTATGGCTTCAACCCTCACACCCCTATGGACCTCATCCCTCTTCCCATCAAGGATTTTTTCAATCCTAATGCAGCTGAGAAAGCTAAATTGGTAAAAGCCATGCACGAGCAAGTGAGAAAGAACTTAGAGAGAAAGAATGAATCACATGCCAAACAAGCTAACCGAGGGAGAAAAGAGGAAACTACTACCTCGGGGCCAATGGACCATTCAAAGTGTTGGAAAGGATTAACAATACCGCTTATAAATTGGAGTTACCTGGAGAGTATGAGGTTTCGACAACTTTTAATGTGCAAGATTTGTCTCCCTATGTTCATGAAGAAGAAAGCGGACAAGAGGAACAATCATTGGATTTGACGACAAATCCTCAACTACTCGGGGAGGATGATGTGACACTGTTGGCACAAATTGAAGAAGACCCTAGAAGAATCATCACAAGGAGCCAGACTCGCAAATTGACTAACTTTTTTGCTCGTTTTGTAGGTAAATATTTGGACAATGTAGGTGATAAAGAAGCTACCCCGAAGGACGAGGAATTTCCATACTATTTGATTACTTGGCAGCAAGATAATTGATCCAGCCAAGCCATCGGAATATCGAGCACAATGGTGGTCGAACTAATCCGCCCTTGATGAACAACTCACACATCTTTTTGTTGTCCACCATGTTTTAAGACCAAACATGAGGTGGAGAGCTGATTCTGGGGTGCCACAATCTCTTTTGCAGCCACTATTTTAGTGTTACCAAGTTACCTCCTTTTTTAGCCAATCAGATGAAAGCTTGAAAGTCTCCTTTTGTTCCCTTCTATCCAATCTGTTTTTCACATTAAAATTCAGCCATCCCTTGATAAGCTTTCAGCCTTTTATCACCTTTTCCTCATCCAATCAGATTTCAACAAAATTCTTGCAGCCCACCATCTTTGCAGGCATTTAGTGAAAGGCTTTTATCCTTCTTATCACCTCCAACTCTTCCAATCACATGTGTGCATGCAACCTGTCAGCCCACAATGGGAGAAAACCATCTATGAACATTCATACTACTTTTTCATCTAAAAAATACTTTGCAGCATACTTTTTGTTAAAATTTTTTAACTAGAATTGAATAAAAAACGTGATGGCTGTAATTCAGAGCATTTACTGCTTTTAGTTTGTTGAGGAATCCTCCAAACAACCTTTCATTCACCCGGTGAGTAATATCCGTGTATTTGTAAGTTTTATTATCTTGTTGCTAGTTGTGAAATTATTAACTTGCAGTAATCTTCCCCAGTTCGTGCAAGAGGGATACAAGTGTAAGATTGTAGAGTTTGTTCTTCGTTTGGTCAATTCCACACCGTTCGTGTTGTGTCGTCTGATACCGTTGGCACATCAGGAAACTGCCATTCTGATACATGGGAATTCCTCCTGTAGCTAGGAAGCTAAACACTAGCAACTATGATAGTCTTATTATTAAGCTCAAAAACTTCATTGATATTTGGAGTGTGGCCACCCTCTCTTATGCTGACAAAGCTTAGTTAATTAGATAAGTCCTTTACGGTGTTTAATGCCTCTGGATCACAGTTTTCAATCTACCAGCCTCCATCTGCCTCAAGATCATCCAAATCTATAGATCATTCCTTTGGATGATCTATTCTGATACATGGGATGAGAAGACATTATTTTAAATTAGACTATTATGAATTTACTTAATGTATTATAATGAATTATTTATAATCTTTGTTACATGTCATAAGGGAAGTAAGTGAGAAAGTAGGTAAGAAAGTTGGTGAGAAAGTGGGTGAGGTTGGGAGAAGAGAAATTAGGTGAGGAATGAGTCTTATAAACATGTACTAGATTTATCATTTGAAATCAATTTGAGTTTTGTGAATCATATTAGGAGAGAAATTCTCTTTTTCAACGTGTTGTTCGCCTTTCATTGCCAGTCTAGCCGCGTCGTTTCTCACTTATCAAACGGAATCCCTTTGATTGTGGTGTCTGTCATATCCAAGGTTCTTAGTCGCGTTATTGATTTGGGTTGGAAGCTCTTTCTAAGCTAAGGTTCAAACATCCGTCGTCTTTGGGTCAATGTTCCATTTTCTATCTTTACTTTTTATATTTTGCATTCGATCACTGATCAATTTTTATTAGTTAAGATCATATCATTTGGTATCAGGGCTGCTTGGCTATGTTGTTTAAAAAAAAGTGTCTCCTTATTTGATTTAAAACAAATCTACCTTCAAGAATACATTGTAAGCATAAAGGACGCGAGTCATGGTGCACACCATTAGGTGGATCGACAGACATATCTCAAGATCAAACTACGAGCTTTTGAATAGTAACAACTTAAATATATGCTATTGGAGCTGGAATTACAAAGGTTGATGACATTAGACTTGCCCTTTAATGGATCCTTGTTAAGGGATTTAGATTGTACTCATTCCAATTGCAAGACTCAAAGAGCCCAATATTGTTATTTACTGTCACTTCCTCCCCATGTCAAAATTGGGTAATTTGCATGCGTGCATCCTTTCTTGGATGTGGAAGTCATTTTGTGGGAAAATAACTCCTCTGTAGCATGTCCACTAGATGGTTATGGCCTTTAATTGACTTCATAGGGCTCTTTATGACAAGCAGACAAACCAGACAAGGACCTCTTTTAGTCTTTAACTATCCACGCTTTCAGTCTGTATATCAGGCCAATAGAGTATGTCTGTGTAACTGTTCTATCTTGTCAGTCTGCATTCCAGTCTAGTTAGTTTGTCTTCTTCCCCTCCGTTCTAGTCTTCTAGTTGACTATGTATGCTTTATCAACTTTGGCTTTTTTTCTCTCTAGTTAGAGGGATCTGTTCCACCCCAACCTTTGGACACACGAGATAACGAATTACTCCTTTGATAACACACATCAACCGAGCATAAGGATCAGTAATCAAACAAGCAATAAATATTTGCTTAAAACTCAATATTCGAGGGACTTGACTATGAAAATAGTGCCATGGACGCCGCATTGCATGGATGGTTGCTCGAGTTTTGTGGAGTCACCCCCAGAATACTCGCCCAAGGCCTACCAAGGCAACCATTTACAAGCATAAAACTTTTTGACCGATGGCCACATCTTCAAAAATCATGGGAAGATCACATTTTCCAACAATCGAGGGATGATAACATATCGGACAATCGAGTACCAGTAAAGTCATAAAGATGATCGAGGATGAACATAGGTGGAGTCCTTCATCATCCATTCTTAGACGCGCACATGCCTCACCATTATTTATATAAACTTTATAACTTCTTTTATTAACCATTATTTACAATTGTTAAAAATCTTTACCCACATGTCAAAATCCGCTCAAATCGCATCAACCATCACCATGGATAGAACAATCCATCTCGTACACTTCTCAATGTACATCCTCCTCACCTACATCATAAAACTCATCTATGAGTTTAAGGCTAAGTAAGTAGTGTAAGATATAAATGAACATGTACATGAATTCATAAGTAAAACTTTTCTTTTCTATTTATTCTAGATCTTTCTTTCTTTTAATTTCTTTACTTTCTCATCATTGGGGCTTCCTGGCAAGGAAAAAGAGACCACAAACTTGAGTCTACCTAAGGGGACAGCTAACTCAATTCCAAGGGATGAGAGATTGCAAACTTGAGTCTACCTAGTGGGACAGCCAACTTTCCAATGACATTTACGTAACTTTCTCTTTCTTTTTTTATCTTTCTCTTTCGTTCGTTATTTGAGTTCAACCCAAACAACCATTTTCATATTATGTTTCATATGAAATCTCATGCATGTAAATAGATCGTAACTTTCTAGAAAACATGCTGCATAAGATGTTCGTGAACTTGCTCGATATGAACGTATCAAGCAATTAAGTAATGTTCATAACATTAAAACAACAATCCATCATATCATAAACTAAATCATGCTTTTCTACATCATTTTATACGTGTATTTCATCTTGACATACAAAGCATAAAACAACATATTTGACCAAATTAAGGGTAAACAACATACAATGCCACTTACCTTGTTTATCCTTAGGAAGTCTTTTTAGTAGTAGGTGCAATTGTGAATCAACTACTCCTCATTTAGAAACCCATAGATAATTCAATATTCTCATTTATTGTTAATGTAATCATGTGAATGACAATAATCACTCTAAACCACGAAATATAAAATCATACTTCTTGCTTTCTAGCTCAATAGATTTCTCTTGATGAGTGGAACACATTTTCTCAAAGGATTGAAGGCCAATTTCAACTCATTTCCTTTCAACCTTCCCTCTCTTCAGCATGAAAATGGCTGATGATTCAATATCCATTTCATTTTACCATTTTACCATTACCTATTCCTTTAATTGCTAAAATACCTTTTTTTATGATCACTTAAATCATACTTAGGTTAACTAAATAATTCACATTAATTATAAGCTAAACCTTAATGAACTCATAATTTTCACTACTTATGCTTTAATCATGATTAGGCACTAATCCTATAGTGACAAGTGTCATATTCCAATTTGTCTTCCTTAATATGTACACAAGTATTTCATGAATTTCCTCAAATCTAAACTTTATTACGTTTGAATTCAGGATCATGTTTTTTGAGAAATCCACTCGTCGACCAATCTTGACCTGGGCCAAATTCCTTTTTGCTATCTTGGCATGCCCCTTGCTACAAAGAAGCTCAATTCAAATAATTATGGCAGACTTATCTGTAAACTCAAGAACTACGTTGATAATTGGAGTTTTGTCACTCTCTCCTACGCCTAAAGAGCTGAGCTTATAAGATTTTGTCTTACGATGGGTGGAATGCTTTTGGATCTAAATATCCAATTTACATGCCTTGATTTGCCTTAAGATTGCCCAGATTTGTCGGACCTTCCTTTGGGGGAAATCCAACCCAAATGTTCCCTTGTTAGATTCCTTTTTCCCTAAACAAGGAGGCCTGAGTTTCCGAGACCTTGAGACATGGAATATATCCCTTCTATCCAAAAGAACTCCGGAATACCCATGGAAAGAAAGACAAATTACGGTACAAGTAGATCTAACACTGCATCAAACAAGCTGAATTTTTGGATTGGAAGGTTAGATATCGCACCTCTCCCCTCTTTAAGAAACTTCTGCATGTCCGTGATGTCGTAAAGGACAAATCAAGATCTAAGGAATTAGCTGAAGCAAATCTTAGTGCCTAGAAACTTTGATCACAAAATAAAGGTCTTTTGGAAGTCTACAATTTCTTAAGACCTTTAGCTCCAGAAAAGCCTGGTGTAAAGTAGTTTGTGCGTGTGGACCAGCCCCCAGCACTCCTTCATTTTTTGGTTTGCAGCCTTGGTTTGGTTGAAAACCAAAGACAGACTTGCCTTCCTAGGAATTGAAGATACTTGCGCTTTTTGTGCCTTCCATCCAGAATCTGCCTTACACCTCTTCTTTTCATGCCATTTTTCTTCTACTGTCTGGATGGCCATCAAACATAAATTTAGCTTCTCTAGAAGCATGTCTTCTCTTGCCACGCTATAAAATGGACAGTCAAAGAATCCAAGAAAAAAAACTCCAAAAACCTCTAATTCTCATAATCATTCTTTCATCCAAGTTTACCACCTGTGGACTGCCCATAACTCTTATACTTTTGAGGGGAAGTTTGATCATTGTGACTTGGTGATTAAACGTATAAAGATCCATGTTGTAAAACTATTGTATTCACACTATCCATATCTTTTAGCTAGGATTGAATAACTCTTAGACTTCCAACCCCAAATCTAGGCCCCATAGCCTCCAAATCATCTGTCTAAAAGGTTCAATATGTTTCATTTTGTGTTTTCTAATATTACTATTGTTTTGCTGATGTTGCTTTATTTTAGGTGCCATTGAAACCTTATTTCAATAGTAATACATTGTGGAACCAGTTTGTGGTTTCCTATTGAATACATAGTTGGTTACTTGTCTATGCATGTGATGTGATGAGATGTCAATCTGTGGCTTCTCTGCTCCATCTGTGTTATCCTTCAGTCGTAACTTTGGCTCTCTGTAGGATGAGTTGTTGTACCTTCCTCCCTTTGGGCTGAGGTTCTAGCAGGAAAGCTATAAATCTTTTTTCTTTCAATATAATTTACTTATAAAAAACATATCTTCAAGTGTATGAACCCACTCTTAAGTGTATGTTTGGTCCGATGATTGCCCATCAAAACTTGGAGGGTGCAACTTGCAAAACCTTTCACAACTAAGATCTTCCATCCAAACCATATGAGAATTTTCTTGTTCTTCTCGAGCCATTAACCTTTCCAATTGTTAGAATTAGCGATCAAAAATATCCGACAGTCATTGAACAACCTCATCTCTTGCATGATTTCCTCTTACTATTTTCTACTTATCCAACATCGAGCAATAATATATAAGCAAATACTTATTCGATTCTAATAAAAAAAACATACAAATGTTGGTGCTCATTAATGATGGTAATTGTGATTTCAAGCTATCTACATAAATGATTTTAACCTATGCTTGGATACCATAATTTTGTAACGTCCTTCCTTACTTGAAATATGTTCATTCATTTTTTTACTTATAGTGGAAAAAACTTTCACATAAAAATTATTTAGGGCAAAAATGAATACTAGATTTACTTAAAACATATTTACAACATGTTAAGTTTAGTAAACTATTTAAATGCTATATATATAAAGTTGAAAACTTTTTTTCATAACCATTATTTACAATTCTTCAAAATGATTGCCCACGGGTCAAAATCCGCTCAAACAGCGTCAACCACCATTATTGACAACGCAATCCATCTCGTACACATCTCAGTGTACATCCTCCTCACCTGACATCATAAAACTCATCTATGATTATAAGACTCAGCAAGTAGTATAAGATATACATGATATGCATAAGTAGAACTTTTCTTTTCTTTTTATTGTGGACCTTTCATTTCTTTAATTTCTACTTTTTCTCATCATTGGGGGTTCCTGGCAACAAACGAGAGACCACTATGTTTGGGGCAACCTAAGGGGATAGCCAACTTGATTCCAAGGGTTGAGAGATCATAAACTTGAGTCCACCTATTCCAAGGGGATAGCCAACTCAAACCCATTTTCAATGACATTTACATACTTTTCTCTTTCTTTCTTTTATCTTTCTCTTTCATTTGTCATTCGAGCTCAACCCAAAACAACCATTTTCATATTATGTTTCATATGAAACCTGATGCATGTAAATAGTTCATAACTTTATGAGAAACATGGTGCATAAGATGCTCATGAACATGCTCGGTATGAACGTATCAAGTAGTTAGATTATGTTCATAATCATAATTACTCCAAACCACATAATATAAGGTCATACTTCTTGATTCATAGCTCAATAAATTTCTCTTAATCAGAGGAAAACTTTTGCTCAGGAGATTGCAAGCCAATTTCAACTCCTTCTGCCTCAATCTCTACTTTCTCTCTCTAAAACATTTTTCCGTCAAGTTCTCTCTTCTCGTCACCCAATCTCTCTGTGGAGCAAGAAAATCGCTGATGATCAGCCATTCATGAATATTTCGAGATGGTTCATGAGGTAAAAATACCCTTTTCCCAAATTAATCCATTTATTTTTACCATAACAAGCTCATTTATTTGCTAAAATACAATCATCATTATCATTTTAATCAATCTTAGCTTAACTAATTAATTTTCACTAGTACTAAGCTAATGGCCACACCTCAATGGGTGCTACTTGCCATGGCCACACAGCACACAGGCCGTGCAATAGCAGCACCTCACCGCGTGAGAGCATGCCATGGCCTCACCTCAATGCTCGAGCGTCGTGCCATTGTCGGACCTCAAAGCACGAGCTACGTGTCACTGCTGCACCTAAGTGCACGAGCTACGTGCCAGTGCTGCACTTCACTGCATGTGCTACGTGCCATGACTAACCTCAGCTCGCGAGACATTCCACGTCTGCACCTGAGCGCATGCGCTCTGTTCCACAGCTGCACCTCATCGCACAAGCGCCGCACCATGATTGCACCTCAGTGAGTGCTATGTGCCATTGCTGTACTCAATGTACCAGGGAGGCCAGCGGTGCAACCACAGCGGGACAAAAAGTTGGCCAAGTTAAAAAGTTGGCCAAGTCAAAGACGGGAGGCTCTCATCCCTCCCCCAAATGATTATTGTCTTTTGGAATATTAGGAGCTTCAACTCCCCCCTAAAAAAGAAGATTTTCCATCTCATCAAAAGTTTACGTATCGATGTTTTGGGACTGCTTGAAACTAAGTCCTCATCGGAATCTGTTCTTAGACTCACACCCTAGCAGCAGAATTGCCATTGTTTGGAATGTGGGTAGAGTGGTTGTAGACCCAATCGAGGTCCACCCCCAAGCTGTCCATGCCTCAATATTCTGTAAGATCACGAAAACAACCCTTTTTACCTCCTTCATTTATGGTCTTCACTCAATAATAGAGTAGTGGAAACTTTGGGAAACCTTTCAAGCTTTAACTCTTCTCACACCTTCCCTTGGCTGCTCTTTGGGGATTTCAATGTCGTACGTGCTCAAGAAGAGTGCAGATGCGAGATTCCCATCTCAAGCAAGGAAAATGTGCAATTTGGGTGTGAGGGACCTTCCAACTACCGGTTGCTTATTAACCTAGTTGAATGGCAAGGTTTTGTCTAAGCTAGACAGGGCAATGGTCAACACACTTGGCTACTAAACTGCCCCCTGGCCACAGCCCTATTCTTGCCTCCAGGCTCTTTAGACAATGCTCCATGCATTGTCTCTATGCAAGATATCCCCAAGGAGGGGAAAATTAACTGGAAGTTTTGCAACATGTGGAAAGAACATGAAGACTTCTTAGCCACTACAGAAGTGGCATGGCACACAAGATTCATTGGGAACATGCAGTTCATTCTTTACTCAAAGCTCAAAAAACTTAAGCTTGGTCTCAAGGAGCTGAATGGGAAACACGTTTCCCATATTTCATTAAGAGCAATGAAAGCTAAGAAAGACTTAGCAATGACAAGATAGTTCACGGTTTTTTCAAAAGAGCTAAAGGTCTTAGACAAGGTGACCCCATGTCCCTGTACCTATTTGGCATCTGCATGGAGTATTTTTCAAGGATCTCACGACTAAGGCACCTTCCTTTAGGTATAACTTCCACCCTAAGTTTGAGCCACTTGGCATAACTCACTTAATTTTTGCAGATGATCTTATGCTCCTTTCAAGGGGCAATCATGGCTCAATACAAGCTCTTATTGCTTGCCTGGATGAATTTAGTGCAGCGTCAGGGCTGCAAATGAAATCAATAAAAGAGCTCAACGGGAAACATTTCTCTCATATCTCAGCCAGAGCAAAGAAAGAAAAAGAGGATAAAAAATTAGCCCAAGCCTCTTTCCTCTCGGGCCCTTCAAGTTGTGGATCATCTTCAAATCTCCCAGACCTTATAAGAAAATTGATCCTACTTTGCATAGCGGAGAAGTCTTCTACATTCATAAGGTAAAAAGCAAACATCTACTTAAGAAAGATAAACCCACAAGGTTCTTTCACTCGCTAGTAAAAAGAAATGCAAAGTGCAATTTCATAGCTTCTCTGATGAAATCGGATTGCTCATCCACCTCTTCTCTAGGCCAGATTTCATAAGAGCTAATTTGCTATTTCAAAAATCTGTTGGGAGTACCGAAGAAATTCACTCCCCTGTATCAAAATGTGATTAAGAAGGGTACCTTAATCTCTTCGGATCAAAGTGCTCCCCTAATTAATCTCATATTCCCAAATTAAATATTTAGCGCTCTCTAGAGTATTGACAATGACAAAGCCCCGAGCCCTGATAGATACTCTTCAAAATTCTTTAAAAAATCATGTGACATCAAGAATAGTGATTTTTTCAAAGCTATTTAGGAATTCTTCGCTTCTGGTCCCCTTCTAAAGCAGTGAAATCATGCGATAATTGCCTTGATTCCTAAATCTAGTCACGCCTCAGAAGCAAAAGACTTTAGGCCTATCTCTTGTTGCAATGTTTTCTACAAAGTCATTGTCAAATTCTAGGCAATCAGGTTAGCTTCAACACTAGAATCTATCATTGACTCGGCCCAAGCTGCATTCATTAAAGGTAGAAATATGATTGATATCATTGACTCTTGTGCAAGAACTAATCAAGAAATTCAATACAAATAGGGTATCCCAAAAAGCTTCATCAAGCTTGAGCTTTGGAAAGCTTTGACTTCTTCTCTTTGGCATTCCTGGAATATATCCTGCTAGCTCTTGGTTACCCTTCGGTATTTGTTCCTTGAATCTTTGTGTGTGTCTCAACCACAACCTACTCCATCTAAATCAATAGTGGACTTCATGGGTTTTTTTGGGTGCCAAAGGCCTTAGACAAGGTGATCTGTTCTTTGTCATCTGCCTTGAATACTTCTCTAGACTTATTCATTCAAGGCTTCCCAAATCTGGATTTAAATTTCACCTTCTATGCGAGACTCTAATCATCTCCCACCTAGCCTTCGCTGACAACTTCCTCCTTTTTAGTGGGGACCCCATCTTAATCCATGTTCTTCTTTCATGCCGATCAAATTTCAATATGATCTTTGGCCTTCACATGAACCTGCTCAAGTCAAACTTTTATTTTGCAGACATTAAGGACCAAAATCTTTCAATTTCTTTGCTCTTCAAACCTTCATCCAAGTAAGTTTCCTTTCCACTACCTTGGCATCCCACTTGCTAGAAAGAAGCTAAACCTTAATAATTAGGATAGCCTTATCAATAGGCTCAAGAACTATGTAGACAGCGGGAGTGCCATGACATTTTCCTATGCTGGAAGAGGAGAGCTTATACAATCTGTACTGTAAGGGGTTGAATGCTAGTGGTTATCAGATTTTAACCTGCGAACCTCTATTCCAATTAAAATCAATCAGATTTGCCGGTCTTTTCTTTGGACTCAGAGACCTTGAGTCTTAAAACTCAGCGCTCCTTACAAAAAACTCAGTTGAACGTACATGGAAAAAAGGACTCATTTTGGACTCATAGGATCTAACATTTCTACACAAAGCAAACGGATTTCTGGGAGTGGAAGGTTGGTCTCTATGCCTCCCCCTTCTTAAGAAGCTCCTTCAAATTTGTGATATCATAAGAGACAAGTTTGGATCTAAAGATTAGCAAGAAGCTCCTTCAAATTTGTGATATCATAAGAGACAAGTTTGGATCTAAAGAGTTAGCTGCAGCTAATCTTTTAGCTGGGAAATTAGGATCTTAGAATAAGGGGCTTCTAAGGTATACAACTTTTTCAGGCCATCTTCTCCTAAAAGCCTTAGTACAAGATTATCTGGACTTGTGAGCCCACCACTAAAACCTCTTTCATCCTTTGGCTCGCTGCTCTAAACCGTCTATAAACTAAAGATAGGCTGACCTTTTTGGGAATTAGAGATTCCTGCACCTTTCGCGCTTTCCATCCATAGTTTTTCTCACATCTTTTCTTTTCCTGTCAGTTCTCTTCTTCTGTTTGGAAGAGGCCACTAAAAAAAATTTGGTTTCTCTCAAAATATGTCCTCCCTTGCAAGCGCATTCAAAAAAAATATTAAAGAGGTGCAAAACAAAAATTTCAAGAAGGCGCTAATCCTCAAAATTATAATCTTGTCCTCTGTCTACCACTTGTGGTCTGCCCGAACCTCTAGCCACTTTGAGAGAAAATTCAATCACCCTTACTTAGTGATTAACATACTGAGCGACATGTCTTCAAACTCCAATATTCCTTCTACCCAACTCTAATATCTAGGGTCGAATCTAGATCGATCACAAATCCCCCTATTCGCTGACCTGTAGCTTCCTCTTTCTTTGTTGAAGCCCCAAGAGGAAACACTGTATAATGTTTCTTGTTTTCATATAAATTTACTTATCAAGAAAAAAGAAAGAGCTATAAGTCAATCAAGTTCGGAGAGTGCTTTCTCCCACCATATGCAATATCTTGATATTCTCATTGAACCTCTCTTTATCGCTTTAGGCACTTTACCCAGCTTCTTTCCTTCAATCTTCTGATGCTCGTTTCTATTGTGTTTTTTCTCTAAGTTCTTTCTCGCTTGAAGATCGTGAGTTCGAAGGTGGTGGAAATCTACGGATTCTGACCAGAGATTTCTGGCCCTTTCCAGCAATTTCCGACGTCGGGAGCTGCCTTGTGTTATTCTGGAGCTGCAAACAAAAAATTCCTGGCCCTCTCTCCAGCAATTTCTGGCTTCGGGAGTGGCCTCGGGTTTTTTTTGGAGCTGCAAATGAACAATTTATGGCTGTCGTTTCTTGTTTACGGCGTTGGCTAGTCGTTAATAGCTTTCAACCAGTGATTTCCAGCTCTATCAAGACATTTTCGGTGACTGACATGCCTCAGGATGCCTTAGCCAAAGAGGAACCCGCGGGAGTGAGCACTCGAGAGTGTGTTCATGATGAGCAACAAGAAGCCCTTAACAAGAGCCTACCTTGCGATAACGCCACCTTGGGCTTGGCCACGGGTTTTCTAACCCAAGGCCAACCCAATTGGTTTCCTAATGTGTTTGTTCATTTTGTAGGTTGTTTTGGGATGAAGTGGCCGAGATTACTAGTGTGATTGATGCATTCCATGGCCCAACCATCCAAGATGAAGATGTTGACATTTTGGGCTTCGGTACAATCTGACCTCTGAGCCTTGGGCAGCGGTTTAAACAACATCTCACACATTATTTGGCCAAACGTTCTTCATACGAAATGTAGCCAGCATCTCAAGGTTTCCATCAAGCTGCAGAGCATTAATTGTGGAGAAATATTTCCCGGTCAACCATCACCATTACAGAGGCATCCAGAAGGGGTGGCTATCCGAGAACAGCCCACACACCTTCCATCATGCAACGAATAGCCACGGCCTAATGGAGTCCAATGAAGAGCTGAAGGATGGAGTCCAATTTGGAGCCTCTAAGAAGCGGCCTTACACGTGAAAAGATGAAGGAAAGCATTGGCCCAAAAAGGAAGATTGTCGGTTTTTATTTATTTTGGTTTTTTTGAAAACCGGTTTTACTCTTCCTTGCATGGTTTGCGTGAAAACCATGCAAGTATGTTTGTCTCTCTTTTGTTGTAAGTTAGTAAACGTGGCTGCAAGTGGAAAGGTCTTAGGAAGCCTTAGGGGATGGGTTTTACCTTCCCTTAGTGACCATCACTCTTGTTAGTGATGAAAGTCAAGGGTGGCCCCATTTACCATACCTTGATGTTGGTTTAGCACTTAGGACTATAGGTGATAATCATGTGCCTTTTGTAGCTCGTGGAAAGGAGGGTTTTAACCTCCCTTTCTCAGCATTTGGCAGAGTAGAAAATGTTGAATGTTGAAACTTGAAGCTCTCCCCATTTTCTCTCACGGCAAAGCAAATTCAAGGTGAGTAATATCCTTGATCTTTGGTTTGTAACGGTGTTGGTGCCTTGCTAGAGCCACTAAGCCCTATTCCAATCTCCCTTCCTCACTTTTTTAGGATCAAAGGCGAGTTTGGAAGTCCCATAGCTAACCTTCCGTTTGTTATTGTGATTGTGTTGTTGCTTGTGTGTTGGTTGCTGTTTTTATTTCTACCCGAGTGGATTTCGTGCACTAAAAGTCCACTCTGTGTCATTTTCTATTTTTCGTGAGTAAAAACCCTAAATTTTTGGTTGTTAATTCTTCTTTCATGGCCTGAAATTTCTGTTCTTTCCTTTTACCAAAACCCTTTGCCCATCAAAAGTTGTACTTACAACTTCCCCCTCATTCTGCCCGAGTTCCTGAAATCGAACAGTTTCTGTCAATCCATTTTCCAACCTACATATCTCCTAACCTACCATGTCTTTTTTCATAAAACCACTTGCATTTTCTTTCCCTTTCATTGAAGTTGTTTTCTGCCAATTTTTACATTCCCAGGTTGCCTGCATTTGAAGTTGTACAGAAATCTTTACCCCTCCACGTCACTGTTTTCTGTTTTGTGTCTGTTTGTACACTCAAAAGTATTCCCGTTCCATTTTAAGTCCTCACGTGTTTTCAAGCTGCAAATTTGGCCCAGCTTAGTCCACTTCCTAAAGTTTCATTTGGCTGAGTTTATTTGATTTAATCCTGTATGCATTTGGAACATTAACCGTTACACCTCACTGTTTCTGTCTTGGACTTTCTCCTTGGCAGATTACCCTTGTGTCTTCTTTCTCCCGACACTTCGCATAACCTCGAGCGTGTCAGTGACGAGAGACACCCACAACACCACCTTCTGGACTTGTAAAAGAACAATTTTTCAGCTGTTGTATCTAGCCGTTACTGGTTTCAATCTTGTTGTTATTTGCGCCGACTAGCCGTTACCGACGCCGACTAGCCTTTTTTGGTTGTCGAGAGAAAAATGTCTTCACCTCTTGCACTCAGACCACTCTGATCTTCTTTGGTGGGACTTTCTCCAACCTCCCAAAAAAAATTTTGGTAAAGTTGTTGACACCCAACCAATTGCCAGAAAAATCTGTCACACCGCCGCTTGCAACTCCGACCAGCTCTGATACCCATTTTCTGACTGCCTCTTGAAGCGGAAAACTTCAGACTGATTACTAGTTGCTGAAGCGTGCTGCTCTTCTCTGCAATGCCGAAGAAGTCTAAGAAGATCCTGGGTTCCTCCCCGCTGTCGTCATCAACCTTGCCAGAATGCCCATCGAACTTGCCAGAATGTCTAGGTATAATCAATCCCACCCTTTTAGTTAATGAATCTGATCTGCTTTGGAGATGTCCACTTTCTATGCAGGATACCATTAGAAGCAATGCAAATTGCTCCAAAATTCTGGGTTTTCCGATCCTTCAATCTCCCTTATGCTGAATCCTGTTAACAATGCCTGATGAATTCCTGAAAGAGAAACCGAGCCAAACATCTTAGGATTTTCCGGCAACTATGGAGATATGGTAAAGGACAGCCGCAATCTATGGCAATGACACCAATTAGTCTTCAATCCCATTGAGGAAGAACCTATATAAATTTTCGAAACAAAAATCTTAGATGTGAAAAAGACTCTAGGTCATGCATTTGTTGGATACTTCCCCTCCCGTCACCCAAGAAAAGAAGGTCTTAAATGCCTCATAGATGGTTGGAAAGTGTCTGTACAAGTCATCCCTAACACAATGGATGGATAACCTTTATTTTCAAATTCACTCTTTACTGTGAAAAGGTCTTAAAGCAAAGGCTCTTACTCGGTCTATGGCTGATCTCTCCTACTTAAGGTAATGCCCGAGTGATTCAACATTGGGGAGGATGAAATCAAAACTATTCTTATATGGGTAACATTCCATAACCTTCCTTTATAGTGTTGTAATGACCAAATTCGGAGTAAAATATCCTCCAAGATTGGTAGGCCCATCATGACGGACTTGCTCACCAAAACCTTGGCCCGTATTGGATATGCTGGAGTGTTAATAGAAGTAGATGTCTCCAAAGAGTTGGTAAGAGAAGTCAAGCTTATTGGATAACTTTTGAGATTGAGAATAAATACTTGAAGAGGAGCCAACCATAAATCTTACCGGGAGTAGATAAAAATGAAAATATATGTCAACCGCACCAAGAAGCCGCATGAAGCTTGATGAGTGTTTGGTTTCACTTCAAACCTCACGGTTTTCAGCCTATAATCACGTTAGAAATTATTCTGAGGTTGGAATTCCTTCCTTTAAAAGGGCATTTGATAATGAAGAATATTATTGTTGGTTGGATTTAGTTGAAACACATTTCGCATGTAATGACTACTCGGATATGGGGAAAGTTCGTGTAGCCTCACGAAGTTTTGTTGGCGACGCTTATAATTGGTGGCAAGATCTCAAAGAGGAGAGAATGATAAATGGAGAAGATGAAGTTAGAACTTGGAAGGCCTTAAAGAATCTAATGAGAAGGGAATTTTTCACAAATGGAAAACTCTCTCACTCTCGAGCAAAACCCCACTACATGAAGCTCCTTGAACCGGGTAACTTAGACTTGTTGGTTGAGATAAAAGAATTGTTGTTGGAAGCACGTTCAGACTTATACAATATTGCTGAAAATTATGCTAAGACTCACCGACAACAAGTGGAAGGAAATGTTGAAATAAAAACCAAGCAAGTGGAAGAAGACTTCGGCTTTGAGGAGAATAACTTTTCCATGGAACCCGACCACTCTTATGATATATTGGAAGAATTTCAAGAGCCTAACCAAGAAGATGTGATGGATAACCTTTCATTGACAGCACATAATACAAGAGGAATCGAAAGCGAGACGGAGCTCAAAAAACCCGAGAGTGTAAGCTCTATGTCTTTTACAACTTTGAAACAACTTTTCAAGTTTGATGAATCAATTTTGGCAGCATCTTTATTTACTTGCGTTGAATATACAAAGGAGCATGAAGACCTCCTATTGATACATCATAATAGCCAAGTAGACCGAGAGGATGAAATAGCCAAGGAGCATGAAGAGCTCCTATGTATCTTCATGAGATTGATTGGATTGATAGTAGATATTTTAGTGATGTTGACGTTAACTTTTTGAAGAAGAATTTCGTGGTTGTTTTTGAGCATGGAAATTTTGGAGCTAAGGAACTTTCTTGCATAATTATGAACATTTAGTTTGGGAAGAAACACATGGACGAATTTGGGTAATCAACTTCTTTTGGTGGTTAAATGGTTTACAACTTTTCATCCTTCTAACAAGTGGTGATAATGTGAAGTCTTGGTGCCCTAAAGGAGTGAATAGAGAACACCGTGGCTATTGGATCTTTGATCAAGAAAATAATCAAATGCAACCCAAACATGACCGAGTATATTGAATTAGGGAAAGAGATTCATCAAAGGATTAAGAAGGTTTTGGATTTGAGGACAAATCCTTATCAACCTCAGGAGAATGACATGATATGGAGGGCCCAAAAGTTCTTTTGCCATGAATGTTTATCTAATGTGTTTTCTAATTTTGTAGCTCCCTATATCATTGAAGAATTCAACCTTTTTACGCTCCAATTCTTTCCTTTGAAGTCAAAGCATGGAGGTCCGATGGAAGAAGGAGTCGGAGCCCCCATGCTAGTGGACCAAGCAACAAAGCTTGAGGACAACAATTTGATCGGCGCAATTGGACCTCTAAAGCTTGCTCTGCCAATTCGACACCCGACCCACCCTCCAATGAAGACAACATCTTCATAAGAATTCCTATCCAAATTGGACACCGATTGCTGCGTCAAATGATGCAATCACAGAGAGCCCAAGAAAAGCCATCCACGATCGATTTCACGCCTAATCCACGTCCGAATGCCTTGGAAAAACATGGAGAATTCCTATCCAATCCCACTTAAGAAGAATAGCACTCCTAAAGCCTTTGGGAGAATTGAAGAATAAAAGTTGTTTCCTTTATGTTTTTGCAGTCGATTTTTGTTTTCCTGAACTATTTTCTTTTATGTTGGTTGCATGGATTTGCATGAGATTTCTAGAGTTAGCTAATTATCATTTGGGAGGATATTTAGGATATTTCCTTCGAGCCTAATGAGCTGGAGGAGGAGTGTAGGAAGAACGTCCCATGAAGGCTCCTCATTGGTCCATCTTTCAAGCCATGGATTTGCATGAATAAAGATTTATCTTTTCAAATTTATTCTCTCCCCTTTGAAGTTTGCCGCTTCAAAGACTCGGTATCCGAAAACTTGTTTTCCGGCCACCGAGAGACAACCGGAGTTGATTGTCTTTCCGAGCTAAGATGATCTATCCTTACCACATTTCTCCAGCCATCTTCATGGCCTAATGGTGAGAGTGTGTATCATCAGCTCAAGCATATATTTTTACGTGAAAGGAACCACCTTTTACTGCAAATCCCCGTATCCGGCCATTTCACATCCGTCTTCCATCTTGCCTTCTCAACTCCCAAACCATCCGTGGGAATTTTGCCAAATTTTAAGGTGTTCTTTTAATCTTATTTATTTAAGAAACCTCCAACTTTCAACTCCAAACTCTTCCCCGTTTACAAGTTACGATTATTTCAAATTCATCCTCGTTTTCCTGGATCTGCTGAGAAAACCATAAATTGTCCCCTTAACCGTTTTCACCGTCGTCAGCATATCTCTAAATCCGTGCGTGAGAATCCCGTAATTTTTGGAGACCATATTCAACCTTTATTTCTTAAGATCTCCTTCAAATTTCGTTAAAAATCGCACCCCCTTTTGTGAGATCTAAGCGCCCAAAATTTATCCTGAATCTGATTTTTTGGGTAATCCCTAAAAATCCGCCGATCAAAAATATTTCCATTATTCCCATTCTCATTTCGTGACAGAGGTTAAGGCCACAATTTTGCCTAAAACATCCCAAATGATTCCCGAAAAATCATGGGACCTCCAAGTCATACTCGAAAGCCGTAGTGTAGAAAAGCATCCCCGTCCCAAGCAAAGTACATATAAGCCACCACGTTACAAATGCCGACCACTCCTCCTCTCTATCAGGCGAATGCTCTTTGGACTTCCCATCCAACCCCTTGGCTTCTATTGATATTTGGTCCCAAGACATAGTAGTTTTTTGAAAGTTCAACTTCTACTCTCCCTTTATGCTCCTACTAATTCGGAGGATCACTTCTTCTTCAAAGCAGTTACTCGAGCCAAAGTGTCAAAGAAAAATAAAATAGATACTAGATCTTGCAAAACAAAAAATCTAAAACAATTATGCCCAAAAAAAGTTGGACAAACAAAATTGCCCCCCAACCCCCTCCGTCCTTATGATCTTATTGACTTGAAATATTAGGGGTTTAAATTTTCCCCTAAAGCAGGATGAGCTCATCCACCTCATAAAACAATTATAGAATTGACGTACTTGGACTACTTGAAACTAAGTCTTCCTTAGAAAATATTTCTAACTTAGTCAATAAAAGGCTATGGGGATGAAAATTTGTCACAAACTTTGATCTTTATCCCATAATCACATTGCTATTCTTTTGAACCCGAAAAAAAGTTGAGATTTGACTGCTTGACTCACAATCTAAGATTATTCACCTTCCATCAAATGCAAAGTAAGTTGTTTAAACATCTTTGCCTCGTTTTTGTTCTGTAATGGACAGCAAAGTTTATGGAACAATCTCACCGATTTCAATTCTTCCCACACCAAACCATGGCTTATCATGGGGGATTTAAATACTATCCTCTTTCAGGAAGATCGCAAAAGTGATGTTTGACTTTCAAAAAGGGAAATAATTCTGGGGCTTGTGGATCTGCCCTCCTTCGGATGTTTCTTCACTTGGTTAAATTGTAGCGTCTGGTCTAAATTTGATATAGCCCTTGTCAAAAACAATTGGTTGTTAAACTATCCCCACGCCTAGGCCAACTTCCTGCCACCAAGCCTCTTCGACCATACACTATGCATCGTCTCTGCCCAAAATCTCACCCATTCAGGCTGAATTACATGGAAATTCTGCAACGTGTAGACTGATAATAAGCAATTTTTTTTGCCATAACTAGCTCATTGTGGAAGATGTTGGCCCATGGCACTGAACAATTCATCCTTTGCTCAAAGCTAAAAAAACCTAAAAAATAGCTTAAAAGAGCTCAATGAGAAATATTTCTCTCATATCTCAGCCATAGCAAAGAAAGCTAATGGGGATCTTAAATTGGCCCAAAACTCTTTCATCTTTGGCCCTTTAAGTTCTAGATCATCTTCAGATCTCCCAAATCTTAGAAGCAAAATATTCCTTCTTTGCAAAGCGGAAAAATCAATTTACTAGCAGAAGAAAAAAGTAAAAAACTACTTGATAGTGTTAAACCCACAAAGTTCTTTCACTCGCTGGTAAAGAGAAAGGTAAAATGTAATTTTATAGCTTCTTTGACGAAACCGGATGGATCACCCACCTCTTCTTTGAATTAGATTTCATCATAACTAATTTACTATTTCAAAAATCTCTTAGGAGTTCCAAAAAGAGCCACCCTCTTAGATGAAAATTGGATCTCAGCGCTCCTTTAGTTAAGCCCATTTCTTCTGATGAAATATTTAACGCTCTCTAGAGTATCGATAATGACAAAGCCCCGGGCCCTAATGGATACTCTTCAAAATTCTTCAAAAATCTTGGGACATCACAAGTAATGATTTTATAAATGCCGTTTAGGTATTCTTTGCTGTTGGTCGCCTACTAAATCAATGTTATAATACAATAGTTGCCATGATTCCTAAAACTAGTAATGCCCCATAAGCAAAAGACTTTAGACCTATCTTTTGTCATAACGTTATTGATGAGAACCACGAGTATATCAAACCCGAGACCCTTCAACAATGCGGAAAAAAGATACCTGGATCACCTTTGAATCAAGTACGAGGAACTTGACCCCAATCGAACCTTGCCGACGGAACCTAAGTTATCAAACAAGGAGCTTGACCCAGACCAAACTTGTCGGTAAGAACCAAAGCTATCAAATTTGATCTATCAAGAATTAACTTGGTGAAGATCGAGTTCTTCGCAAAGAACCAAAGAGAAAATCTCTCCAAAACACTCAAGGTGAATTAATCATAAAAGTTGTGTCTTTCACAATAACTTGGATGCCTTTAAATAGGCTACATAAACCTAACTAAAATAGGAAATAAAAAGATATTAGGAAACTAAAATATCTTTAAGAAGATTTTTCTCAAATCTGTTAAGATTTTCTCCCATCAAAGATTTACTTGTTGGTAAAGTTATCTTGTAGTGGGCTTGAGCTCTTGGGCTTGTATTCTTGACCACCTTGCATGAAATCAATATTTTCTTCAACACTTAACATAATAAACGTTTTGTTTTGATGTTGAATAGATTCTTTCATTTGATTTTCTTTCACTAAATCACATAACGCTTCATGCATTTTCTTGGTTCTTCACCTTGTCATTGAGCCTCCAATTCCTTGTAATTGGTCTTTCTCATTGGGATTGATTTGTGTTATCACTTGATCCACATCAGTTATTTACAAAGTCATAGCTAAAATCCTGGCTAACAGGCTGGCTTTGACTGTAGAATCTATCATTGACCTGGCAAAAATTGCTTTTATCAAAGGTAGAAATATGATGGATAACATCCATCTTGTGCAAGAACTCTTAATAAAATACAATATTAAGAGAGTATTCTCCATATGCTTCATCAAGGTTTATTTTTGAAAAGCTTTTGACTCCGTCTTATGGACTTTCTTGGAAAATATTCTACTAGCATTCAGTCACCGTTCCATTTTTGTTTCCTAGACCGTTGAATATGACTCAACCGCATCTTATTCCATCTCAATCAACAATAGACTACATGAATTTTTCTCCGGTGCCAAAGGCCTTAGATAATGTGATCTGTTATCTCTATACATCTTCGTCATTTGCCTTCAATACTTCTCTAGACTTACTCGTTGAAGGCTCCCCAATTTTGGATTTAACTTTCACCCACTATGGGAACCTCTAACTGTTGGCTACCTTGCCTTTGCTGTTGATCTCCTCCTTCTTTCTAGTGGGACAACGTCTCCATCAATGTTCTCTTTTTGTACCTATTAGATTTCAGTAAGGTTTCTGGCCTTTGCATTAACCTTCTCAAATGAAATTTTTATTCAGCCGATATTAAGGATCACATACTTTCAGAAATCCTTTGCTCGACAAACCTTGATTTGGGTAAGTTGCCTTTCTGTTACCTTGGCATCCCCCTTGTTGCTAAGAAGCTAAACCTCAATAACTATCGCAGCCTTATCTATAAGCTCAAGAACTATGTACATTGCTAGAGTCCCTAAAAGCTTTCCTATGCTGGGAGAGAAGAGCTTATCAGATCTGTCTTGCAATGGGCAGAATGCTTCTAGTTATTTATTTTTAACCTCCGGCCTCTAGCTGCCTTAAAATAAATCAAATTTGCCGGTCATTTCTTTGGGGGAAAATCGAACCTAAATATTGCTTGGTCTAGTACATGCCTACCTAAAGAGGAAGAAGGTCTTGGTTTCAGAGACCTTGAGTCTTTGGAACATACATGGAAAAAACCCTTTGGAACATAAATATTGCTGGATCCAACACTTCTACATAACGCAGATGGATTTCCGGGATTGGAAGGTTGGCCTCCATGCCTCCATGCCTCCCTACTTTTTAAGAAGCTTCTACAATGTGGTCTCACTGCATGTAAGGAGATAGCTGCACCAAATCAAATAACCTAGAGACAAGGATCTCATAACAAAGGGCTTTTAAGGTATAAAACTTTTTCAGGCTATCTGCCCCCAAAAGGCCTTGGTACAAGGTTATCTTAACTTGTGGACTTACCCCCAAACACTCCATCCTATGGCTTGTTGCTCTAAAGTGACTATAAACAAACCACAAACCTTTATTTGGGGATTGAAGACTCCTGTATCGTCTACGCTTCCCGTCCAGAGTCTTCATCATATCTTTTCTTTTGATGTTACTTCTCTTCAATAATTTGAAAGGCCATTAAACAAAAATTTGGTTTCTCTCGGAGCTTGCCACTCTTGCTAGCACCTTCAAATGGTCAATAAAAGAGGGAAAAAAAGAAAAACACCAAAAGACGCTAATCCTTAGAATCATACTTTCGTCCACTGTCTACAACATGTGGTTAGCCTAAAACTTCCACAATTTTGTGAGCAAATTTGCCATACTTTAAATGGTCAACAAAAGAGGCAAACAAAACATCAAAAAGACGTTAATCCTTAGAATCATACACTCATCCACTGTCAACCATCTGTGGTCAGCCCAAAACTTCCACAACTTTTAGAAAACATTCGACCACTTTGACCTAGTGACTGAACACATTGAGCTCCATATCTTTAAACTCTTATATTCCTTCTACCCAGCTCTTTTATCTACGGTTGAGTCAAGCCTAATACAAAATACCCCCATTCCTCTTTAGCCTCCCCCGTTGATTGTTTTGCCTGTTTGTTTTGTTATTGGAAGACATTATTCACTGTTTACTTGCTTGATCCGTTATTAATGCTTTTACTTTGGATGATAACTTTATTTATGATTCGTGTTGATGTCTATTTAGCCTTTCTATTATTAAATTGTTTCTTGTTCTTTTGATCTCTATTGAGGCGCCGACCCGTGGCTGGCTTTCTCTTAAAGTTGTTTCTTTTTGGCTTGGCCTCGGCTCAAACATGAGAAGAGTTGCTAACTTGTAACTTCTTTCCCTTTTTCTGAAGTCCCAGGATGAAGCGCTATTTATTTTTTTGTATTTTAATATACATTTACTTATCAAAAAAAGAAAGAGCTCATAGTGTGTCAATCCTTACTATGTCTAGACCTTGTAAGTTTTCCCGTGTTGAGTCAAATTAAGTTATAGACTCCCCTCCTGTTAGTGCCCTTCTATCAATTCCTTTAAGTTTCAGCCTTACGACCTACTTCCCCCAGAACCTAGAGACTTTAATTTCTTAGAAGTTGTTGGTGATGTCCTTATAAGCAACATTTATTGATCCCTAGTTGGCATCGCTTATGGTTGAGACTAGGACAATATCTTATCATCTTTGAGCCATTAACTTTCATTCTTCATCAGTGAAATCATTCTTGGCAAATGCTTACGCAGTTGTTCATCTTTCATAAATACAAGAATTTCACCTCTGGCATTGAAATACGAATGCCCCTAACTTTCCCTGTTAATCATTACTCAGATCTTGAAGTACAAAAGAAGTGAAGGGTTTAGGGTTCCAGGGTTTAGGGTTCAATGTTCTAGGGTTCAGGGTTTAGGTTTCAAGGTTTAGGGTTACAAGGTTTAGGGTTTAGTTCATGTTTCCATGGTATAGGGTTCAATGTTTTAGGGTTTGAGGGTTCATGTTTTAAGCTTCAAGGTTTAGGGTTCCAAGGTTCAGGGTTCATGGTTCAAGGGTTCATGGTTCTAGGGTTCTAGAGTTAAGGATTCAATGGTACCAGGTACAAGGATAAGAGTCCTAAGGTTCAGGTTTTAGGGTTTGGGATTCCATGGTTCTAGGGTTCATGATTCGAAGGATACAAGGTTCTAGGGTTCAAGGGGTCAAGGTTAAGGGTTTAGGGTTCTAAGGTTTAACAAATCAAAGGTTTAGGGATCAAGCATTCTCATATTGGGGTTCAAGGTTTTAAGCTTTAGAATTATAAGGTTCCAAGGTACCTTTTCTAGGGTTAAGGGTTCAAGGTTCCAGGGTTTAGGGTTATAGGATTTAAGGTTCTAGGATTTAAGGTTCTAGGGTTTAACATTTAGGGTTGCAAGGATTAGATTTCAAGGTTCAGGGTTCAAGATTTAAGGGTTCTATAGTTCCAAGGTTTCGACGCTCAGGGTTCAAGGTTCAAGGTTCATGGTTCAGAGTTTAGGGTTCAAGGGTCAAGGGTCAAAAGTTAAGTGTTCCAGGATTCACGGTTCAAATTTCCAAGGTTCCAAGGTTTAGGGTTCAGAGTTAAGTTTATATGGTTAAGGGTTCCAAGTTCAAGATTTCAAGGTTATAGGATTCATGGATTCAGGGTTTAAGGTTTAATGTTTTGGATTTAAGGGTCCAAAGTTCAGGGTTCCAAGGTTCAAGGTTTAGGCTTCAGGGTCTAAAGGCTTAGGCTTCAGGGTCTAAAGGCTTAGGCTTTTAGGGTTCATGATTTAGGGATCATGGTGCATTGGTTCAAGGTTCCAAGGTTAATGTGACATGATATGGAGGGCCCAAAAATTCTCTTGCCATCAATGTTTATCTAATGTGTTTTCTAATTTTGTAGCTCCCTATATCATTTAAGAACTCAACCTTGTTCAACTCCAATTCTTTCCTTTCAATTCAAAGCATGGAGGTCGGATGGAAGAAGGAGTCGAAGCCCCCATGCTAGTGGTCCAAGAAACAAAGCATGGGTACCACAATTTGATCCGGTACAACTTGACCTCCAAAGCTTGCTCCACAAATTTGACAACCGGCCTGCCCTCGGATGAAGACAACGTCGTCATATGAAATGTAGTCAATCCTTCAAGGTTTCTAAAGAGTAGTAGAACGTTCACATTGGACACCATTTGCTCCGTCAAATGATGCAATCACAGAGAGCCTAGGAAGAGCCATTCACAAGCGGTTTCACGCCTAATCCACGTCCTAAAGCCTTTTGGAAAATTGAAGAATAAAAAGTTAGCTAATTATCATCTGGGAGGATATTTAGGACATCTCCTTGGAGCCTAAGGAGCTGGAGGAGGAGCGTAGGAAGAGCGTCCCATGAAGGCGGTCCATCTTTCAAGCCATGGATTGGTGTTCTTGGAGATGATCTAGGCCGTTCGATAATAAGCATGTTTTAGTTTAATTTTCTATTTAATCATCCTCATTCAAGTGTAATGATCAGATTTGATTGAATAAAGATTTATCTTTTCAAATTTGAATCTCCCCCTTTGGAGTTTTTCCTCCAAAGACTCGATCTCCGGAATCCCAAATCCAGCCACCGAGAGACACCCAGAGTTGATTGTCTTTCTGAGCTAAGATGATCTATTATTACCACATTTCTTCAGCCATCTTCATAGTCTAAGGGTGAGAGTGGGGATCATCAGCTCAAGCATCCATTTTTACGTGAAAGGAACCACCTTTTACTGCAAATCCCCGTTTCCGACCATTCCGCATCCGTCTTCCATCTCGCCTCCACAATCCCCAAACCATCCGTGAGAATTTTGCCAATTTTTGACGTATTCTTTCAACCTTATTCATTTAGAAAAACTCCAAATTTCAGCTCCAAACTCATCCCCGTTTACAAGTTACAATCATTTCAAATTCATCCTTGTTTTCCAGGATCTACCAAAAAAAACCCTAAAATTATGCCCTTAACCGTTTTCACTATCGTCAGTATATCTTTAAATCCGTGAGTGAGAATCCTGTAATTTTTGGATACCATATCCTGCCTTTATTTGTTAATATCTCCTCCAAATTTCGTTAATAATCTCACTCCCGTTTCCAAGATCCAAGTGCCCAAAGTTTTATCCCAAATTTGATTGTTTGGGTAATCCCTAAAAACCTGCCAGTCCAAAATATTTCCATTATTCCCATTCCATTTCGTGTCATAATGGTTCAAGGGTTTAGGACTTTGCTTTCATGGTTCTATTGTTTAAGGGTTCATGGTTCAAGAGTTGAGGGTTTAGAGTTCATAGTTTAGGGTTCTAGGGTTTAAGGGTTCAAAGGTTTAAGGATCAAGGGTTCAGTGTGTAGGGTTCAAGGGTTATAGGTTTCAAGGGTTCAAGTGTTAACGATTCAGGGTTTAAGGTTCCAAGGTTTAGGGTTTGGGTTCCAAGATCTTGGTAATAAGGGTTTATAGATCACGGTTGGAGTTTCAACGATTCCAAGGTTCTAGGTTTAAGGGTTAATGGTTCTAAAGTTCAACATTTCAGGGTTCTAGGGTTCCAAGGTTCATGGCTTAGGGTTCAGGGTTCCAAGGTTAAAGGTTTAATGTTTAAGGGTTCTAGATTTCAGGGTTTAGGCTTCCAAGGTTTATGGTTGAAAGTTTCAAGATTCTTGTGTTCAGGGTTCATAGTTTTACGGTTCCAAGGTTAGAGATTTTATGGTTCTAGGGTCGAGGGTTTAGGGTTGTAGAGTTTAAGGTTCAGGGTTTTAGGGTTTATAGTTTTAGGGTACAAGGTTCCAAGGTTTCAAGGTTCCATGGTTCAAGGGTTTCATGGTTTAGGTGTAACGCCCTATAGCGTATTTGTAAAACATAGCAACATAAGACTTTAAAATACATTTATAATTAAAATCTCATTCGGAGGAATCCATGATTTGCATGATATTTTAAAATACATTAAAATAAAAAATTGCATCACGTACACCACAAAGTTCATCTATGAACCTAGTGCTTATTAAGTAAAGCATGAAATTAAAAATTGCTAACATGATATGAATTTGTAAAATATTTTCTTTTCGTTTTATTTTGGGTATTTCTTGCCTTTAATTTCCATACATCCTTATCATTGGGGCTTCCTGGCAAAGAACGAGAGAACATAAACTTGAGTCCACCTAAGGGGACAGCCAACTCGATTCCAAGTGTTGAGAGACCACAAACTTGACTCTGCCTAAGGGGACAGCCGACTTAAACCCCATACCAATGACATTTAGATAAATTTCTCTTTCTTTATTTTATCTTCATCTTTCATTGGTTATTCGAGCTCAACCCGAAACAACCATTTTCATATTATGTTTGATATGAAACCTCATGCATGTAAATAGTTCATAACTTTCTAGAAAACATGATGCATGAGATGCTCGTGAACATGCAAAATATGGATGCACCAAGCTAATCATTATGATGTGTAACATAAACATAACAATTCATTAAATCGAAGAAAAGATTATCGTATTCAATCACATTTCGTAAGTTACATTAGCTTAACTACTTCACAATTACTAAGGACATATACTTCTTTCATTTTAACATAAAACAAATCTTTGTGATCATAACATGATTGGAACATGTTATCTAAAAACATGACATTCATAAATCAATCAAACATAACACTTCAAAACAGATCTTTGAGCTAAATACCATCATTCAACATGTTTTATCTCATCATTTAATCAATTCATGTCATACGAAACAAGCATAACCTAACATTTCATGGTGTAGGTCAAAGTAGGCAAAGCACAAACATAGCATTACTTATCTTAGGTCTTTAGCAATTAAAAACACATAATCAATGCCTTTTAATTGCTTCATAACCTATAAATAAAATAACTATTAATCATAACCCGAAAGATTGTTTTCTATTTTGCAGCAACTTCAAAGCATCATAACTAATTATATACAACTCCAAATGTTTTCATTTCAAAGCTCAAATCTCGCCCAAGGTGTCTATTTTAACGTGGTAAAATCCTTTGGACAGTGAATTTGTTTCACTTAAGTTTTGAATACAAAACCCGAAACAAGACATAATTTTGAATACAAAATCCTCTAGTTCATTTTATCTTTCATATATATCCACACATAAGCAATTACAACATGGCTAGATATCATTTTTACAGAACAATAAATCATAACTTCCGAATTTTGTGCACTTTAAATAATTAATTATCATACCTTTCTTTAATACTTAAAAATCAAAATTATTCTTTAACTAATCATACTGTTAATCATGATTAATCAATACAACGTTTGAAATGATTCTTACCACAAGATTCTTAGCTCAAAAGATTCCGCATGATAAGATGAAAATTTCTTCTCAAGGAATTGGAGGCCAAATATCTCTCCTTCCTCTTCAATTTTAACTATTTTTTCTCTAAAACCCTTTCTCTATTTTTGCTCCTTTTCTCCCTTTCCCTCTCTACAGCCACAAAAATTACTGATACTCAGCTATTTTTCACATTTTTCAGATAGATTTTAGGATAAATTTACCTTTTAACTTATCCTTTTAGGTTTACCATTTTGTCCTTATATGTCTCTTTAATTGCTAAAATCTTCATTTAATCATACATACTTTAATTAATTAATCTAGATTAGCACTAAGCTAATCCTTAAGATTATATTAATTAATCATAATTAGTAAACCTTAGTTACCCTTTAATCACTCGCACTTTCTTATTCTTCACTACTTTAACATATAAAATCACATATTACATCTAATAATATTCTTAGATTAAATTTTATTCCAATTTTATCATTGATTAAGGAAGAAATGTAAGGTGGACGTGACATATCTTTAAAGCATAAAGTGTACTTTCACTTACTATCATGTTTATGTTAATTGTCTAAAACTAGCTTTTTTCATCTTTTCTAATTCAATTAATTATCTTAATTTTTCGTAAAAGTAGGTAACTATTTTTTTTGTGTATTACATTCTCACCTCCTTAATTAAATTTTGTCCTCAAAATTTGATCAAAAGTAAATTCTAGACATTAAATCATTCAATGACCATACCCTATTAGTTGCCTAAAATATGGAGAGAAATTGATATCTACCAGTAAACCTTTCAATATTATATCTAATTTCTCTTAATCAAATTCTTATTTATAAAGCAATCAAACAACATAAATAGTAAAAGAATCCATACTTACAATTGAAGAAGCTTCTCATGAGGAGACTAGTGCTATTAGTGTCTGAAAAAATGATGTTGACAAAGTAATTTCTCTGATGCCATGTTTGTAACGCCTTGTAGCGTACCATTTTTTAAACTTTGCTTTTCATAAAAAGACTGTAAAATTTTTGCTTTCAATCATGCATTTGTAAAACATAGCAGCAAAAGAATTTGAAATACATTTATAATTAAAATCTCATTCAGAGGAATACATGATTTGCATGATCATTCTAAAATACATTAAAATAAAAAATCCTCTTTTTTGTTGCTTAGACAACATCGTTATAATAGTCACGTAGCCACGATCATGGGAGCACTTCTTCAACCAAAAGTTAGCATCACCTACGCCACAAAGTTAATCTATGAGCCTAGTTGACACGCTCGGGGTTATGAGAAGTGTCGGGAGAAAGAAGACACAAGGGTAATCTGCCAAGGAGAAAGTCCAAGACAGAAATAGTGAGGTGTAACGGTTAATATTCCAAATGCATACAGGATTAAGTCAAATAAACTCAGCCAAATGAAACTTTAGGAAGTGGACTAAGTGTGACCCGAATTTCAGCTTACAAGCACGTGCGGAACATTAAAATACACGGAGACACTTTCAGATGCACAAACAGACCAACAGGAAGAAAACAGTGCAGGGGTGATGGGGAAACTTCTACACAACTTCCAATGCAGGGAGTCTGGTATCGTAAAAATAAGCAGAAAAAAACTTCAATCAAAGGGGAAGACAATGCAAGTGGTTTCACAGAAAAATCATGAGTAGGCTAGGAGTTATGCTGGGTAGAAAATTAATGGACAGAGTTGCCCGATTTCAGGAACTCGGGTAGGAAGCAGTGGGAAAACACAAGCATAACTTTTAAAGGGAGGTGGCTATGGCTAAACGGAAAGAACAGTTATTTCAAGCCATGAAAGAGGAACTCACAGCCATAAAATTGGGGACTTTTGTTCACGGAAAACAGAAATGGCACGAATTGGACTTTTGTTGCACAAATTCACTCGGGTAAGCACCAAAAAACAGCAACCAACAACAAAGACAAAACACAAATGCAAACAACAAAATGGAAGGTTAGCTATGGGACTTCCAAACTCGCCTTTGATCCTAAACAAGTGAGGAAGGGAGATTGGAATAGGGCTTAGTGGCTCTAGCAAGGCACCAACACCGTTACAAACCAAAGATCAAGGATATTACTCACCTTGAATTTGCTTTGCCGTGAGAGAAAATGGGGAGAGCTTCAAGCTTCAACATTCAACATTTTCTATCTGCAAATGCTGAGAAAGGAAGGGTAAAAACCCTCCTTCCCACGAGCTACAAAAGGCACATGATTATCACCTATAGTCCTAAGTGCTAAACCAACATCAAGGTATGGTAAAGGGGCCCACCCTTGACTTTCATCACTAACAAGAGTGATGGTCACTAAGGGAAGGTAAAACCCATCCCCTAAGGCTTCCTAAGACCTTTCCACTTGCAGCCACGTTTACTAACTTACAACAAAAGAAAAACAAGAGAGGAGCTAGCATGGTTTTCACGTGAAAAACCAAAAACCTAATAGATGGGCCAAACCCATGATGGATTGTCCATAATCAAATGGACTTGAACACTTGTATCTTTTGGGCTAATGGTTGGGCACTTCCATGGGCTGCTAGCTGCTGCTCCCATGAAGGACAAAGATGAAATTCAGCCTTCCTTTCCGTTGGGGCCAAACATGGCCATGGATCAGCCACCATGGGTTGGATGCTCTTGGGCCGCTCCATCTTCTGGAGGCCTCTGTAATGGCGATCGTTGGCCGGGCATTTGTTGTCCAAATTTTATGTTCTGCCCTATGCTGGAAACCTTAAAATGTTGGGCACATTGTTGTAGAAGCATGTTTGTCCAAAACAGGTCTGGAAGGTTGTCGAAACGGCTGCACAAGCCTCGAAGGTCAGCTTGGGCCGAAACCAAAAATGTTGTTTTCATCACCATGGATGTTTTGATCACCCTTCCATGCCACGGGTACACTAAGTACCCTTACATGTGCACAAATTTAAGCTACTAATTATCCTCCTAATTATTACATAAAACTAACTAAATTATTACACAAAGTTGTCAAAAGGAAAACATGCTTTCCCCTTCATGTTTTGGTGATTTGGGGCCACCTTAATGTGCCACCCTTGAACTCCTCTTCCTTCATCAAGTGTGGTTGGCCCATGCTCACCATGCCCTTCATCTTTGGCTTCTTGATTAAACCTTTATAAAACAAGCTTCCTACAAAATCAACAAACTCATTAGAAAATAGTTTGCTTCCGCTTCTAGATGTGCTAATCTGTGGCACATCACTAGTGCTCAGTAAGTAAAGCATGAAATGCAAGAATTCTAACATGACATGAATTTGTAAAACATTTTCTTTTCGTTTTATTTTGGGTCTTTCTTGTCTTTCATTTCCATGCATCTTTATTATTAGGGCTTCTTGGCAAGGAATGAGAGACAACAAACTTGAGTCCTTCCCGATGATATTTACATAAATTTCTCTTTCTTTCTTTCTTTTATCTTCATCTTTCATTGGTTATTCGAGCTCAACCTGAAACAATGATTTTCATATTATGTTTCATATAAAATCTCATGCATGTAAATAGTTCGTAACTTTCTAGAAAACATGATGCATGAGATGCTTGTGAACATGCAAAATATGGATGCACCAAGCTGATCGTTATGATGTGTAACATAAACATAACAATTCATCAAATCATAGAAAAGATTATTGTATTCAATCACATTTCGTAAGTTACATTAGTTTAACTACTTCACAACTACTAAGAACATATACTTCTTTCATTTTAACATAAAACAAATCTTTGTGATGATAACATGATTGCAACATGTTATCTAAAAACAGACATTCATAAATCAATCAAACATAACACTTCAAAATAGATCTTTGAGCTAAATACCATCATTCAACATGTTTTATCTCGTCATTTAATCAATTAATGTCATAAGAAACAGGTATAATGTAACACTTCAAGGTGTAGGCCAAAGTAGGCAAAGCACAAACTAGCATTACTTACCTTAGGTCTTTAGCAATTAGAAAACACAAAATCAATTCCTTTTAATCACTTTATATTAACAAATAAAACAACTATTAATTGTAACCCGAAATATTGTTCTCTATTTTGCAGCAACTTCAAAACATCATAACTTATTATATACAACTCCAAATGTCTTCATTCCATAGCTCAAATCTCGCCCAAGGTGTCTTTNATATATATCCAATTTTAAGCAATTAGAACATGATTAGATATCCTTTTTACAGAACAATAAACCATAACTTCCGAATTTCGTGCACTTTAAATAACTAATTATCATACCCTTCTTTAATACTCAAAAATCAAAATTATTCTTTAACTAATCATACTGTTAATCATGATTAATCAATACAACGTATAAAAATGATTCTTACCCAAATATTATTAGCTCAATAGATTCATCATAATAAGATAAATATTTATTCTCAAGGAATTGGAGGACAAATATCTCTCATTCCTCTTCAATTTTAACTATTTTCTCTCTAAAACCCTTTCTCCATTTTTGCTCCTTTTCTGCCTTTCTCTCTCTACAGCCACGGAATTGGCTGATCCTTAGCCATTTTTCACATTTTCCAGATACATTTTAGGATAAATTTACCTTTTAGTCCAACTTATACTTTAGGTTTAACATTTTGTCCTTATATGTCTCTTTAATTGCTAAAATCTTCATTTAATCATATATAATTTAATTTATTAATCTAGATTAGAACTAAGCTAATCACTAAGATTAACTTAATTAATCATAATTAGTAAACCTTAGTTACTCTTTAATCACTCCCAAACTACACCTTGATCATAATTAGTCACTAATCTAATTAGTGACACGTGGCACTTTCTTATTGCTTCGCTACTTTAACATATAAAATCACAATTTACATCTAATAATATTCTTAGATTAAAATTTATTCTAATTATATCTTTCATTAAGGAAGAAATGTAAGGTGGACGTGACATATCTTTAAAGATTAAAGTGTAGTTTCACTTACTATCATGTTTATGGTAATTTTATAAAACTAGCTTTTTTTATTTTTCCTCATTCAATTATTTATCCTAATTTAACGTAAAAGTAGGTAACTTTTATTTGGGTACTACATTAGGGTTCCAAGGTTTAGGTTTTTAACTATACACGGTTCCAGGATAATAGGGTTCAGGGTTGAGGGATATAGGGTTCACAATTTAGGGTTCACAGTTTAGGGTTCAGAGTTCAGGTTTAGGGTTCAAGGTTCTGAGGTTATGGGTTCTAGGTTCTAGGGTTCAGTTTTAAGGTTTCGGGATTCAAAGTTCTTGGTTTGGGGGTCAAGGTTCTAGGGTTCAATTTTTACTGTTCGGGATTCAAAGTTTAGGGTTCTGGTTCGGGGTTCAAGGGTTTCAATTTTTAGGGTCTAGGGTTCAAGGGATCAAGGGTCAAGGTTTTGACACGCTCGGGGTAGGAGGAAGTGTCGGGAAGATAGGAGATGGCAACAATCTGCCAAGAGAAAGAAAGGTAGGCAGCAACAGGGATTGGAGCAAGGAGAACTCCAAACACATACAGGGGCTTTAGCTATAAATTGGAGGACTTAAACCTTTGAGAGTGGGCTAAGTTTGACCAAAATTACAGCTTAAAAACACGTGCGGATCAATAAAATATACGAAGGCAATTTTAGGTGCACAAACAGACAAAGCTGAAAGAAACAGTGTAGGGGTGTTGGGAAGACTTCTGCACAACTTCCAATGCAGGGAGTATGGGAGGGTGGAAATTGGCAGAACTTAACTTCAACGAAGTGGGAAGAAATTCCAAGTGGTTTGAGGGGAAAATCACGGGTAGATTGGAAGATATGCAGGATAGAAAATTTATGGACAGAACTGCCCGATTTCAGAAGTTCGGGTAGAAGGTAGTGAAAAAAGCATGCATAACTCTTGATGGGGAGGGGCTGTGGCTAAACGTAAAGAACAGTTATTTCAAGCCATGAAAGAGGAACTCACAGCCATAAAATTGGGGACTTTTGTTCACGGAAAACAGAAATGGCACGAATTGGACTTTTGTTGCACAAATTCACTCGGGTAAGCACCAAAAACAGCAACCAACAACAAAGACAAAACACAAATGCAAACAACAAATGGAGGAAGGCTATGGGATTTCCAAGCTCGCTTTTGTTCCTAAACAAGTGAGGAAGGAGGTTGGAATAAGGTTTAGTGATCCTAGCTAATCACCAACACCAAGACAAACAAAGAAGATTGGATATTACTCACCAAAATCCCTTGAAGCCGTGAGAAAAGAGGGTTTGAGAGCTTCAAAGCTTCTGCAAATTTTCCAATACTTTTCTATCTTCCAAAATGCTGAGAAAGGGAGGTTAAAACCCCCCCTTTCCACGAGCTACAAAGGGTGGCATAATGGCCTCCTACAAACCTAAGCAAATCATCAAAAGAGGGATGGCAAGTGGGGGCCACAAAGACATCTCCACCAAAAGAGAGGCATGGGCAGCAAAAACGTGGTTGCAACCCATCCTAATACAACTTAACCTCCCACTTGCAGCCACTACACTAAACAACAAACATCAAAGAAATAAACAACACATTCTTGCATGGTTTTCACGTGAAAAACCAAAAACCTAATAGATGGGCCAAACCAATGATGGAATGTCCATAATCAAATGGACTTGAACACTTGTATCTTTTGGGCTAATGGTTGGGCACTTCCATGGGCTGCTAGCTGCTGCTCCCATGAAGGACAAAGATGAAATTCAGCCTTCCTTTCCGTTGGGGCCAAACATGGCCATGGATCAGCCACCATGGGTTGGATGCTCTTGGGCCGCTCCATCTTCTGGAGGCCTCTGTAATGGCGATCGTTGGCTGGGAAGTTTTTGTCCAAATTTTATAATCTGCCCCATGCTGGAAACCTTAAGATGTGGGCCACATTTTTGTAGAAGCACGTTTGTCCAAAACAGGTCTGGAAAGTGTTCAAAACAGCCGCACAAGCCCCGGAGGTCATCCTGGGCCGAAACCAAAAGTGGTGCTATCATCACCTAGGTGGTTTGGATCACCCTTCCATGCCACGGATGCAAAAGAGTTGTCAAAAAGGAAGCATGTTTTTCCCTTCATAATTGGCTTCTTGATAAGCCTTTTATGAAAAGAGCCTCCTACAAAATTAACAAACTCATTAGAAAAATAGTTTCCTTCATCAATCGAGTGGTGCCATCCGTGGCACATCAAGTTTCAAGGTACAAGGTTCCAAGTTTCACGGTTACTAGGTACAAGGTTAAGGGTTTTAGGGTTCATTGTTCAATGTTTAAGGGTTCTAAGGTTCAAGGTTTAAGGATTAGGGTTCTAGGGTTTAAGGTTTAAAAGTTACAGGGTTCCAAGGTTCAGGATTCATAGTTCAAGGGTTTAAGGTTCTGTGGTTTATGGTTCACAGTTATTAGTTTCCAACGTTCCAGGGTTCAGGGTTCAAGAGTTCATGGTTCAAAGGTTTAAGGTTCCAGAATTCCAAGTAGGTTACACGGTTCTAGGGTTCAGGGTCCATGGTTCCATTGTTCACCGTACAAGGTTTAGGGTTCCAAGGTTCAGGGTTCAAGAGTTAAAAGTTAGGGTCTCGGGTTCAAGGGTTTCAAGGTCAAAGTTAAGAGTTTAAGGTTTAGATTTTAAGGGGTTCTATGGTCTAAAGTTTAGGATTCAAGGTTCTAGGGTTTAGGGTTCAGGATTCAAGGGTTCCAGGGTCAAGGTTCAGGGTTCAAGATTCCAAGGTTCAGGGTTCAACGTTTTAGGGTTAAGGATTCCAGGATTCAAGGATTTAGGTTTAGGGTTGTAGGGTGACACGCTCGGGGATAGGAGAGGTGTCGAGAGAATAGAGGACAAAGGAAAATTAGCAATCTGCCGACAACGAAGAAGTTTGGCAGAAACAGGGGAGGAAACTGGTTAAGGCCATAAATATACACATGC
>QAOC01035789.1:64650-94365 GCA_003255005.1 Begonia fuchsioides | reverse complement strand
GGTGCGGTGCGCTGCCAGGCGCGCTGGCGGGCGCGCTGCTGGGTGCGCTCGGGTGCGCTCGGCCGAGATATGTATCTCCAAAATTCATGGGATTTTGTGCGTGCGAATCCCCCCAAATCTTCTTGTTTGTTATTTTCCAACCAAAATATCTTATCTCTAAAGATTTGACACGGTCAAATTTGAAGGATGCCTTGGGCTTCTTTAAGTGTTGCTTGGGCCTCGGCCTTGGTAGTGTCTTGGGCTGGAAATCTGTCCATTTGATGACTAGGCTTGATCCTCTTCATTCTCTAAGTCTCTAAGTGCTGAAAAGAATTGTGGCGCTCGGCCACTTATTGAAGATGGCCGAGACCCTAATGGGTCTCGGCGTGGGCCGCGTGACGTGGCCCGGTCGAAGCGATGATGATGCGCGCCATGGTCGTGTCTCTAGCGCCCTGGGCCGCATTGTCCGGTCCAGCGTGTGCGGTCAAGGTGAACTTCGTGGTCGTTGGCCCGGCGTGCGCGGTCAAGGTCGTGTGTCCCGCGGTAAGGGCCTCCATGTCCGACCCGGCATGTGCGGTCAAGGTCGCGGCGTGTGCGGTCAAGGTCGCGCGCTCCGCGTCATGGGCCGCCATGTCCGGCCCGGCGTGTTCGGTCAGGCTCGTGTCCAGCCATGTGATGGACGTCTTGGGTCTTTCTTGGTCATCTTCCGTGGGTGTCTCCGAGGTTAAGTTTCCTACAAAATAAGCAAATAAGTTAGCATAAAACTCTCGGCCCAATGGGGTGGAGTCCCATTGTACATCAAGTCCATCGGCAACTTGACTTCAAATCTCAAGAAACCCGATTATTTGGTCAAGGAAATGACAAGTTTCGGATTAGCACACGATGATTATTCGGTGTCCGAAGCATGGACACTCGCGGCGCCAACATAAAGACATCCACGGTCAATCTAGGCTTTGCAGCCGAATTGATCGTGCCACTGTCTACTTTTGGACAGCACATGACGGTCGGAGAACCCCTTTTCAAAATAGCACGGACAAATCCAGTGATATTCGGAGAAGAGTTCAACCGGCCAACATTTAAATGCGCCCGCGCGCGCCCAAAGATCGTTCACCGAACCACTAAAAGGAAATCCGAGATTTTCAATCAAAGGAGACCAAGTTCAGAATGTCCAGATTCATGGAGGAATATCCGACAACCGCATTTCAAATTGGCCTGCGCGGATCCCTCATTGTCCGAGATAGGTCAACGCCCGGTTGGCATTTTTGAAGTTGCCGCCCACACCACCGAGTCATTGGCGGAAACGAAAAGATCCTCGTCCAGATTCAGGCATGAATCTTCACTCTCCATCAGCCTAGGTTCATCCAGAGGTTTGAAATCAAAATGGCCCGCGCAGATCCCATGAAGGCCGAGATAAGGTCAACTTTGGTCGTGAATTTGAACAAGTCGCGCGCTCTCCCCGACCATCATCAACCGCCGAAGATCTTCTTTCAAATATGGTCCGTGCGCGCATGTATCTGGACGACATTAAGCCATCTGGGAGCTGTGTTTGAATTTGGATCGAGCAAATCCCGAAATGCACGGAAGATGGTCAACCCCGGTCAACAATTTGAACGAGCCGCACACGCCCATGAGTCATCATCGTCCATCCGATGATTTAAATTCAAATGACACCGCCCACGCCTCTTCTCAAGTCAACTAAGGGTCCACTCGGTCACCATTTTGAACAAGCCCGCGCACACTTACGAGCCATTGCCGACCAACCGAGGATCCAGACCATGTGACAGCCAAGATAAGCCACCGAGAGCTTTTTAAAGACTTATTATCCAATTTGGTCTGAGCCAATCTTCACATGTTCGGAGCTAGCCCACCCGGAGCCACCTCTCGGTCAACGAAGAGTCTTCCTCGGTCATACTTCAAATTCAGCCGCGCAAAGACTTAACGGATCGAACTTTGGTCAACTCCAAGTCCATGAAGATCCCTCCCGAGCTAATCTCGAGCGTGCATGCAATCCAAGGGTCGAAAACCCTTCCCTCTGGTTTTATTTTTCGTTCATTAAATAATGTATCAACCTTCACTTCGAAGGTAGAGAGAATTTTAATCAAATTGTGCTTAGCACCTTCATACCTTTGGTTGAAGCTCTTTCCGACGGTTTCTTCTCCGGTGAGTCATATCCGGCCAAACTCCGTCAATCCTTGAGTGCCCGATCGGTGAGTCACATCCGAGAGCATCCAAGGTCTACCGATTCCAACATTTTGATCGCTCAAGTGTTTGGATCGTCCGACCATTCCCTTCCCAAAAACCCATTTCCATCTCCCGAGCCTTCAAAATTCCTCCACCACCGATTCCGGTCCACATCCTTTCATCCGAGCCACCATCATATTTTCCCGAGCCATTTCCCTATTTCCATCTTCGAACTCCATTATTTCCATCCCATTGCACTTCCGCACCTCAACTCCTAAATTCGCACACACTCATTTTCCGACCGCCGCACACTACCTCTTCCCCGAGCCACGTGTGCGCGCAAAATCAGACCACGGTGCGCCGGCCCATTTTGGACGGCACATCAGGGCAATGGAGAAAAATTTCTTGGATATGACGCACGGTTGAAAGTTGGGTAAGCTACCATTCTATGTTGCTTACTTCTGACTTTTAGGGAGATATTATAGTGAATTTCAAGTCACTGGGTTGGTGAAGCTGCTAATGTCTAAGGCCTTCCAAGATTTCAATCAATCTTATCTAACTTATGCTACTTCATTCCGGTTTTCATTTTATTTGAGTTTTATTTCTCTATGTAGTCCTAGAGACAAAGAAACTTCAACTTTTTAACATCATTGGCTGTTCTGAAATGATCTCCTCATACGGCTCTATTTAGTTTTTTATAATGGCTTCATATTCCAAGTGCTTTATTCTGACTACTGAGTAGTATTATTTGATAGATTGGTCCCTGAATGTTTATATCTTTCGACTGCTCTCTGCAGTTGTAAGTTGGGGGAATGCATAATTATTTTATGCGAAGCAGGAGCTAAGCACATGTTGCAAAAATTACAGTTCAATTTTCCTTATTTATAATTATTGTTGTTGTTATGTTTATTTGACATAACTTCTTACATGTTCAACTGGACGCAGATTCATAAATATTAAAATTGATGCGTATGAACTTATGAATGAGCAACCCTTTTATGTGTTAATACATGCATGGAAAGCATAGTTTTGGTTCGTGGAAATCAAGCTCGAGTCTGTTCTGATACCAATGCTGAAGGGAAAAAAAACTGCCCGAAATCAAGCATAGTTTTATTTATTATTCAAATAAATTATGTGACGGGCTAAACAATGATTTGTTCCTTTCTAATACGCGGTCGAAGATTTAGAAACTAAATATTATATTAAAATTTAACAGAAAATCATGTTGTGAATAATTAATTTTGTTGAAATTTAGAAAACGCGAACAAAACTGATGTAAAAAAAAAAACTTAAAACGTCATGGTTTTAAAGTCAAATGATGTGTCGAACATTTCTTCTCCTTTGTTGGTTTTAATAAATTTATTATTCGCATTAAACTACATACCATATTATATTGATTTCCAAACAATTATTGGTCTTTTTCAAGTCCATAACCCTGGCATCTCACGGGCTATTTTTCAATTGTCAAAATATAATAAGCACATCCCCGACGACATGACCCTCTGACCCTCGTTTCGATGCTAATTATCGAAAATCAAACAATGAAATGCATAAAACAACTAAACAAATTGAAATAAAATAAAAATTAAATTGCATGCAAAATTTGTCGACTAATCTTTTGACCTGAAAATATCTTTCTTATAAAACGGTTAAAAATCGCCGGGATACCGCTTTAGCAGATCCGGTAATTGACTGTTCCACCGAAGGTAAATAAGTATTCAATGTCTTTATAAATAGGCTTAATGGCCTTTTCTCGCAAACCCCTCTTGGCGTGCCACCATTCCCCATGACCGACGGCTGAAGAAACCACCACTCCCGACGATCGACGCCGAACCCCGACGGCCGACGCTGAACCCCGACGTCGATTCAGTTTCTCCGATAGTCCGACGTGTTCTCCGACGACGATTTTGATAGCAAGCGATTTGTTCGAGATTTGTTCGATTTCAATGTTAACAAAGGAAATCCCCTTCAGTTTGTCCGACGGTTCTCGTAATCTGCCGTCGGACTATCGGACGTGTAGAGACGTGTAGCTTTTTGCCTTTTTGGTGGATTAGGTTCACTCCCGGACGAACCCAGTCGCGACTCCTCTCCCACCCGCCGCTCCTCATCTTCCTCATCTCACACAAACCGGTGAGCCTGGGGTTTCGTGCTTCGCGGTATCGTCCCATGGAATTTTCTTCACTGCCCTAAATTCCCTCGTGTCGTTTTCCCCCTATATCTGCTGCTGTAGTTGCTCCATCTTTCTGGTCGCTTTTTGCTTGTTGTTTTTTTTAAATGTAGATTCACTGTCTGGATCGACGATTTTAAGGGTTTCTTCTTGATTCGCCTTTTGAAATTGTTGGTACTCGCAGTTTTTAGGTCTTGACTCGCTATGTTGGGGCTATTGCGTGTTTCCCTACTCTGAATCTTCATCATTTCCGTATTTTCTTTGTGTTAGATTTTGTAGATCTGTTGGCGATTGATTCGGTTTATTAGGTGTGAATTTCAATCATGCAGCACCATGAAATATTACCATCTTTTCTTTCGCGGTCCGTCATAACTTGAATCATTACCAAGTTTCCTGCCTCTACGAATTTTAATCGCCGTGTTTCTTTGAAATTGCGGTGTTCTTTTTACGCTAAAATTTGTTGCATTTGTTTGTCTTCCATACACAAACTGTGCCCTTGCCTCTTATGCATGAAATTACAATGAGATTCACTGCAACTGACCCCATCTTTCTAATATCAGCATAAATCACATAATCAAACTGTCATCCGTGCTTAATTTTGCCAGAAATGTGTATGCGAGTTTTTGTTTTGTAATATGCATGTTCAGATTGAGTTGTCGAATTGGATTTAGTCCATTGTTCTTTTTGTGCATCCGACAATGGGGCTATTACTGTTGGTTTGTTTATTTTTCTCTTTTTGATGGTGAGTCATCATTGGACAAGTCTCCTAAATGTTTGTGGAATGTTTCATTTTTCTGACAATTGCACTGTTGTTGTACTATAGTATCAGGTCCAGGAAGATTTTTCCATAAGCAATATATACTACATGGAGTCACCAGTTGAGAATTTCATGACTGGCAAGATGATCCAATCCATTGCAAATAACATAAATCATCATGGCGAAGAGGAAAACGATCGAAGGCATCTACGGTCAGCACATGGATTTGGAGTTGCTTCAGAGACAGATGCTCAAAGGGGAGTAGAAGTACTGGCTCAGAGGGACCAGTTCATGCTGAAGAGAGAATCACGATTGAACTGCGGTCCAAACTTGGAGTTTCAGTCAGAGAATGTTTTCAAGATGCATCCAGTGAATGTAAAGAAATTCCTGCTTCTAAATATTGTAACTGCTGCTGAAAAATCAAGTAGCAACCTGAAGAGGCAGGCATGGTACCATTTTGACTTGAGCAAGGTGGCCTGTGAAGGTGATAATTGGGTGGTTGGGCAGATGGATCTAAAAGTCTGGAAGATTCCTCAAATGATATCATATCCGAGTATTTGTTTTTCCTTGGAGTCGAAGATTTACATGATTTGTGGACACAGTTATCGAGGGACGAAATATGTACGGATGTATTATTTAGACACCTCAAATCCTGAAAATGAGTGGTTAGAGGGGGCTTCCATTAGTGTCTGTGCAAATGTTGGATCAGTGGCCGTCCATGAAGGAAAAATATATGTTTTTGGTCGTCTTGGTGAGTACGTGGAGGATAACCGCTGCTCCTGCAAAGAGTATGATCAACTCTATAACAGTTGGGAGCCTCTCAGTTGTCCTCCTACACAGCTAGGGGACCTGCAAGGAAAATTCTTGGGAAGCTATGGCGACAGAAAAATTCTTGTACATCCTTGTGGAAGGGACATGCTCTATGCTTATGATGTCATGGACGATTCATGGGAGGTACTTGATCGTCATTTTGGATTTTGGAATTGCCACGGTGTGATTATGGATGATGTTTTATATGTTTTTGACGATGAGAGGGTAGAAATTGGTGGGTACGATTTGGTTCGGTTAAAATGGTTGAAGGCAATCAATTTGGATGATCTGGAATGGTTTTCGAGGACCAAAAATTCAGAAGGAACAGAAATGCATGAGGCATTTTTCTTTAAAGTGAAAGAGGACGTGCTTGGCTTGGTATACTTTGATCGGATGGGCAGGGAGGGTCTGGACATATACTGCAAGACGTTCAGTATTAGAAAGATAATGCAGGAGGATGGCGATGTAAGGCTGGAGGCAGAAGTGTACTCTTCGACCATCTACAATCTCGGGGAGGCAGGCCATTGCATAAACTATGTTGTCGTGTAGTTGAATTACTGGATTTCGTATTGAATGTCTCTGTGATATTATAATCTATTTTTATGCTTCTTGTTGTGAGGACCAGTGTCCAATAAATTCTAGGAGGGAAGGATAAATTATAGTAGACTTTTGCTCGAGTCCAAAATCAAGAATATGTATTTTAATAAACAACTAAAGAAAAGAGTAGCATAAAAGAAAGATGAAGATTCTAAGAAAAGACGATTAGTATAATAGATAACTCACGTGATGAGTTCTACAAAATTGAATCTACATAATATAATTATAGGAATATGGGGTGTATTACTGTATTCTTGGGGTGCGCCATTGTATTCCTAGCTCGCAACTGCAGTTATAGTCCATACTGTAAAAATCAATTAACACTAACAACATTCTTACATTTTCCTCTCTCTAATGGCAAAAACACTCGATGAGAAAGAGAACATATTTCTGAATGCAATCTAAAAAGAACTGCCACCATAATATGACATCTCCTGTTTGCATAAACAAATAGCTAAAATAGAAGAAAAAGATCTTCCAAACTAAGTTATGACATCAATTGTGTTTCTACTAGAATTAGCAAAAAAAAACTTTTCTTAAAACAAGCAAGGTTAGCACCAAAGAATCTTCCTAATATATCGAATTCCAGTAATATGATCCCTCAAAACTTTCCTTTAGCTTTGTTGATAAATATGTCATTAATCTCTTGATTCAGCTTCGATCTTCATTTGTCTCTACTCTAAATATTGACTTTACCCTGCAAGATGATTTATTGTCATCATTTAAATGAAGTTTTGAGAACTTATCATTATTTCAAATCAGTTCTTGAAATATGAGAAGTGTAAATAGAGTTTTAATCATAAAAGATGTAAGTAATCAGAAAAATTTCCAACCTCATTAACATGTTTCTCTCAAAATTAGTTTAGCCTTCATGTTACTTTCCCTCTTTCAATTATATATAGTCTTTCCGATCGAATAGCTCTCTCTATATAAACATTCTGCAAGAGAAAAACACAAATACATAGTCAAGAAACTCACAAATAATTTAAATATATTTGCATCAACATATAATTAAGAAGGTAACTTTTTACCTTTCAGCATTCAAAAAATGCAAATAACATTTAACTAGACAAGTTTTCAATGTGCTGAAAAATTCGAGAAATGTTTCCTTTATATCTTCTAAAATCTCATTTTCATCTTTCTGCAAACAATAATAACACAGCTATCAACTTTATAAAAATACATATATCTTCCAATTAAATCTAAAATGCAATAAGGTAAATACATGAATAATATTATATCTTATTCTGTAAACATTTGTCATTATAATGCACAAAAACATTACAAAAAAACCGAAGTAAATAGCAATCATTCACGTAGCCTTGCTCATCAAAATTGTAGACATCTTGCTACGAACTACCATTTCGGATTAAAGTTGACCATTTTGTAGCCTCAAAATTTTTTCTAATTGTTGCTGAAATAATTTTTTTGTTCTTGCGACATCCAATGATTCTTTCTATTAAATCAATCCTGCGTTTTTCTGCGTTTTTCTGTAAAAAAAATGGATCATCAATCATGATCTTGAACATTGGTGTACAGTAGTAGCTGCAACACAACAAGTAAAAAAGTTACACTATATTTTAAAATTTTAAAAAAAGTTAGCTGCAACACAACAAATAAAAAAGTTAACACTATATTTTAAAAAAAGATAAAAAATAATATAGATCTTACTCTAAAGGCAAAGTAAACTTAGATATTTTTCAAGCTCAAAAGACACTTCAAATTTTTCATGGTAATCAATATATTTTTTCATCACATCGTATAACTGTAGGACTTCGTAATTCTTTTCTTTCTCCTCAATTGGCAATACCGTGCCAACGTTAAATGGCATAATAACCAGGTGATCAAGCAAATTCTGAGATAGTATTTTCTCGTCATAAAGTACACACAATGCTTTTATGACACCTCTGTTAATCCATGACATATATTTAATATAAAAATCAAAAATAATAAAAATATATAAATGAAAAAACGAACATCCCTAAAAACAACTTTGAATAATTTCAAAAATTGAGTCTGGCCCTTCATATTGTGTTTATAATCTTGTTCATGTAACCAGGCTTCCAAATTTTTCATCGACGTGCATGCAATCAAACTTTTTCTTTTTGTGTTCTTAAATAAAAAATAGGCTCTTATTAGGTATCACTAATAAAATGAAAAAAAAAAATTAAAGCCAGAATATGTAAATTATTTGGATCACTAATAAGAGCCTATTCAGGCTTCAATTTTTTTTCCTATTTTATTAATGATACCTAATATGAGCCTCTTTTTTATTTAAGAACATAAAAGGAAAAAGTTTGATTGCATGCACGTCGATGAAAAATTTGAAGGTCTGGTTACATGAACAAGATTATAAACCCAGTAAGAAGGGCCAGACTCAATTTTTGCAATTGTTCAAAGTTATTTTTAGGTATGTTTATTTTTTAATTTGTATATTTTTATTATTCTTGATTTTTATATTAAAATATATGTCATGGATTGACAGAGGTGTCATAAAAGCACTGTGTGTACTTTATGACGAGAAAAGACTACCTTAGAATTTGCTTGATCACCTGGTTATTATGTCATCTAACGTTGGCACGGTATTGCCATTTGAGGAGAAAGAAAAGAACTACGAAGATGATGATATAAGCAGATGTTTCCTACAGTTACACAATGTGATGAAAAAATATATTGATTACCATGAAAAATTTGAAGTGTCTTTTGAGCTTGAAAAATATCTAAGTTTACTTTGCCTTTTAGAATAAGATCTATATTATTTTTTATCTTTTTTTAAAATATAGTGTTAACTTTTTTACTTGTTGTGTTGCAGCTAACTTTTTTTAAAATTTTAAAATATAGTGTAACTTTTTTACTTGTTGTGTTGCAGATATTTTTTTTTTAAATTTTAAAATATAGTGTTAACTTTTTTACTTATCGTGTTGCAGCTACTACTGTACACCAATGTTCAAGATCATGATTGATGATTCATTTTTTTAGACAGAAAAACGCAAGATTGATTTAATAGTAAGAATCAATGGATGACGCAAGAACAAAAAAATTATTTCAGCAACAATTAAGAAAAAATTTTAGGCAACAAAATGGTCAACTTTAATCCGAAAGGGTAGTTCGTTGCAAGATGTTTACAATTTTGATGAACAAGGCTACGTGAATGATTGTTATTTACTTCGGTTTTTTCGTAATGTTTTGGTGCATTATAATGTTAAAACTCACAATGTGCACATGACCTCTTGAAGTAATAAAAAATCAGTCTCTGTTTCTGTAGTCACACAATATTTGTCTTTCTTGAGCTGCATGTTTAATGCCAAGGCAACAAAAGCATTTCCAGATATGAATTTTGATAATACAAGATAACCAAGAATATTCCGAAGTTGCATTATAAATTTAGGAAATGGCCATTCAACCACATTTTGAATTTTGATAGATTCTACAATCCCCTTTTTTCTAAAATTATTTACTGCAAATATTCAAGATCTTCCCTGGGAAATAAACATCTTTTTCAAATGACCTATAATTGTTGATCGAATAAATTTGTAATGTCACTTTCAAATGTCTCAAATGTTTTCAAAACTGTTCATGCATACAAGTAGATGACAAAACAATATAAAATAAAACCCAAAGAAATGGATCAAATTCTTTATTCATCGAATATTGGGATGTAGAAGGAGCTATTCTGACCCTAAAGACACTAAAAGGTAATTTTCTGACCCGAATATTGAGTTATGCCTGCTTAACCCGCTATATAGGTAATTCATACATTTAGAAAATAGACAAACCAATTATACTTTTTTAGAGAAACAATTTGATATCTTAGAATTCAAATTATACACATGCTCAAGTTAATTCCATATTTTTTATTTCAATTAGAAAGGCTGATCTTTTCTCCTTCCCTCTCTAGTTCGCTCTCTAGGCCCTTTGAAACATGAATTCATTCCTTGACAAATATTAAACCAAGGAACTCTATAAATGGTCCTATGACATTGTTAGGAACAATGTATTGAATCGTATTCTTTATTCATTCAAAGAGTTACACCTAGAGAAACTTCAAGGCTCTTATTCCTCCAATGACCACTATTCCAATCATATTCTTTTCTATCAACCTCCTACTATTTAATACTATCTAATTCTATTAATCTTCCTAAACTTCTCCTAACTTCTACTTACCACTACAAATTAATTTTTTATTCACAAATTATAATTGGGTCCTATCACACATCTTTATCAAACCTATTTACTGATATTCCCTCCTTCAGAATTAAAAGCTCGTACAAGAGTCCTCAGTTTTCAAGTCGACAAGTAAAGGAGGAACAAGAGGAATGGAGGGAGAGGAAAAGGAACAAGCAGTTCCTCTGACCAATCTTATCATACAGTTAAACTTCATAAATCACTGTCAGGATGAATTACGAGTCGAATGCAGATTAAATAACATGGCATGCCAAAATGGAAAAAAAAAAAGCAAAATTATGTAAAAAAAAAAAAAACTGATGAGATAATAATACCTAAGAAGAAGTCGCCTTATAAAAGGATCAGTCAAAATCTGAGCCCAATCAGGATCTAGACACTCCTCCATTGCCAACGTCAAACCCCACCCATTTAATGATGAGGAAAGCAACTCATCAGCTTTATTGTAAGTATCCTGAATCATTTTGATTCTGTAAATCTGCTGAACTAATGATACACATAGTCAAACCACAATCATGTTATTCCTACCATTTCAACTTCAGAACCTGAAATACCAAGCAAAAGACAAAGACCCTGAAGAGGAGCAGTAAGAAAAGTGGTGAAAAGGCTCCCTCCTTGCTGATGAAAAAACACAGTACACGAGCTTGGAGATAAAAGCATGGCAGCCGGTTCTCCCTTTTCTTCTCCACGAATAGCCTGCTCATGTTCAAACAATAGATTAAGAAGTAGAAAGTATAAGAATAACAATGAAAGTTCCCCAAAATTTAAGCAAAAAGTGGATATTATAAATTTGTGGTCAGTTATTATCCTAATCGAACAACTCAACGAAGTTTGGCAGGCAAATCCTAATGCTTACCTCGAATGCTTCACTACAGTCACTGTCAATGACTAAAAGAAGTGGTTTTCCTGTAAAGGGGATTAAGTCACCAGGGTCAGGGGTGGGCAACCCGAACCGGATCTTAAGGTCTGGCCCAAAACGGTAAGGTCCGGGTTGGGTACGGGTAGGGTAACGGGTAAACATATAGATTTTGGGTTCGGGTAAACATAGGGAGTCCGGGTCCGGGTATTGTTAAAATACCTAATACTCGTGTTTAATACTCGTTCTTAATTTTATTTCAGCCTTCTTCACAGCCAAAGCCCTCACCTCTACGGCTCTGCCCAACGCCCTCACCTTTACGGCGCTGCCCAACCACCACGCTCGACGCCCTCGACCCCTTGTACATTGTGTCGACCGAAGGAATTCCCGAGAGTTTTTGTGTCAACCCCTCATACATTGTGTCGACCAAAGGAATTCCCGAGAGTTTTTTGTGTCGACCCCTCATACATTGTGTCGACCGCTCGTCTGTTGTCTCGACCGAAAGTATTCTCGAGAGTGGCTTGTGTCGACCCCTCTTAAATCCTGGGGTCAACCTAAATTATTCAATTGTGTCGACCCCTCTTAAATCTTGGGGTCGACCTAAAGTACACAATTGTGTCGACCCTTTCTCAATCTTGGGGTCGACCGAAAGGATTCATATAACTATTAGAATGTATTTTTACGATTTTTTCAATGAATTTTGGGTAGACCCAAAAATACCCGGATATTACCCGGAATACTCGGATTCGGGTAATTTTCAATTTTTTCCGGTAGATCTGAGTTTCGGGTATTGCTTCATACCCGATAACCGAACGGACCGGGTATTTTTTTTTTAAATGCCCGGCCCGTTACCTTTTTGCCCACCCCTAACCAGAGTAAATGCAGTTTGTGCCTAAAAGAAAAAATACCAGTGTCAGTTGCTGCGAATCCATATGTTATGAATCATGGGAAGTATAATACGCATGGCAGGCATTAGTTCAACTCTCAAAAGAAAGAAAAAAAGACACACTTGAACACCATAGCTACTAATAAAAGATGGACAACAGCGTCCTGTTCAAAACAGCTAGAAATTCAAGTATCACTTCTATATATTTTTCTGGCAAGATGGTAAGACAGGGAGGTAACTCAAGCAATAGTTCTCTAAATGGTTCTTAGATTTGTTAAAGATGTTTTTCTCACAAAGTAAATTCATTACCGTGACCTCCAAAGTCCAAGCAATGAGATGTGCAATTTTTGTTGGTTCTTTTGCTTTGTCCAGAAGAAGGGTTAACGTCATCACATGGATGACCCAATGGAGAAAGGGGACTAGAGTGTGTAATGTTATCTGCAGAGCTAATAGACTCACTATCCAACGCAACACCAGCTAAACATGATGGTGCAGTTTGTGCTCTGCCTGAAGCATTATTTTTCAGATCAGATTCAACATTATTAAGCACAGAACAATACAAAGAATTTTTGAAAAAAAGGACATTACTTGCAACACCGGAAGCAGACAAATATACCAATAGAACCCCATCCAAGGGAATTTCTTCACATATTGTAGCCAGAACCTGCCCCATTGATTATAAAAATTTTACTATCTGGTAATCACCGTTTAAGTAGACAGTTGTAACTTAGAGAGAGGAAAACTCATCACTGAAGATTTTTAAATAAAGTACTAAAACGACCTAGATGAAAAAAAAATTGGCATTGGTCCAAATAAAATTATTTTAAAAATTACAATCTAGATTACTATAGAGTAAAAAATAGGGTGAACACTGTCAAATGATATCTTGTACTAAATGCGTCAATCTTGGTTACACATTTACCAAAGGCCATATTCAGAAATAGAGTACCGAAACAAATAGTGGTGCACAAACTGATTTTTAACAGGGGAAGCCAACCTCATGATCAAAATTATTAAGCATAGAAAACACATATGATGTGCGTTCAAATGCACTTCTCATAATCAAAAGGCTTGCCTTCAAAAGACAATATTACTCAACTTCTTTGATTTTTTTAATCATTAAATCAATATGTTAAGGTTACTATTAGTCCATCACAAGCCAGTCCACAACAACACTCACGAAGGAGATGAGCAGACAGGCAGACATAATTCACCAAAGAATAATGACATTTACATTTTTTTCCATTTTGGGGGCTTCTCTCAACACCTGCAGAAAGAATTTCATGGATATCTATCCAACTGTAACAAGCAGGCAAATACAATGGAAAAAAAAATTGAAGCCAGAATAGGTAAATTATTTGAGGTCATACTTACTGCCATAAAATGTGTGACCGAAGGACAGTACAAAATGGTTTCGCGTGGGTTTTTTGGCAGAGTATGATCAACAATATCTTGAAAGTTGTTAATACGAGTGGTTCCTGGGGACCCAACATGGCTGATTTTTGTACTACTTGGTTGGTAAAATGTGCCACTAGGTTCCCATTCTAGAGACTGAAGCATCCTGAAGGTGTCAAGAGCGAGCTCTGAAAATCTCACCTGATTAAAAACAATACCAGAAAAAAACATAAAGCGACGCAGACTAAACAAGAAAAATAAATAAAAATTAAAACAAAATGGAACATAAACTAAGTCTAAGAGTTGGAGAAATGAGTTAAATCATTGTCTTTATATGAAACCTCATTATGATGATAGCTGCTCAGGATTGCATCTCGTAATCTCAAGTTCCTATGCATAATACGAGAAGCAACAGATGGGAGACAATCTGGATGAAGATCTAGCACAATACTATATCTCAAAGGCCTGATATTCATAAAAGCTGTATCAGCTTTTAGAAATCTAGCTGTTTCCTGAACCACCACCTTCCATTCTCTAAAATCACTTTCCTGAAATTATTGTCAGCGTGAATCTTTATGTAATATCATAACAGACACAACTGTGAAATCTCCTTTCTCCAGGTCCAAGATGAAAAACACAATATAATTGATACATGTGAAAGCTACAAGTTAAACATCAGATGTGTGTTGACTGAAATACAGGTCAGTTAAACGTCAAAAAAATTCCATAGGTAAAATAGGGAGGTCTTTATGGTGCATAAGTGTCACGACCCGAAGTATGGCCGAAACAGAAAATGTCACGCTAGTTGACCAAATATACCAAAGTAGCTCGGGCTGACCCAAATGCTAAGAAAGGAACAACCCGATCCACAAATTTCAAGGCCAAATAAAAATATTAATCTGCGACATAATAATAATTTCATAAAATGCTTAATTATACAGCTAAACCATAACGTTCATAGCCGTTTCCAAACTCCGTGGCAAGCGCTTCAAGCTCCCTCCGGTGAAGAAGAAAACCAACTTTTAACTACGCGGAATATGTTTCTTCTTTTAAATATCCGGCACCGGAAACAAATCATCAAGAAAACACAAAGTGCAAGATCCAAAATCAAGACGACAAAATTTTAGCGTGGAAACCCCAAAAACGGGTAAAAACCACGGGACCAGATTAGGCCGCTTAACTCATCTACTATTTCAGTGGGTAATATCAAGGTTTCTCTCTAGGTCATCTGACCAGAGGCATACAACTATTTATAAAGATCAAAAGACACAATTTTTTATCACAACAAATACAAGAGGGGATAAAACCTAGGGTATAAAGCAGCAGCTCGGTTTTTACCCTGTTCGACAGACTTAGAATGCACTAAATGCAATCTCCACCGATCAGAATCCACCGTTCAGAAGGTTCTTGAATCCTCTGTCAAATTTGCAAAGCGATCCAACGGTGCCCCCGCCCCGCACCACGACCGATCCGAAGATCGGGTGTCGGAAATCGCCGAGCCAATCGGCATGAATCGGATGGATCCAATGATGAATTCTACGAAGACCATCATATGGACCGAGAGGATGAACGACGACTCCCGAAGGTAAACATTCCATCTTTTAGTGGTACCCAAACGGAGATATATATCTTGAGTGAGTTGAAAAGGTAGATGTAATTTTCAACCTTTATGATTATTCCGAAAAACTCAAAGTTCAATTAGCCACATTGGAATTTACGGGATATGTCATTCTATGGTGGAATTGTCACCGTGCTCAACTTCGGAAAGATAGACAACCATATGTAGCACGGAATTTTACTGCAGCTGCCCAGAAAAATTCCGAAAAACAAAACCGTCTCTGCTAACACTCCGTTTTCACACCTACGAGGGTTATAAACTTATAACATGATGTATTTATGATAACCCTAATGGCCTAGGTCAATACCCATAAAAAATGGGCTGACCCAACACCCGGACCCATCCCCGTCCCTGTTTTCGGAAACTGGCTCCAAGTCGGCGATGACCTGAATCATCGCAACTTGACGGAATTGGCCAAGAAATTCGGCGACGTCTTCCTTCTCCGGATGGGCCAGCGTAATCTCGTCGTCGTTTCTTCGCCGGAGCTAGCCAAGGAGGTCTTACACACCCAGGGAGTCGAGTTTGGGTCCCGGACCAGCAACGTTGTGTTCGACATTTTCACCGGCAAGGGCCAGGACATGGTGTTCACAGTCTACGGCGAGCAATGGAGGAAAATGAGACGAATCATGACCGTCCCCTTCTTCACCAACAAGGTGGTCTAGCAGTTCAGGTTCGGCTGGGAAGCAGAAGCGGCCAGCGTTGTGGATGACGTGAAGAAGAACCCAGAGGCGAAACGGCTTCGTTTTGAGGAGGAGGTTGCAGCTGATGATGTACAATAACATGTACAGAATCATGTTCGATCGGAGATTCGACGGCGAGGATGACCCCTTGTTCAACAAGCTCAAAGCTCTGAACGGCGAGAGAAGTAGACTGTTCTTGGCTATGGCGTCCAAGTCACCGAGCCCGACATGCCAAAGCTCCCGTACCTCCAGGCAGTGATCAAGGAGACGCTCAGGCTTCGAATGGCAATTCCACTCCTCGTCCCACACATGAATCTGCACGAAGCGAAGCTCGGGGGTTACGATATTCTGGCGGAAAGCAAGATTTTGGTCAATGCTTGATGGCTGGCCAACAACCCCGCCCACTGGAAGAAGCCGGAGGAGTTCCGGCCAGAGAGATTCTTTGAGGAGTCTAAGGTCGAGGCGAATGGCAATGATTTTAGGTACCTTCCGTTTGGGGTTGGAAGGAGAAGCTGCCCTGGAATCATTCTGGCGCTGTCAACCCTCGGAATTACCATTGGTCGGTTGGTTCAGAACTTTGAGCTCTTACCTCCTCCCGGACAGGACAAGCTTGATACGTCTGAGAAAGGTGGTCAGTTCAGTCTGCACATACTGAAGCATTCCACCATTGATGCCAAGCCGAGGTCATTTTAGGCTGATAAACCCCGAATTTCTCTCTTCTTTTTTGTCTGTAATGGTATGAGATGATGTATAATGTTGAAAAATGATTAAATCGTCATTGTCGTTGTTCGATTCTGGAATCAAAAGTTTCCCTTTCGAGCACCGTCAGCCGTCAACCGCCACGGGTCGGCAGCGGCTGAGGCCTGAGTGCTCGAGGCCTGAAATGAGGAAACTCCGAAATCACCCCGAAAGTTACCGAAATTTACGTTTAAAATGGAAAAATGTATATATTTGAGAATTAGCTGCCAATGGCTCAAAAGTGCGCCGTCGAAGAGCAGCGCATCGTCTTTCCAGTTCGTCGTTATTTCCTGACAAACTGATAATCTGCAGAAAGGAAGCTCAAGGAGCTGCTTGTCTCTTCATTTTTGAACGCGATCAGTCCTCGTTACTCGAGGTTGTGCACTTACATTTCATCAACGCACTGTTTCTGCTTGTCATCTCTCTTTGCTCAAGGTTTACTTTCTGATCACATCGGAAAAATTGATTTCTGTTTTTCTTAATGAACCGAGTGTACTCTGTCGTTTGGTTCGGCGAAGTTCTAGCTAGAAAATTGGACACAGTGATAAAAAGTTAGTGTGAATGTTCATCAATCTAAGCTCCTCCCTCTCTCGCGCACTCAAATGTGTCTAAGTTTTTTTGCATCGCTTTTCTAGTATTTCATATTACTTTATAAGCCGGCTCCTGATGAATGGAATAAGCTGTTTTCTTGTATATTCATATCTTCTCCTTGGACTATAGAGATTTGATATAACTCTGTTTCAACGCTACAGCAGCTACATCAATTTATGAAATTCAAATTACTTCAAATACATGGGGAAATCTTTTCTAAATAACTTGGATTTGTTGCATGACGCCTATTTCATTACTTCAGACGAAGTTTCTTCCTTAAAAGTTCATTTGACTGATAATATTAGGTCCTTGTGGCTACTGCTGCTATTTTATTTAGGAAAACAATGGAACTTTCATTTCGAGATGTTACAGTGGATGGGAGGATCGCGACGGAAAGTGACTAATATTAAGCAGCATGGCATGTGGTATGCGTAGCAAATTTGATAAGTATTGGGGTGACTTTAAGAAAATAAATATGCTTTTATTTATTGCCCTTTTATTGGATCCAAGCTGCAAAAATAAGATTGTGAAACATTGTCTGTCTATTATGTTTGGAGCAGACAAAGCAGATGATTTGTACAAAAAAATTGAGGTCATCTTTGAAAAATTATATTTGGAGTACAGAGGCGAAGAAGATTCTGAATGCACCTTCGGTAGAAGGCAGACACCGGGCCCTGATGATGTAGTTGAAGAGTTCTTCGTCAGTGATGCAGATTCGTCCAGAGGTATGTCTGAAATAGAGGCGTATCTAAGTGAGACGTATGAGTTTTACTCATTTGACTACGATGTGTTGTGTTGGTGGAAATTGAAGACAAACAAATATCCAGTTTTGAGTCGAATCGCAAGAGATGTGCTCGTTATTCCGATATCGACAGTCGCTTCGGAATCAGTTTTTAGTTGTGGGGGCCGCATCATAGATTCATCTCGTACGTCCTTATTACCGACCACCGTTGAAACACTTTTGTGCACGCAAAGTTGGATTCGATCAGAGGCTCCGACGAATTTCTTCAAGGCTCCAGTTGTGGAGGAGTTTCAAACAATTGACGATGATATGTAATTTACTAATGTTTACAAAAACATTTCTATATTTACTTTCGAATTTGGTATTATTTTCTAAATCTTTTTTGACTTCTTACAGAAATTACAGCTTACAATCGTCACACATTGAATGCTGACGAAATAATGGAACATGAAGACATGACAATTATCGACTGAACCAATGACGGTAAATTATCGAATGAACCGATATAGCAACTTTTTTTTTCGTGTCTTTCTAACTTTGAAACGCTACTTATAGGTAGTTCTGCTTGGGAATGTTACTTATGGTTGATTTTGGGATTGTTGATGATAGATTACTTATAATTAAATTCATATTAGGTTTGATATTTTTTTTATAATTTTTTGTATTTTTTAATTATTTTTTTCGAATAAACAAAAAAAAAACAATAAATTTCTGGGTACCCGAAATTACCCGAACCCGACCCGGAACCTTAAGGTTTCGGGCAGTAGTGCGTCCTACCGGGTCCGGGCCGGGTATCGGGTATTGTATATTACCCGATACCCGTTCGGGCCGGGTATCTCGCATCGATACCCGGCCCGAATACCCGTTTGCCCACCCCTACAGGTGAATGAACCATTATTATCTACTCTAACTATCGGCATCAAAATATGACTCAAGCAAAAGATAATGACCATAATATGCAACAAATATTACAAATCCGTTGTTCTCTTATGTCAACCTCAGGAGAATGTTGAAATAATCATATTAACTTACCTATCATGTTTTACTGCATTGAGGTTTAAAGCATGATGACTGACTATATATTTATTGAACAGCTTGAAACTATTATCATCACTATCCAAGAGGTGCACTGTATGATATATAATTTTAGTGTTCCCTTCATCTCCTGAATCAACACATAGAACATATTTCTGAATTTTTACTACGCTGGTTTAAGGTTTACTCCGTATCACTTCATTTATACTACTTGTTCTCACTTCATATTGTTGATTTCTTTGAATATGGAAAAATATGTGGAAGCTTTATAAATTTAGGATTTCTTTTACTTTCATTTAGTTTTGTGTGTGATTTATTGATGTGGAACATTAAAAATAGGATGGAATGATGCAAGATTGCAATGCGCCCTACAACAACAGATATTCTGAGCACACATTAGACCTTACAGATATGAGTGGAAAGATGAAGCAGAAAAATTCTCCTCGAAAATCCAACTTCATAGTGGGTATTAGTAACAAAACGAAATGGCATCTCGATGACATAAATTTATTTTTGGACTCCAAAAAAGATTATGATGCATGTGGTGAGTATGAGTAAAGTCCATCATTTATCGAGGAAAAGGTTGCTGCTTTCCTTTTATCTGTTGTGAGAAGTAAGAATGAAGAGTTTTTAATGGAGTTCAACTCTTTGTGCAGTGTTGGCAAATAACCAATGAACGGATTCAACTACTTAGGTATTCCATCACTCAATATGGTTATATTTTTAGTTTAATCCCAGAATCCTTAGGACGTTTCTCACTTTATTTTACATACGATGAACAATCATAAAACAACCAGAGCCTGCTCTGTTGACTTCCGATAAATATTTCACCATATCACCTGTCAAACGTAAATGGATTGGTGAATAATTATCATTTGGTAGCTGGATTGCGTCTGAACTGTGATATCTTTGTGGGTACTTATCCTGCATTCCATCATACACATTGTTTTGTTAACAGTTCATTAACCACTAATTGTAGATCGAAATCTTACTTCTGTTTCAAGTGCATATTACTGATCTTGTTTTCGATAGATATATCTCGGAGGTTTATAATAGAGGTCAAACAGATATTCAGTATGATCATGTCTTTAAATGCTAATTCATTTTTGTACACTGTTTTTTCTTGTAATCCTGAGCCAACATCCTGACTTTTTTTTTTTTACTTTAAGCTACCACTATATCTGTTTCCATCATTAGAGCGTTCCAATCAGCTGGCATTTACTCATTTGATTTGGAGCTTCCTTAAATTGTTGCTTTCTTTAAAGCAGAGCCAGAGTTTTTGTGTTACGATCACCAGATATCAGAAAACAAATTGGGGATAAATATGCGTGGAAAGGCAAGGTATCCTGAAATTTCAAGAACAAGTTTTGTAATTTAAGTTTTTGTGATCGTTTTATCTCTATGAACAGGCATCCTGCTATGGCAGTCAACTGTAATATTCGAGAGAAAGCAGACCCAACATATTGGTTTTCCTCCGCGGTAGAAGATGCTAAGGAAAGTTTCAATAGCTTGCTAAGGTAACTTTAGCAACTTTCTTGGTTTTAGCTTCATCTCTTAACCTTTGCCTAATTCTTATTAATTTCTTTGGTTAACGTGTTTGCAGTGAAGAGTCATGTTCATCCAGTGCAGGTGATCTTCTTTAGTAGAGAATCACTCAAACGCATCTAACAATTTATGTATTTACTATTCTTGTTTTGGGTATCGTCTGTGAAAGAAAAAGAACTGATTTACTTCGAAATTAATGCCAGCAAGGGTTGAGGCAAAGAATGACTCGTTGTTTGACTCATTTACTCAACATGGCAAGGAAAGAAAGCAAAACAATTGTTTTAGCTCAGACATTGGGATGGGTACAGAAATAGTTTTGCCTCAGAACAGCAATGCAAGCAGAGAGATTACATGAAATATGGAGAGGGGAAGCATGTGAGTATGGCAAATACATCAAATTCAAAACCACTGAATCGCTCACATTATCCTTCCACTGCCAACTTAGGCTCATATAGCAGGTTGTTTGAGAAAGAAAATGATTCTCTTGAGATTAACTCAGGGGTGAAAGAAAAATGTCCTTCAGTTGAGATAAAGTCAGGCAGAAGTGTCCATCAAATGCCACCAAAAGAAGCTCAAACCTTTGGCTCCAGCCCTTGCACGAAAGGGGCCGAGTCCTATTTCTATATGTCACAACCTGGTGTACCATTTATGCATTCATTTTCTGGGAGTTTCTTTCCAGAGAATTTCGCTGCCCGTCAGTTATTTGACAGCAACAAGTCTTATGATGATACTCCTATATTATCAAAGTTTGGGTCTATGCCAATCGAGCTAAAATCAGGCACAGATTTGAAATTTGGTAGCATTTCTCCAGATAATATTCAAGCCCGTGGTTCTTGTGGAAGATTTGCTACATCAGCCCAGGAAAGTACGAGTAGGAATGAGGAACATAAGTCGAAACTCCCCTCCACTTGTGAAAAGTTGGAATTAGGAGAAGAAATCTGGATGGAGAAAAATGAGTTGGACAGTTGTAATTACAACAGCAATGGAGTGAAAGAAGGGTCTCCTGAACTACTAGAGAAGAATCAAGGGAAAGAAGACACTCCTCAACTAGTGGATGATGTAGAGGCCACTAATTCTGCTGATTGCTTGGAGGGCAAACAACTGGCCCTGTCAATTTTTCCCAGCGAAGCAGCCATCACTGTGCATAAAAGGAAGTAAGGTTTTCTATTTTTATTTTTTGGGCTTTGATTCATTCACTGGCTCTTCTCACTGCAGGCATTGGATTTGTTAAGATAAATTCAAATTCTTTTCAGGCATAGCCAAGATGGAGGAGTTCATCTTCAACATCAAGAGGGAGGAAAAGGTATAATAATCCAACAGCTTCGCGATCTGTCTTGGCCCTTTCATTTCATCTGATCAGCGACTAATTCTTCTCTTACGAACTCAAACCACCAGATAATGTAAAGCCCGAAGAAAGGAAGAGGGTTGTGAAAAGAATGAGAGGAGACTCAACGCCCAAAGTAATGCTGCTTGAAAGCTATGCTCTCCAGCTTCTCTGCGTGCAGAAGGTGACTAAAAGCATGAAATCTATATTGGTAGATTGAGATTAGAGAAACTTGATTTCTAAGTGATTGTTCATGAAAGACAAGTGCGATTTGAACAAAGTAATTTCAGAGCCCTACTCAAGAGTAGGATCACAGGAGGATGCAAGCGGGGAGATGACGCATGAGCCTCTGCCTCACGGCCACATGGCCATGCAATTGTCCATGAAACTTTGCTCTATGCCGGTAGGTTAGTCAATCTTCTTCACACCATTATTTTGCTGCTACCACTTTTAATCCAACTAAACGATAAGCTTTGGGAACTTGTTCAGATTTTGTCCTACCCTTTCAATAAATAATGGCATCCATTGATGCGACTTATTTTTACGTGAATCGTTAATAATTTCAAATTCTAAAATTTAAAATGAATAAAACAACTTAGGGCGAATCTCTAGGTCTTGGACTTGGAGGGATGACCTTGCACTTTGTACCAAAAGGCAAAATCTCTCGTCCCCAGAGCCCCTACACCTCGGCCCAACAACATGTGAGAGGATTAATCACGGTGACTCAACAGGCCTAGAGATGAGAGGTCTTAACCTGATGTCCCAAGGAGCTACCTCAATATTAGAGGTAACAACTCACACGCTATGACAGCGCAGACGTCGAACATATGTTTTTTGTATCAAATCTACATCTCTTAATCAACTGAGCTATGTTCGTGCGGGCTAAGGGATGACCTTGCACTTGCTACTAGACGAGGTTGTCTCCTCCCCAAGATCCCGAGATCTAGTGGTTTTCATTTTATTTTATTTTATTTTTTTAATTACTCAAAATATTTGTTTGCCTAGGTTTTTATGTGGAACAAAAACATGGTGAAGGCGGTGGAATATTTATTTAAAATATTTAAAAAGACAAGCTTCCGGTGGCTTTCCTATATCCTCCGGCGAACCAGGGGAGGAAATCGTCGAAAGTGATCTGAAAAGAGAAGAGAATGGAAGATCCATCTAACCCGAATCGCCATTCCATTTCTCCTCTCAACTCTCCCGCATTGCCACCTCCAACCTCCCAATTCCCACCGCCGCTATCCTATCCCACTCTTTCTTCCTCCATGTTCGGCACCTCGACAAACAATGGATTCCTGCTCCGGCCCGGGTCCCACCACAGACGGGCCCACTCCGACGTCACCTTCCGCTTGCCCGACGACATGATGGATCTTTCTCCTTCGCATCCCGTCAATGGGGGAGCCTCCCCCAGCACGGACGAGATCGGATCCGATGGCGACCTTTTCTCCACCTACATTGACGTTCAAAAACTTGGAGGCGATGCTGTCGGAAATTCTCTGGAACAGAGCGAGAATGGGGAAGATTGTGCTCCTTCCGCGGCATGCGACGGAGATAAGAGTGCCAAGTCCAGGCATCGGTATAGCAGCTCTGTCGACGGTTTCTCGTCGTCTAGTATGTTTGAGGAGATAATCGACGCCCAGAAAGCAATGCCTCCTGATGAGTTAGCCGAGCTTTGGAACCTTGATCCGAAGCGCGCCAAAAGGTCTCTCCTTCCGTTCTTTTCGTCTGATTCTGTAGCAATGTTTGCTGAAATTAAATTTCAGTTGCGCATTTTCTTTTCTAAGATTTATGATTCATATTATTCATCTACTTTTCTGCATTTCGTATTTTCTGTCAGCTGAATTTATGTATTGCGTACAGAGTAGTACCGTTTAATGAATGCAAGACAAAAAGTAATTGTTCCATGTTTTCTTCTCGGATCATATAACTACTACTTTTGGCTATCTTGGTAAAGGAATCAGCTGCTTATTGTGTTATGAACCGTGATTTTCTTGTTTAATTGACTCAGAAACTAAGCTGTTCTGATCTGGGGCTAAAAGGCTCACAAGTTTATTAGGATCATTGCTGGTTTAATTCTACTTGTATAATTCGGCACTTCCAATAGAAGGGCTTTGAAATTTTCCATCACTCTCTTTCTCATGGTTTTGAACTTTTGATATGATGCCAAGTCTTCAAGTGCATGTTGTCAGGTTTATTCTTTGAAATTATAATATACATGTATTCATCCATTTTTCAAGACTGCAAATTGGTTAGAAAAAAACTTAACCTGAAGAATTTCTATCACCTATAGGATCTTGGCAAATCGGCAATCGGCTGCCCGCTCAAAAGAAAGAAAGGCTCGATACATTCAAGAGCTTGAGCGAAAAGTTCAGACTCTTCAAACACAGGCAACCACTCTATCTGCTCAACTCACATTATTCCAGGTTCGGATTATAACCCTTTACTGAGCTATTTTTATTTTCCTTTTTTATAAATTTTAGATCAAGTGTTAATTATTGAATAGAAAAATACAGACGTGCTTGATTACCAAAATAGGATGTTTTTTTTTTTAAATTAAACGAAATCTTAAGGAGCCAAATATTCAGTTTGGATAAACAGGTTCTCAGTATTTGTTACTTAGGTTAGATTATATATTTACACGTGTTTCATATGTAGCTCAGACAGTCAAAATTTTGTGAAAGAAATGTTGGTACATTGAAGTAATTATGCGAAGTTATTGACTGTTCCTGAATAACCCGTCCTGACCATTTCAAGCCAAACTGACATGAACTATTAACAACATTGATAAATGCCTCACTATGGAAATTGGGGCCTCACTATGACTTGCTGTCTCATACAGAGAGACACATCTGGTTTGAGTACTGAAAATACAGAGCTTAAGCTTCGTTTACGAGCAATGGAACAACAGGCTCAGTTGCGAGATGGTATCTTAAGCTTCACTTTCTCAGAATTCTGATTGCAGTTGCATTTGTTGTGGATTCTAAACTAGCAAAGTTTCAATTTTTATGCAGCTTTGAATGAAGCACTAAAGAAGGAAGCTGAGAGGCTCAAAATTGAAACTGGGGAAATATTAAACCCTTCCGAGTCCTTCAACTTGGGAATGCACCAATTCTCATACACGTCAGCTACCTTCTTTCCACATCTACAGCAACAGGGGGGTGCAGGCCAACAATGCATGCACCTATCCCCATACAATCATGCCCAACCTAACATTGCAAGTCAACGCTTACATCCTTCCAATTCTCATCCACTGTCGGAAGTTATGCAGAGCGATCCTCTAGGTCGATTGCAAGGTCTCGATATAAGTAGTAAAGGATCGCATGTGAAATCTGAGGAGCCATCACTTTCTGCATGTGAAAGTAGTTCAGCATTCTGACCAAAAAAGGTACTGACTTTGTATTATACTCAATTGTTCACGTTCAGTTCTTTGATTATTTATTCTTGGGACTCGGATTGTTACGGCCTAGATTTGTCGCCTTGTTGGTCGAGTCGGTTTCATTTAATCATCATCTTTTTCCTTTTGTGCTAAACAATGACAATTGTGAGGCAGATAAGTTATCATGTTTGTACTATCTTATAAGACCTTGTTATTGATTGTAATGTAATGTTCTCGATAGATACAAACTGCATTGTCATTTAGTGTACCATGTTATGTTTTTGTTCCAACTAATTAAGACTGTTGCGTTGACCCTTATGGTAAAACTAGAACAAACTGCAATGGGAGATCAGATATTTGTAATATTGTGTGACGCAGGACTCTAAACGCCTTGGATATCATATCGTTTTCGCCTGGATTGGATTTATTCGGCGAAGCTGAAATCTGTTCAAAGAGCGAATGCTTCGCGTCATCGAAAATGCTGCAGAAAATTTAGAGGAAATAGAAGAGTAGTTTGAAGATGATTCTTTCACTGCGTACGCACTCAAACTCGACTCCATTGCAGCAGATTCCTTCCTCCTTTGGACCATCAAGAAACCAATCCCTTCTCCTGCTACTTACTGCGTTGTTTTCCTGGCTGGCAATGAAAAAAAGGGCAAGGAGCTTCTAAATAGACGCAATGCAGAACCAAAAAGACAGAGATAGAAGAACATCTAAAGAGAGATCAAGAAAAATAAAATAAAAAACATTCTTTTTCCATCAAAGCGCCATCTTGGCTTCGATGGCAAGGCATTTATCTTTGAGAATACAAACATTTGGAAGACAGAAGATACACGTGAAATGGGTCTCCTTCTCCATGCAGATTAAATCTCAAAGAAGAGTATTAAAACCAGATGCCCATATCTCCCACTCCTCAGGCCGAGATAATGAAACTGTATAAAATAGCGATGAACTGTTTCAGAGGAGTCATCGAAGCTTTAGGGGATTGGCCACAGTGGGCGATGGAGGAGGTTCCTTTGAGGCTAGGGAAGTAACTACTAAGCACCAGGTTAAAAAAAAGGGTTCTTTCCGCAGAGCACCTTCAACTTTCCTGGTATTCTAAGGATATGATAATATACAATTAAGCAGAAAGCGTAGTACGTCTATTGTACATCAACACTCTCTTCTTCGCTCTGCTGACCGGGAGTCAGATCGAACAATGTACAGCAAGAAGAAGAGAAGAAAAGCAGGGAAATGGTAAAGCTTTTCGACCTTGCGATCCATCTCATCAACGTCTGAATCCGAGACTAAAAATGCATAAAGACGTCACCCCTTTTGAAGACTATTCAATGTGAATTGCGATGCAAACAAGAGATGAGAATTGAAGCAAGGCAGTCTAGTTAGGAGCAATAGAGTAGGGTTCCGAAATTGACAAAAGTGAGAAGTGCACCAGTCCATATTGTATTGTTTCAGAAGATCAAAGGAACCAATTACTAATACAGATAGCAAAATCCAAGAGCCTGCTATATTTCATTGCATCTTCCTCGTCCCCCAATCCTACTTCAAACTCCACATAACCCAAAAAACAGAAGTTCACTAAAATCACGTCTCCATACCAACAATTCAATCACCGGAACTCTGGCCAGATCAAACCCAACCCCTTCGTCGTGCACCTCCCTACACCTCCCTATCAATATCAAGAGGTGTATTCGAACGGCTGAGGAGGGAGAGGTTCTTCATCGACCGGCATGGCTGAAGCAGAGCCCTGTTGGGTTGCCACTGGTCCAGCTGCAGCTGATGTGGCGGCTGATGGGGTGTCTGTAAGAGAGAGCACTTCCGGTTCTGTTGGGCGCAAGTCCTTCAGCAAAACAAACCCCGAAGGTGCTAACTTTACCGGCACATATCTACTTTCTTCCAAATATTTGATGAACTTCTCTTGAGAAGGAACCACTCTAGCTGGATTCGTCAGGATCTCAAAAGAGGCCTCGGGTTCTGATTTTTTCTCTGGTGGGTTATCAACCTGCCATTCAAAAGAAAAGAACGAGTGCTGCTCAATTGGAAATAGACTAGAGAAAATTTAAAAATTCAGAAGAAATTCAAATTTGATCTCTATCACCGCAGAAAAAGGAAAACTACTAAACCATCCATCCAAGTTATTTATATAAATAAAATAAAATCAACAGGTTCAGCAGAAAAATCTATAAACTAAATATAAAGTTAAGCATTGAGGAGACTAGTTGACAGGATATAATCCTCATAGCCACAAGCAGAGGATGACATTTATGCTCCTAGAAAAAGAAATCATTAGTTTTAAGTACTGTACTCACCTGCATAGAGTTGGCATCCTTTTCAGAAGACACTTTTCCTTTAGCAGCATTAAGACCAGCTGAAGAGGATGCTTCACCTCCAGAAGCCTTACCGGAAACAGCTTTGTTATCTGCTTCCTTCTTAGCTCGAGCCTTCGCCTTTGCTGATGTTGACAGAACCGCAGTGGGAAGTTTTATGGTTGAAGTAGTGGTGGGGGAGATGGTTGGTTTAGGATACTCAAAGAGTGAAGGTTTGGCATGTGACAAGAATTCAAAACTTGGAACTTTCAAATCATAGTTCAGTCCAATAAAAGCTGTGGGTGAGAAAGCCAAGCTTATGAAATAGATAAGGGGATACCAATACCAAAACTGGCTGAAAACTGCGAGACCAACAACAGCCGTAACCTTATCATGTTTTGTCTTAGAGAGCAGCTTTATAGTCACATTTCTTCCACCAGCATCGAGAATTCCCGAAGCTAAGATCGCCCCCATCTTGCTCATTGTATCTTCATGCTTATCGAGAATGATTTTCTCCAGTTGTCGCCTATGCATAAGGAAGATGTTAAAAAACATGAAAAAAGGAGAAATAATAGAGCAAAATACAAACTGGTATTTCAGATTTTCTAAGACCTGAAAGCTCCAACTCGAGAATCACTAGCTTCACTAATCTGGACCATGACCATAGCCATGGCGATAAGTGCACCTTGTCTGACGAAATCCACAACATCTGATGTCAGAGGCTCGAGCAATGATATAGCCTCACTCAGGCCAGTGCCTGCACAGGAAATCCCAACAGCCAGAGCTGCACCATATCTTACATGCGGGTTGTAAGACTCAGACAGAAGAGACACAATACGAGGAGTCTGCGGATGTAAAATGCAGTGAAATAAGTGATCCAACTTCCACATATCACTGAACATGCATGCTTACAGAATACGCACATGCATATACGTGTCTAAATGCATATATACATACACATGAACATATTTAGATAAAGAATACATATTCATATACTGCAGAGAGAGGGTAGACTGTGCAGAGAGATTAAGACAACAAAACTAAAAAATAAAAAATTACACAAAACATTTTACCAAAAATAGCACCCAAATAATGGTGGAATAAAGTCAAAAGTTACTAACCTGCTCAGGCTCAGAGTATAAAACAAACCCAAGAGCTAAAACAGCTGTTCTCCTGACATCATCACTTACATCCGACACTGCAAAGTGAAGCAACTGCCGGATTGCTTTATTATTGGCAGTCCCTCCATAGGCAAGTGCTAATGCATACATGCCACCATAACGAAGTATAGGATCTTGATCTCGTGTCATCTGCTCAATTAATGTGTCTGCTTCTTCTTCTCTACCATAAACTGTTAGGCCTATGCCCAATGCTAAACCCCTATATACTAGAATGTGTTAGTTAAAAGGAAAATATCCTTCCTCCAAGTAAAGTTTTTATGGCCTAGTTTACCTGATAATCTTCTCATGCTGTGTTTCGTGAGCATAAGTAAGCATCTCGCTTGCCTTCTCACTAGCAGTTCCGACCATGAGCAAGCCCATACTGATCCCAGCAGCTTCACCTGCAATAGCACTGTCTGTATAGAGCACATTCTTGAGTTCCTCATAGATATCTTCATCAGCTGTCCCCAAAGTGGCCAAACCAAGACCTAAGCAAGCACCATGTTGTATAACCTGGACACATGGAAATTAAAAGATCAAACACATTTTCTAAAGTAAAAGTTGTATGCTAAACTAAAAGCAACTGTACCTCAACATTAGCGCTTCGTACGCTTTCACGAAGAAATTGTTTAATTCCTTCGCCATGGTTTGCATGAATAAGACCCAGAGCATAAAGAGCACCACCCTCTGAGTATGGGCTGCCACCACCACCAGCCCCACCCTGAGGCAAGTAGGGTGCCATAAGTGATCTTCCTTGCTGCAAGTGGCCTCGGTGAATAACACCCAGTCCAGC